>JAYESA010000001.1:76821703-77326703 GCA_036927795.1 Iris macrosiphon
ATATATATATATATATATATATTCTACCACATACCCATACTAATAATGCACATGCACTATCATATTCTCTCATGACCACCAATACATCACAATAAATATAGAAACATACATATAACTATAACTATAACTATAAATATAACTATATATATATATATATATATATATATATATATATATATATATCATACTACAATTATAATTATAATATATAATAGCTATAACCAAGGAAAATTGAATTAAAATGCAATAAAACAAACACGTAGAGTGCACCGCACCCATATCACACTCATTCTATAATACGCTTGCGATACGGCTCCACCATACCACCAAACGTACCCCGAAGGACACGAGCAAGTCTAAAATCATAATTATGAACAACACGAAGAGCTAGCTACTCAACTACTGTGCTCGTGTCAAAATGTGACAAGCTCAAACCCCCGTGTCGGAAGAAAATCCCCAAATCAACCTGTATCGACAAATTATTGAGATACGGCCTACACGTATCCAATTGTGGATATGATAATCGTCACACACAACCAAATACATGTCAATTTGGTCTAATTGACCTATTGACAAACACAAGATGTGTCAATCTCGGAATTCTTCCAAAATTGACACAAAATACCACATAATTTTCTCCATAGGCCTCCTATGAACCTATTTCCAATTTTTATGGGTAGCCTTAGTACATGGGAGGGTTCCTAATGATTAAATTATAGGTTTATAGTCTAATTAGAAAGAAAAAACTGAATTGTATCTATTAGGAGATGGATTCCAAATAAAATCTCCAAATTGAGTGTCAAAGAGCCTTCAACTTGTAGATCCTTGCTTCCTCCTTGTTCTAATAGCCTCTAATGATGAATAGGAAAGAAATTGGGAAGAAATTTGGGAAAGAATTGGTGTAGGAATGAAGAAATTTGGAAGAGAGAAATTCTAGATCTAGATTTGAAATAAAAAATGAAGAGAGAGAGTCTCTCCCCACTCCCTACTAGGCCTGCCACTAACCCCTCCTCCAAGTCACTATGAAATATCCACAATACCCCTTGGGGCTTTTCATGAAGGAATTAATTAAGGAGAGAAGGTTCTAGTCTAATTGGTTTAACTAATTAATCATCCTCCTAATAATTGGGCTTATTATTGGGCTCAATTCTAACTAGAATTAAATATTGTTCCATGGATCTAATCTAAACTAGTTAGGTCCACTAACACAAATCTAAAATTATATACTAACATCTAAAAATAAATAAATAAATATTTAATATGCACAATATTTAATTAATTATGAAATAATCAAAATACTCTTTCTTAGAAAATATGGTAGTGACAAGTCTACCTTCTTAAAATAATTTCGTCCTCAAAATTTAAAGACGAAACTACCCCCAGAAATAAAATAGAACAGAATCAGGAAAGAACATACCTTAAGGTACAAACAAATATGGGTAACGCTCTCGTATTTTATCCTTCCTCTCCCAAGTAGACTCATCAGGAGAGTGATACCTCCATACGACGCGTACCAAGGGAATGGTCTGGTTCCTCAGCACCTTCTCTCTCCGATCCAGAATCTCAAGTGGCTGCTCTAGATAGCTAAGAGTAGGGCCCACCTCTATCACCAAGTGATCCAATACGTGACTAGGATCCGCCACGTACCGTCTCAACTGTGATACGTGAAACATGTTGTGCACTCAAGAATACTGAAAGGCCCGATGAATTGCAGACTAAGCTTAATGCCTCCACCAAAATGAATCATGCCTCGTGTCAAAGAAATCCTCAGAAACACTAAACCACCAACCTAGAACAAAATACAACCTTAAGAACTTAATCTATAATAAACAACCAATATCAAGCAGAAAACAAAAATCTAAAACTATACCTCAAACTCCAAAGGTCTTCGGTGGTTATCGACCCAATGCCGCTATTTGTCCTATGCCACTCGAAGTCTGTCTCTGATCAACTTAACCTTCTCCGCTGCATCCACAACCATCTCTAGCCCTATAAAAGCTATTTCTCCAACATCGTCCCATGACAAGGGAGTACGATATCTCCGACCGTATAGAGCCTCAAATGGTGACATCTCTATACTAGCCTGGTAGTTATTATTGTAAAAAATTCTACCAAATAGAGATGGTCCTCCCAAGATCCCCTGAAATCTAGTACACAGGTACACATTATATCCTCAAGAGTCTGAATGGTCCTCTCTGACTGCATATCTGTCTGGGGATGATATGCAGTACTGAACTTGAGTTGGGTGCCCAAACTCGCCTACAAACTCTCCTAAAAATGAGAAGTGAAAAGACTATCCCGATCCAAGACTATGCTGATGGGAACCACACTTATCCTGACGATCTGCCTCACATACATCTCTGCCAGCTTCTCTGTAGACAAACCCACATTGAAAGGCAAAAAGTGGGTCGACTTGATCAACCTGTCAACGATGACCCAAATCGCATCTTTCCCTCCTGGAGATCATGGAAGTCCAAACACAAAATCTATAGTAATGTGCTTCCACTTCTACTCTGGAATGGGTAATGGCTGAAGTAAACCACCTGGCCTCTGTCTCTCGGATTTTACCAGCTGGCACACTAAGCATCTGGATACAAACTGTGCCACTTTTCGCTTCATGCCATGCCACCACATACTCTCTCGCATATCCCGATACATCTTGTTGGCACCTGGATGTATGAAATACTGAGAGCGATGTGCTTCCTGCAATACCTTCTCACGCAGCTCCCCACTAGGTACACATAATCTAGCATAATATCACAAAGAACCATCCTCATCAATGGTAAAATCATCCTCCAATCCTGCTCTCACCTGAGCTCTGATGCTCCTCAGAGATACATCCTCATACTGGGCTGTCTTGATCCTGTCCATCAACTCTGAGTGTATCTGCAACCCCCATATCTATATGGCAAAACTAGAAACTATCACCTCAATGGCCAAGCTCTCCAAGTCCTCCAATAAATATCAATCTTGCGTCAACAAGCTACCGGATACCTGCTAATGGCATTGGCAACTACATTAGCTTTCCCAGGATGATACTCAAAGATATGTCAAAATCCTTTATCAGTTTCAGCCACTGACGATGCCTCATGTTCAACTCCTTTTGAGTGAAAACGTACTTCAAGCTCTTGTGGTCTGTAAAGATCTCCATACGCTCTCTATACAAATAGTATTTTCATAACTTCAAGGCAAAGATGACTGCTGCCAACTCTAAATCATGGGTAGGATAGTTCTTCTCATGATGACATAATTGCATGGATGCATAGGCAATCACTTTCCTATTCTGCTGAAGAATACAACCCAGCCCTTTCCCTTATGCATCACTATAAATAGTGAAACCTCCAAACCCTGATAGCAACGTCAAAATAGGAGCAGACGTCAATCTTATCTCTAATTCCTCAAAAGCAACCTGGCACTCCTCAGTCCAAACAAACTCTGCATCCTTTCTAGTGAGTTTAGTCATCGGCTCGGTAATCCTTGAAAAATCTTGCACAAACTTCCTGTAGTAGCCTAGCAGACCCAAGAAACTTCTGATCTCTGCCACTGAACTCGGGGTCTTCCAAGATTCCACTGCTGCGATCTTTCTCGAATCTACTGAAATTCTATCACCAGTCATAACATGTCCTAAGAATGCCACCTTGTCCAGGAAGAACTCACACTTGGACAGCTTCCTATATAGCTTCTCCTTCCTCAGCACATCCAACACAATCCGCAAATGCTCCTCGTGCTCCTCCGGTGTCATCGAGTATATGAGTATGTCATCGATGAATACCACCATGAACTTGTCAAGATACTGGTGGAGCACCTTGTTCATCAAATTTATAAATACCGCGGGGGCATTAGTCAACCCAAACGGCATCACCATAAACTCATACTGGCCATACCGAGTCCTAAAAGCAGTCTTTGGAATGTCCTCTTGCTTCACTTTTACTAGGTGGCAACCTGATCTAAAGTCTATCTTAAAAAATACCTTGGCACCACTCAACTGATCAAATATGTCATCAATCCGTGGCAACGGGTATTTATTCTTGATAGTGAGATTATTCAATTTTATATAATCGATGCACATGCGCACCGATCCATCCTTCTTCTGTATAAACAATAATAGGGCTCCCCACAGTGAAGAACTAGATTTGATAAACCCCTTATCCAATAATTCATCCACTTGCTTCTTCAGCTCGACCAGCTCGTTGTTGTTCACTCTATAGACATGTTGTAAAATTGGTTCTGCAACAGGCACCAAGTCTATAGAGAATTCAACATCTAGATCTGGCGACAATCCTAGCAATTCCTCAGGAAATACATCCAAGAACTCTGCTATCAAAGGATACGGCAACTCCTTATCTTCCACCATAGATCAACAGATAATGCTTTCTCTCTGCTCTGCAGCTCCTCAAGCAAACTCTGGCTCTCCTGGTGGGCTAAACAAAACTCTACCTCCTCTACAATCTATACTAGCATGGTACCTACTCAACCAATCTATCCCGAGTACAATATCATAGCTCGAAAATAGCATTACAAGTAGACACGCACTCAACTCTCGGCCTCCCAGAGTAATTCTTCGATCCTTGCAAATATCACTAACCAGGATAATGCCTCCCCCGGTCATGATCTTGCAATTCTTAAGCGAAGACTATGCTACCAAATGATGCTTCATAGCAAAAAAAAAGATACAAAACTATGAGAAGCACCAATATCAAATAAAGCTAAAATTGGAAGAGAATAAAGAAGAACAGAACCTATGATGACGTCTCTTGTAGGCTCGGCCTCCTCGATAGTCATAGCAAACGTTCGTCCCTGATGTGCACCTTCCTGATGTTGGTGCTGGACATAAATCTACTGTTGGGTCGAAAGCGACGGTCCCTTCGACTGTACTGTAGGTGGCCTCGCCTGTGTCCTCAGAGCTGGAGCTGCTCCCTAAACTGCACAACGAGGGTTGGAAGGATAATCTCTTAGTTGATGCCCCTCGTCACCACAATACAGACAAACTTCTAACCTCTTTCTACAAACTTTCCAGATGTGGCCGGGCTTCTTATAGTAGTGTCAGAAAGCTTGTTGTAACTGTCTCTGCTGTTGCTGGGGTGCCTGGTGAAATAGTGCCCTAACTAGAGTCTGGTGATGTTGCGGTTGCTGAAAAGGCATGAACTGGAAATAAGGATGCTTAGCAGTCACTGCCCTACTACTAGCCCCCAGAAAATAATTGTAGTCTCTCTAGGATTTCAAGCCCAACTCCCGCTCAACCTTGCGTGCCTCCATAAGTATCTCTGAATAAGTCTCATAGAAAGACAGAATGAGGATCTTCACTTCCTAGTTCAGACCCTCGCGGAAACGGATAGCTCGAACCTCTGGCTCCCTCACCAAATACGTTGCAAATCGGCTCAGCCTACCGAACTCTGCGACGTACTCCTCATGGACATGCTCCCCTGAGTAAGGCCCTCAAACTGCCTTCCCAAGTCTAATATGTCCACCCGAGCAAAGAACTTTCTCTTGAAGAGGTCCTTGAACACCTCCCAAGACTGTCCCGTATCAGCAAGAAGTAGCTCATTCCTGAACCAAGTGCGAGCGATATCGAACAGCTAAAGTCTACTGCCTCAACCTTCATATCCTCAACAAGACAAGATACCCTCATGAGATACTCAATATCCTCGAGATAATCATCAGTGTAGACGATGCCCTTAGTCCCCTTAAAGATCCGATGTTCCAGCTTTTTGAAGTCCTGAATATTACCAGGTCGAAGCTGGGCAACCTGCAGAGCAACCTGCTGCTGGACCGGAGCTGCTCTCTCTATTACAGCAAGGGCAAGCTGATGAGCACTCTCAATACCCTATCATAATAATTCGGTCCGCCTCTGGTAAGCCTCTGACTGGGCCTTCTGAGCCTCAAATATCTCGCAAAATAATACGAAAAGCTGAGTCGCATCTGTCGGCACGGAAGGTAGAGGTAGAAGTCCCTCAGACACAGCCGGAACAGACCTCTGAGCTGGAGGTGGACCCCCGAACACAGCTGATACGCCAATCACCAGAGAAGTGACTGGTGTAGGCCCTCGGGAAGTCGTAGATCTCTCAGAAACTGCTCCCCTATGCTGTAATTGAGTCTTAGGTGGCATCCTGAGGCAAAGCGAAAGAAAAGAACCAATATGGCACATAATATAATGCATTCAAAGAAGGACAGTTAAAGATTAAATATCAATATCAAGGAAGAACAGTTGAAATGAACAATAGAGTTCCTAGATATGATTGAGTATTCTCAGCCTATAGCCTATATCATATATCTTGAAACAGGCTCGTAATAGCACTTAAATCAGAGCACCACTACGAATCACACTAATTGCGATCTCGAAGACCAGTATGGACCAACCCTAAAAGTCTGTCATGACCGACACCTAGTGTAAGGGAACGAGTAGTGAATAACGTTGTCACAACCCGTACCCGAAAAATCAGGCATGAGTCGTAGGTACGTCTAGCCTACGCCACAGAATCGGCGGTTGAACGCTGTCTAGGTCCATTAGAGGTCACAACTATCTATATCTCACAATAACATGTCAAGATAACCTCTCCAAAAGGAGGACAACATATGATATAAACATAAACTCAATCACAATAACTAGGGGAAGAGTAAAAGCACGATAAGATATCCACAAAGAAACAAAGAACCAAAGAGAGCAAGTACAGTATCCAAAATATACAGTCCAAGTCTAAGAGTCTACAACATCTCGCAGTAGCAAAATAATAATAATACAGTCGTACAAAACCAACTGGGAACAAATCTAGTGAAACCCACCTAGCTATACTAGGGCACTAGCGGCGTCTCCTCAGCTGGGACGGGCTCCTCCTCAAACTCAGGGTCACAACACTCGTCGACACCTGGCCCATAGTAAGTCGGGAAAAAGTCCTCAGGATCCTCTGAAAAATAAATCCAGTCAGGATTGGTGCGAAGTACATAACTCTGAAAGCAACTCCAAATACATGGTAAGGTGTATATGACTAGCAATAGAAAAGAATAAAAGATGCACAAGAAAGTAAATACATGGTGAAACAGATAAAGTAACTACAATGTAAAACTGGGGAAACAATACAAGTAGTAGAGAAGTAACTGTATGTGAGAAAATAGGAATACTAGCTAAGTGCCTTGAGCACAAGTTCGTTATGTGATCGGCTTGGGTTGCACATGATTTATTCTATAATAACTTCGTTATGCGTGAGTTGCATAACCGACATACACATGAATACTATTTGGATTTGATCACATAACCAACTTCTACTCCCATCCCCCACTAATACTCTTGGATCCAACCACGACACGCTACGTACATGATAAATAACTCACGCACATGAAGGCGAGAGCACACGAAGCACATTATAGCACATAAGAATCAATACCCAAAGCACATGATGAAATACACGTGATAGAGTACCCGCTGAACATGGTAAGGGGGATAACATCTCACGACAGGATCCAACTAGTACCAGCTCATGAAATAATGTGTCAGAATCAAGTATTAACAGCTCTAGAACAGGTGATATATACGCTATCATGAAATGGAAACAATCAGAGGTAGGTACTCGCCTGACGTCCTGAGCAACTGGTGAGGATCGAGATCCGGACTGGCGTCGCAATGACCTATTACGAAAAGCAAGGTTAAACGGTGTTCTAAAGAGTTAAACAGATATAAAATAACTAAAAACAAGCTTCTAAAATTATTCTAGGTCAAACGGATCAAACCGGTAAAATTTGGGTCAAAAAGTCAACATGGGGTCCAAAAAGTCAACTCTAGGCCGAAACTAGGTCAAATATTGACTTTGGTGGTCAACGGGGGCAATTACGGTCAACTCTTGGTCAAACTAGGGTGCCTCTAAAATTTTAGGTCAAAACTAGCTCATTAAGCTAGTAAACCCTCAAACTCGCCTCCTTGAGATACCGGGATACCCTCGGTATCCGATATCTCAACCTATGCTATATACCCCGCATATACCCACTAATGCATATACAAACACGTATATATATATACCAATACATATAAAACCAACTCTAACCTCAATCCTAGGCAAACGCCCAATACCTCGCCCTGATACCCAATACCTTGAGTATCTCAAGTTACCTTCAATACCCTGATATCTCAAGGTATTGAGATACCTACCTTACCCATCTCAACTCACCAACTAGCTAACTAAACATATATATATATATATATATATATATATATATATATATATATATATATATATATATATATACCCACCTCATATATATCTCCATACACACACACACACACACACACACACATATATATATATATATATATATATATATATATATATATATATATATATATATATATATATATACATATACATATATATAGATATCTCTAGCTCTCTCTCTCTCACTGCTGCTGCTACTACCTGCTGTTGCTGCTGCCACTAGCTAACTGCTGCTACTGCAAAATGCTACTACTGCTGATGCCATTGGCTGCTGCTGCTACTGCAGCCATGCTACTGCTGCAGCCCCTTGCAGCCACTTGCTGCAGCTGCTGCAGCTCCTAATGCTGCTGCTCCCTCTTTCTATTCCTATCTCACTCTCTATAATCTATCTTCCCTCACTCACACACTCACTCAAACACACACCAACACACACACATATATATATAAATACACACGCTTATATATATATATATATATATATATATATATATATATATATATACGCACACAAACATATACACACACACACACACACACACACACACACACACATATACACACACACACACACACACACATATATATATATATATATATATATACAAACACACACACACATATATATATATAAAAACACTGACACACACACACACACACACACACACACACACACACACACACATATATATATATATATATACAAACACACACTTATATATATATAAACACACTTACACACACACACACATATGTGTGTGTGTGTGTGTATGTGTAAGTGTGTTTATATATATATAAGTGTGTGTTTGTATATATGTATATATATATATATATATATATATATATATATATATATATATATATATATATATATATATATATAAACACGCTTACACATATATATATATATACAAATACACACACACACATATATATATATATATATATATATATATATATATATATATATATATATATCTACACATATATATATACATATACACACACACACACACACACATATATATATATATAACCACACACTCACACACAAACACACACACAACCACACCAACACACGCACAACCACCCATATACATATATTTGCACATATATATATATATAATATCACTCAAAAATTCTAGTACACACTTCCTAAGGCTAAACCAACCCGCGCACAAGCCCAAAACCTAAAAAATAAGTCAAAATGGCCATTTGATCATTTCGACGAACACTTGGTGTGTGGCTCGCGATACCTCGTAAAACGCACACCAAACCTACTCAGAATCGATCCAAAATTTACCTACGAGTTCTAATCGATGTCTAGAATCTCAAAAAAATGCTAACTCTCCAATTCTAGGTCCGTGGCAAAATTCCACATGCACGTGGAACCAACGACGAAGAAAAAACCCCAAAATCGCCCGAAATGCCCAAAACTCCGCGATACGACCTCACCTGTCCGAACGGGGACACGTACTTACCCTCAAGACACCCAAGCATGTCTACCTAGGTCCGTCTAACCTAGAGCAACACCCCAAATTGGGCCAATCTCGGATTTCACCCAAAATTGACACAAAACCTAATGTCAAAGTCTCCAAACATATCCAAACAAGTTCTAACTTTCTTCTACGGGTAGCCCTAAGGTCTAGGAAGGTTCTAAACTACTAATTACACTATATTAGAGCAATCACTAAGAGAAAAGTTAGGGTTTACTTCTTGGGAGTTGAAATCCCAAGGCCAAAGTCTCCAAAACCCTAGAAATCACCACACTTAAGCCTCCAAGCCTCCAATCCAAGCTTCTACACTAATTTTAGGCTCTACACACCTAGGTTAGGGGAAAATGAAGGGTTAGGGTTTGCATTTATAGGAGAAATAAATGAAGGAAGTGAAGGAATGGTGAGAAACTTACTTGAAATTGAAGAAGTAAAGGAAGAAGTAAAGAAGAAAGAGAATGGAAAGTGAAAATGGAGAAGAAGAAGTGAAATGAAAATAAAAGGGGGGGTTATGGCCGGCCATGTAAGGAATTATAGGGTTAGGGTTTGTGAACATAACACAATGTCCAAAATACCCTAAGTTAAGTCATCCAAAATAGGGTGTGGGTTTGGGGTTTCCTTAAACCATTCTAACTAATCCAAAACAACCCAGCTAGATAACTAAAAATAAAAATAACTATTCTACACCAATAAATAAGTCTGACAAGGGTGTTGGTTGGGTCTGACATGGGTCCACTAGGGTCTGACATGGGTCCAGACTAACCAAAACCCTAAAACAACCAATAAAAATAATATAACCAACTAATTAAATATAAATACAATTATTTATGATCAATACACAATTTATCAAATAAAAATAAAAAGAAAATCCTATTTTCTAGAATTGGGTAGTGACAAGCCTACCCTCCCTAAAATAATTTTGTCCTCGAAATTAAAAGACGAAACTCGGACAGGAATGCAAGGAAAAGAAAGAACCATACCTCAGGGCTCGAAAAGATAAGGGTATCGCTCGCGCATTTCATCCTCCCTCTCCCAGGATGACTCACCTGGAGAGTGATGCCTCCACGCGACGCAAACCAAGGGAATAGTCTGGTTCCTCAACACCTTCTCCCGCCGATCGAGAATCTCCACCGGCTGCTTTGGATAGCTAAGAGTAGGGCCCACCACGATCTCTGAGTGATCCAATACGTGACTGGGATCCGCCACATACCGTCTCAACTGTAACGCGTGGAACACATCATGAACTCCCTCTAGCATAGGCGATAAATCTAGCCTATACGCCACAGCGCCGACCCTCTCAAGGATGTTGAAGGGTCCGACGAAACGTGGGCTAAGCTTCCCGCCTCCACCGAAGCGAATAGTGCCCCGCGTCGGAGAAATCCTCAGGAACACCAGATAACCAACCTAGCACAAACAAGGTCTCATCACTTAATCTAAAATAAGCAATCACAAGCAAACACAAGAACAAAATCTAAATTCTAAGCTATACCTCAAACTCCAAAGGTCTCCAGTGGCTATCGGCCCAATGCCGCTGCCTGTCCTGCTCCACCCGAAGTCTATCTCTAATGAGCTTGACCTTCTCCGCCGCATCCACCACCATCTCCAGGCCAAGCAAAGCTCTCTCGTCTACATCATCCCATTATAACGGAGTGTGACACCTCCGTCCATACAATGCCTCGAATGGTGACATCTCAATACTGGTTTGGTAGTTGTTGTTGTAAGTAAACTCTACCAAGTGCAAGTGATCCTCCCATGAGCCTCTAAAATCCAGAACACAAGTGCAAAGCATGTCCTCGAGGGTCTGAATGGTCCTCTCTGACTGACCGTCTGTCTGTGGGTGATATACAGTACTAAACTTGAGCTGGGTGCCCAAGCTAGCCTGCAGACTCCTCCAGAATTATGAAGTAAAGCGACTGTCCTGGTCTGATACTATGCTCACAAGAACTCCATGCAGTCTAACTATCTGGCACACATACATTTCTGCTAGTCTCTCCGTAGATGTATCCACTTTGAATGGTAGAAAGTGGACCGATTTGGTCAACCTGTCTACGATGATCCAAATCGTATCCTTTTCTCCTGGAGAATGGAGAAGCCCAGAAACAAAATCCATGGTCACATGCTCCCATTTCCACTCCGGAATGGGTAACGACTGGAGCAACCCTCCTGGCCTCTGCCTCTCCGCCTTCACCTGATGGCACACTAAGCATCGGGATACGAAACGCTCTACCTCTCGCTTCATCCCGTACCACCATATATGCTCTCTCAGATCTCTATAAATCTTGTTGACACCTGGATGCATAGAATACTGGGATTGATGCACCTCCTGAAGAATCTCCTCGTACAACAACCCACTCGGCACACACAACCTGGTACCATGCTGCAATAAACCATCATCAGGAATGGTTAAATCATCTGATAATCCAATCTGAACCTATGCCTGATGCTCCTCAGGGACCCATCCTCAAACTGTGTAGCCCTAATCCGATCTATCAACTCTGACTGAATCTACAGTCCCCACATCTGCATCTTAACTCCAAGCACTATCACCTTAATGCCCAAGCTCTCTAGATCTGCCAGAAGATAACAATCTGTAGTCAAGCACATAGCTACCGGGTACCTGCTTAGCGCATCCATAACTACGTTCGCCTTCCCTGGATGGTACTATAATACTTTCATCAACTCCAACCATCTCCTCTGCCTCATATTCAGCTCTTTTTGGGTAAACACATACTTCAAGCTCTTGTGGTCGGTGAAGATCTCCATACGCTCTCCGTATAAATAGTATTTCTACAATTTCAGAGCAAAGATGACCGTTGCCAACTCCAAATTGTGGGTAGGATAGTTCTTCTTATGAGGATGTAATTGCCTAGAAGCATAGTAAATCACCCTCCCATTCTGCTGTAACGCACAACCCAGTCCCTTCCCCGATGCATAACTATATATAGTGAATCCTCCAGACCCCGATGGCAACGTCAACACTGGAGCTGTCGTCAACCTCCTCTTCAGCTCATCAAAGATGACCTATCACTCCTCTGACCAAACAAACTCTACGTTCTTCCGGGTTAGCCTAGACAACGGCTCTGTAATCTAGGAAAAATCCTGAACAAATCTCCTGTAGTAACCTGCCAGCCCCAGGAAACTCTTGACCTCTACTACTGAATTCGGAGCACTCCATGCCTCAACTGCCATGATCTTCCTCGAATCCACCGAGATCCCCTCTTCTGTTACCACATGACAAAGGAATTCAACCTTGTCAAGGAAGAACTCGCACTTTGAAAGCTTTCCATAAAGCTTCTCCTTTCTGAGAGTCTCCAACACTATCCTCAGATGCTCCTCATGCTCCTCTGGGGTCTTCGAATACACCAAGATGTCATCTATAAACACCACCAAGAACCTGTCCAGATACTGATGGAACACCTTGTTCATCAGATTCATGAACACTGCCGGGGTATTAGTCAACCCAAACGGCATCACCATGAACTCATACTGTCCATACCTGGTCCAAAAAGTTGTCTTCGGAATATCCTCCCTCCTGACCTTCACCTGGTGGTAGCCTGTCCTCAGATCAATCCTGAAAAACACCCTCACTCTGCTCAACTGATCAAAGAGATCATCAATACGAGGCAGCGGATACTAGTTATTGATTGTGAGGTTGTTCAGAGCCCTGTAGTCGATACACATCTGTATCAGCCCATCCTTCTCCGGCACAAAAAGTACCGGAGCACCCCACGGAGAAGAACTAGATCTGATAAATCCCTTGTCCTGAAGCTCGTCTACCTGCTTCTTCAACTCTACCAGCTCACTATTGCTGACTCTATAGACGTGCTGGGATATCGGCTCCGCGCCTGGCACCAAGTCTATAGAGAACTCCACATCTCTGTCCGGAGGTAACCCTGGCAACTCCTCCGAAAAGACATCCATGAACTCCGCTATCAATAGATGTGGCAACCTCTGCTCTACCACTAGGGCTCCGTAGAAGACTCCCTCGCTCTGCTCCGCTGCTCCTCTGGCAAACTCAAACTCTGGCTCTTCCGGCGGACTAAACAACACTCTGCCTCCACGATAATCTATACTAGCACGGTGCATACTCAACCAATCCATCCCGAGTACAATACCGTAGCTCAAAAGTGGCATTACGAGTAGGCACACACTCAACTCCCGGCATCCCAAGATAACTCTCCGGTCTCTGCAGACATCACTGACTAGAATGATGCCACCCCCGATCGTGATCTTGCAGAGTCTAGCTAAAGGTTCAGCAACAAGATGGTGTCTAACAGCAAAAGATACAGACACAAAGCTATGGGAAGCATCAGAATTAAATGAAGCAAGTGCTGGAATGGAATCAAGAAGAATAGAACCTTAGATCACATCACCAACGGGCTCGGCCTCCTCTACGGTAAGGGCAAAAGCTCGCCCTTGCTGTCCTCCTCGGTGCTGCTGCTGGTGCTGGACAAACCTCTGCTGCTGAGTCTATAAGGCTGTCCTCTCTGTTGTACTGAAGGTGCTCTGGCTGGTCCCCTCCGAGCGCCTCCTCCGCCCTGAGTTGTACGAGCGAGTGTTGAAGGGCAATCCCTCAACTGGTGATCTGCTGCACCACATAACAAGCATCTGCCCAGCCTCTTCCTGCAAATGTCCCATCCGTGCCCCAGATTCCTACAAAAAGAGCAAGTAATGGGCTGCCTCGGACCCTGCTGATATTCCTGCCTCTACTGCTGGGGCGCCTGTCAGAAAGGCGCACGACCCTGACTCTGGTGCTGCTGAGTCTGCTGGAACGGCCTCTTGGATGGGCCCGCACTGCTGCCTGCTCCGGAAGCATCTCTACTCCTCTTGGTCTTCAGCTCCAAGTCGTCCTCAGCCCTCTGAGCATCACTCACAATCTGCTCGAAGGTCGCCTCGCGGTCACTCCTAGTCAAGGACTTGACCGCCATAACCAAACCCTTATGGAACTTCCGCACCTTCGCTGCCTCGCTCAAGCCCTCTATAAATCTGCCCAGACGGCAGAACTCTGCTGCATACTCGTCCACCAGCATGCTCCCCTAGACGAGTGCCTCAAACTGCCTCTCCAAGGCACTAAGAGCCACATCCAGAAAGAACTTCTCCTTGAAAAGCTTTTTGAAAGACTCTCAAGTAAGTCCCGGTACCGCTATCCTCGTGTCAGTACAGTACCAAATAAGGGCAAGATCGAACATCTGGCTGCCCGTTGCCTCTATCTGCATGTTGTCTGGGATCATTGCCAGCCTGAAGATCCCCTCGATATGCTCGATCCAGTCATCCGTGTACAGGATCCCCTCTGTACTCCAGAACTCCTTGGGCCGCATCCTCTGGAAGTCGATGATGTTGCCCGGCCTAGGATGCTATGCCTGCTCTGCCTGTGGCAGGATCTGAGCCACTCTGTCTACTGCCGTCATGGCCACCTTGTGATCATTCTCAATGCCCAACCTCATCACATCTGCCTGGCGGTGCTGCGCATCCATCATCTCCCTGAAGAACGCGAACAACTGGGTTGCATCTACCGGTGCAGGAGGTGGTGGAGAAGGTACCACCGGAACAACAGGGGTAGCTCTCGGATCAACAGATGGAGGAGAATCTCTGAGAGAAACAGATGCTCCCTCAACCGTAGGAGTGGTAAGTGGAGCGGTAGCAGCTGCCTGAAGTCGAGCAGGATGAGAGGTAGCAGACCTCTCGGTGGCAGCTGCTGGAACTGTGCGGTAATACCGTATCTTCGGAGGCATCCTGAACACAGATCAAAAGAAGTCAATACGGTGCAAGATACGATATCATCAAGGAAGAACAGTAATATTTCAAAAGAGAACAATTTTAGAAAAATTAAAGATAGCAAAAGATCAGGAAGGGTCCTAGTTGTGATTGAGCACACACTCTCTCAGCCTATATCCTATATCCTATCGCAGGTAGAACTAGAAACTAGACCTGCGTGGGCCACCACCAAAAATGTGTCATGACCCGTACCTGAAAAATCGGGCATGAGTCGTGGGTACGTCCAGCCTACGCCGCAAAATCAACGGTAGAACACTGTCTAGGTCTATTCTAGGTCACAACTATCTATATCTCATAATAACCTGTCAAGATAACCTCTCCAAAAGGAGGACAACATATGATATAAACATAAACTCAATCACAATAACTAAGGGAAGAGTAAAAGCACGATAAGATATCAACAAAGAAACAATGAACCAAAGAGAGCAAGTACAGTATCCAAAATATACAGTCCAAGTCTAAGAGTCTACAACATCTCGCAGTAGCAAAATAATAATAATACAGTCGTACAAAACCAACTGGGAACAAACCCAGTGAAACCCACCTAGCTAAACTAGGGCGCTAGCAGCGTCTCCTCAGCTGGGACAGGGTCCTCCTCAAACTCAGGGTCACAACACTCGTCGATACCTGGCCCGTAAGTCGGGCAAAAGTCCTCAGGATCCTCTGAAAAATATATCCAGTCAGGAATGGAGCGAAGTACATAACTCTGAAAGCAACTCCAAATACATGATAAGGTGTATATGACTAGCAATAGAAAAAAATACAAGATGCATAGGAAAGTAAATACATGGTAAAACAGATAAAGTAACTGCAATATAAAATTGGGAAAATAATACAAGTAGTAAAGAAGTAACTACATGTGAGAAAATAGGAATACTAGCTAAGTGCCTTAAGCACAAGTTCGTTATGTGATCGGCTTGGGTTGCACATAATTTATTCTACGATAACTCTGTTATGCATGAGTTACATAACCGACATACACATGAATACTGTTTGGATTTGATCACATAACCAACTTCTACTCCCCTCCCTCACTAATACTCTTGGATCCAACCATGACACGCTACGTACATGATAAATAACTCACGCACATGAAGGCGAGAGCACATGAAGCACATTATAGCACATGAGAATCAATACCCGAAGCACATGATGAAATACACGTGATAGAGTACCCGTTGAACACGGTAAGGGGGATAACATCTCATGACGGGATCCAACTAGTACCAGCTCATGAAATAATGTGTCAGAATTAAGTATTAACAGTTCTATAACAGGTGATATATACGCTATAATAAAATGGAAACAATCAGAGGTAGGTACTCGCCTGACGTCCTGAGCAACTGGTGAGGATCGAGATCCGAACTGGCGTCGCAATGACCTATTACGAAAAGCAAGGTTAAACGGGGTTCTAAAGAGTTAAACAGATATAAAATAACTAAAAACAAGCTTCTAGGGTTATTCTAGGTCAAACGGGTCAAACCGGTGAAATCTGGATCAAAAAGTCAACCTGAGGTCCAAAAAATCAACACTAGGCCGAAACTAGGTCAAACGTTGACTTTGGCGGTCAACGGGGGCAATTATAGTCAACTCTAGGTTAAACTAGGGTGCCCCTAAAATTCTAGGTCAAAACTAGCTCATTAAGCTAGTAAACCATCAAACTCGCCTCATTGAGATACCGGGATACCCTCGGTATCCGATATCTCAACCTATGCTATATACCCCGCATATACCCACTAATGCATATACTAACACGTATATATATATATATATATATATATATATATATATATATATATATATATATATATATATAACCAACTATAACCTCAATCCTAGGCAAACGTCCAATACCTCGCCCCGATACCCAATACCTTGAGTATCTCAAGTTACCTTCAATACCTTGATATCTCAAGGTATTGAGATACCTACCTTACCCATCTCAATATATATATATATATATATATATATATATATATATATACATACATATATCTATATATCAATTTACCCACCACATATATATATCTCCATACACATATATATATATCTTTACTTATATTTATATCTATATACATATATATAGATATCTCTAACTCTCTCTCTCTCTCTCTCTCTCTCTCTCTCACTGCTGCTGCTACTACCTACTGCTGCTGCCACTAGCTAACTACTGTGGCTGCTACTGCAAAATGCTACTGCTGCTGCTGCCATTGGCTGCTGTTGCTGTTGTTGCTGGCCCTTGCTGCCACTGTTGTAGCCACTTGCTGCTGCTACAGCAGCTCCTAATGTTGCCGCTGCTGCTCCCTCTTCCTCTTCCTATCTCACTCTCTCTAATCTCTCTTCCTTCACTCACACACTCACTCAAACACACACCAACACACACACACATATATATAAATACACACGCTTACATATATATATATATATATATATATATATATATATATATATATATATATATATATATATATATATATATATATACGCACACAAACATATATATATATATATATATATATATATATATATATATATATATATATATATATACTACACACACACATATATGTATAAAAACACACACACACATATTTATATATATATATAAACTCACTCATATATATATATATATATATATATATATATATATATATATATATATATATATATATATATATATAAACACACACACACACACACACACATATATATATATATATATGGGTGGTGTGAGTGTGTGGTTATATATATATATATATATATATATATATATATATATATATATATATATATAACTCAAAAACCCTAGTACACACTCCCCAAGGCTAAACCAACCCATACACAAGCCCGAAACCTTAAAACCAAGTCGAAATGGCCATTTGGTCATTTCGACGAATACTTGGTGTGCGGCTCGCGATACCTAGTAAAACGTACCCCAAACCTACTCAGAATTGACCCAAAATTTATCTACGAGTTTTAATCGATGTCTAAAACCTCAAAAAAATGCTAACTCTCCGATTATAGGTCCGTGGCAAAATTCCACATGCATGTGGAACCCACAACGAAGGAAAAACCCCCAAATTGCCCAAAATGCCCAAAACTCTGCGATACGACCTCACGTGTCCGAACGGGGATACGTACTTACCCTCAAAACACCTAAGCACGTCTACCTAGGTTCGTCTAACCTAGGACAACACCCAAAATTAGGTCAATCTTGGATTTCACCCAAAATTGACACAATACCTAATATCAAATTCTCCAAATACATCCAAACAAGTTCTAACTTCCTCCAACAGGTAGCCCTAAGGTCTAGGAAGGTTCTAAACTACTAATTATATAATATTAGAGCAATCACTAAGAGAAAAGTTAGGATTTACCTCTTGGGAGTTGAAATCCTAAGGCCAAAGTCCCCAAAACCCTAGAAATTACCACACTCAAGCCTCCAAGCCAAGCTTCTACACCCAGTCTAGGCTTTACAAACCTAGGTTAGGGGAAAATAAAGGGTTAGGATTTGTATTTATAGGAGAAATAAATGAAGGAAGTGAATGAATGAATGAATGAATGAATGAATGAATGGTGAGAAACTTACTTGAAATTGAAGAAGTAAAGAAGAAAAAGAATGGAAAGTGAAAATGGAGAAGGAGAAGTGAAATAAAAATGAAAGGGAGGGGGGGTTATAGCCGGCCATGTAAGGAATTATAGGGTTAAGGTTTGTGAACATAACACAATGTCCAAAATACCCTAAGTTAAGTCATCCAAAATAGGGTTTGGGTTTGGGGTTTCCTTAAACCATTCTAACTAATCCAAAATAACCCAGCTAGATAATTAAAAATAAAAATAACTATTCTACACCAATAAATAAGTCTAACAAGGGTGTTGGTTGGGTCTGACATGGGTCCACTAGGGTCTGACATGGGTCTAGACTTTCCAAAACCCTAAAACAACCAATAAAAATAATACAACCAACTAATTAAATATAAATACAATTATTTATGATCAATACACAATTTATCAAATAAAAAAATTCCTATTTTCTAGAATTAGGTAGTGACAAACGCCCAGCTTACGTTGCAGCATCGATGGTAGAACATTGTTTGGGTAAACTATCTATCTAGCAATCAAAGTATAAATATGCCACCAATGAAATATGAATATGAATACTCAATCACAGATTTATAAGATGGAACAATCGCACGAATATGATAAAAGAACTGAAGAGACAATATAACTCATAAGACAAGATAATATCCAATAAGTCATAAAAAGAAATACTAATACAAAGCTGGAGACAAATCCAGTACAAAAGATTTATCTACTGAGCTATGAGTCCTGGGTTGTCTGTCTAAATCGGGATGAGACCCTCCAGAGCCAAAGTCTTTGGCTCTAAGCTAACTACGTCTTGAGACCCATAGTGAGTGGGATACCACTCCTCAGTGTCATCTGGGATAAATATATCCAGTCAGAAAGGAGCAAAGTATATCTCTAACAACAGTTCTAATAAATGATATAAACTACGTAACAGTAAATAAAGCGAAGATGCAATATACAGGTACAAGAGATATGCATAAAGGAATAATGAAAATAAATACAAGAATGAGCATCATAGGAATGAACAAGAAATACTACTACTAAGTGAGTGAGTACCAGCTTCAACAAGTGATCGGCTTGGGAACTTGCACAAGGATTATGGCCTGGTTAATCATACGTACAGTGTATAATTAATACTATTCAAGGAACAAGACATACACAAGGAGGGTATGATCACATATCTACACTAACACTCTTCATCCCCGACTGGTATAGTGGATCCAACTATGGTACGTTATGACACGGGATTCTCTGGGTAGGTAGCAAGTCTTCCCAAGAATTAATGTCTGTACATATACAAGAAGAACAAGGAACAAGGCTTGCACAAGATACACCATAAATACCAAGAAATAACATCTCATGATGAGATCCGGATATACCAATCCGTGTAACCATCGTGTCAAGAAATCAAGGATATCTACACTGAATACAATAGACATAGAGGACATCATGAATGAGAAACTATCAGAGAACGTACTTGCCTAAAATCTGGTAAACAGTATCAAACATGTCCGGTACGGTACCTCGGAGACCTAAATATGGAATATTATATCAATACAAGATTTTGGAATAAAAATAAGTTAAACTAGTCAAATTCTAGGTCATAAAGCCATTTTTAAGTCAAAATAGTCAAACTAGGTCAACTCTAGGTCAAACTAGCTATTTCTAGGTTGTATGAGTCCATCTCTAGGATATTGGATCCATATACTATGTAACTAGGTTATACTAGCTATACTATGATACTAAGATACCAACAAAATACAGTATCATAAGATACGCAAGTTATTAGATATGAAAATACTATAATATATATAAACAAGACAAAATATATAGTACTTCTAGCCAAACTAATGCTAAATGGATACGGTGGCTTTGAACCAAAAGTGGTATCACACCACCTACGCACCCATTTTGATATACAAACTCAATACCTTGAGTATAAACCAATACCTTGACTGTCACGACCCGCACCCGGTGTAAGGGTACTAGTCGGAAATAACGCCCAGCCTACGCCGCAGAATCGGCGGTAGAACGCTGTCTAGATAATCTATCTAACAATATAATGAACCACCATAATGATAGTATACTCAATCACAGAACTAAGATAGAATGAGCACGAATCAGATAAAGAATAGAATAGTCACAATACAACTCATGAGTCTAAAATAATACATCATTGAGTCTGAAGAAATAACAAAATAAGCTGGAGATAAATCCAGTACAAAAGAATACTACGAGGCTACAACTCCAGGGTCAACTGTCTCAGTTGGGATAAGTCTCTCTTGAGCCAGGGTCTCAGAATCTAAACCCACAACATCCTGGGGTCCATAATAGGTAGGGTACCACTCCTCAGTGTCATCTGGAAAAATATATCCAGTCAGGAAAGGAGCAGAGTACATCTCTAACAGCAGTTCTTATTAATGATAAAAACTATATAACAGTAAATAGCTGTGGATAAACAAGATGCACAATAGATACAAGAGATATATATACAATAAGGAAATACTAGAAAGAAATACAATAATGAACAATATGCCAATGAAACAATAATACTAATGACTAAGTGTGTGAGTACTATCTTAACATTTGATCGGCTTGGGCAAGATGCAATGCGGCCTGGCGAATCATACGTGCGGTGCATGATCAACACTATTCAATAATCAGTACTTTATTCAATAGGGATATTGATCACATATCTATACTAATACTCCCCACCCCCGACTGGTATAATAGATCCAACCACGGTATGCTATGGCACGAGATTCCCCAAGAAGATAGCTAGTCTTCCCGAGAATCGGTGTCTGTACATGTACAAGATAACCAATGAAACAATACTTGCACCATATACACCATATACCAAGGAATAATATCTCATGACGAGATCCGGATATACCAATTTGTGTAACCATAGTGTCAAGAGAAACATGAATATCTACACTAGATACAGTGAACATAGAGGATATCATAAATGAGAAACTATCAGAGAATGTACTCCTCAAAAGCAACCTAAACCCTAAACCCTTTTCCATGCTGCTGAAGAACACAACCTAAACCCTTTTCTGATGCATCACTATAAATAGTGAAACCTCCGGACCCTGATGGCAACGTCAAAATAGGAGCAGACGTCAATCTCTTCTTCAACTCCTCAAAAGCAACCTGGCAATCTTCCGTCCAAACAAACTCTACATCCTTCCTTGTGAGTCTGGTCATCGGCTCGGCAATCCTCGAAAAATCCTGCACAAACTTCCTGTAGTAGCCTGCCAATCCCAAGAAACTCCTGATCTCTGCTACCAAATTTGGAGTCTTCCAAGATTCCACTGCTAAAATTTTCTTCGGATCCACTGAAATACCATCACCAGTCACAACATGCCCCAAGAACTCCACCTTGTCCAAGAAAAACTCACACTTGGACAACTTCCCATACAGCTTCTCCTTCCTCAGCACATCCAACACAATCCTCAAATGCTCCTCATGCTCCTCCGATGTCCTCGAGTATATGAGTATGTCGTCGATGAACACCACCACAAACTTGTCAAGGTACTGGTGGAACACCTTGTTCATCAAGTTCATAAATACCGCCGGTGCATTAGTCAAACCAAATGGCATCACCATAAACTCGTACTGACCATACCGAGTTCTAAAAGCAGTCTTCGATATGTCCTCCGGCTTCACCTTCACCTGATGGTAGCCTGATCTCAAATCTATCTTAGAAAATACCTTGGCTCCACTCAACTGATCAAACAGATCATCAATCCGTGGCAAAGGATACTTATTCTTGATAGTGAGATTATTCAAAGCCCTGTAATCAATGCACATGCGCACCGATCCATCCTTCTTCGGTACAAACAATACCGGGGCTCCCCATGGTGAAGAACTTGATCTGATAAACTCCTTATCCTGCAATTCGTTCACTTGCTTCTTTAACTCGACCAGCTCGCTGTTGTTTACTCTATAGACATGCTGTAAAATTGGTTCTGCACCTGGCACCAAGTCTATAGAAAATTCAACATCTCGATCTGGGGGTAACCCTAGCAATTCCTCAGGAAATATATCCAAGAACTCTGCTATCAACGGATGCGGCAACTCCTTGTCTTCTACCATAGCTCCACAAATAATGCCTTCTCCTTGCTCTGCAGCTCCTTTAGCAAACTCGAACTCTGGCTCTCCTGGCGGACCAAACAAAACTCTACCTCCTCTATAATCTATGCTAGCACGGTGCCTACTCAACCAATCCATCCCGAGTACAATATCGTAGCTCGGAAGTGGCATTACAAGTAGACACGCACTCAACTCCCGGCCTTCTAAGGTAACTCTCCGATCCTTGCAAATATCATTAACCAGGATAATGCCTCCCCCGGTCATGATCTTGCAAGTCATAACCAAAGATTCAGCTACCAAACCATGCTTTAGAGCAAAAGAAACAGATACAAAACTATGGGAAGCACCACTATCAAACAAAGCTAAAGCTGGAATAGAATCAAAAAGAATAGAATCAATATGGCACAAGATGTAAGACATCAAGGAAAGGACAGATTAAAAAATCAAGTATCAATACCAAAGGAGAATAGTTGAATCAAAAGAATTTTCCTAGATGTGATTGAGTATCTCAGCCTATATCCTATATCCTATTGCAGGCTCATAGTAGTACGACTAAATTGTCGCACTATCACGATATCACATACTTTGTGAAGCTAGACCTGCATGGGCCACCACCAAAAATGTGTCACGACCCGCACCCGGTGTAAGGGTACTAGTCGGAAACAACGTTCAGCCTACGTCGCAGAATCGGACGTAGAACGCTGTCTAGATAATCTATCTAACAATATAATGAACCACCATAATGATAGTATACTCAATCACAGAATTAAGATAGAATGAGCACGAATCAGATAAAGAATAGAATAGTCACAATACAACTCATGAGTCTAAAATAATACATCATTGAGTCTGAAGAAATAACAAAATAAGCTGGAGATAAATCCAGTACAAAAGAATACTATGAGGCTACAACTCCAGGATCAACTGTCTCAGTTGGGATAAGTCTCTCTTGAGCCAGGGTCTCAGAATCTAAACCCACAACATCCTGGGGTCCATAATAGGTAGGGTACCACTCCTCAGTGTCATCTGGAAAAATATATCCAGTCAGGAAAGGAGCAGAGTACATCTCTAACAGCAGTTCTTATTAATGATAAAAACTATGTAACAGTAAATAGCTGTGGATAAACAAGATGCACAATAGATACAAGAGATATATATACAATAAGGAAATACTAGAAAGAAATACAATAATGAACAATATGCCAATGAAACAATAATACTAATGACTAAGTGTGTGAGTACTAGCTTAACATGTGATCGGCTTGGGCAAGATGCAATACGGCCTGGCTAATCATACGTGCGGTGCATGATCAACACTATTCAATAATCAGTACTTTATTTAATAGGGATATTGATCACATATCTATACTAATACTCCCCACCCCCGACTGGTATAATAGATCCAACCACGGTATGTTATGGCACGAGATTCCCCAAGAAGATAGCTAGTCTTCCCGAGAATCGGTGTTTGTACATGTACAAGATAACCAATGAAACAATACTTGCACCATATACACTATATACCAAGAAATAATATCTCATGACGAGATCCGGATATACCAATCCGTGTAACCATAGTGTCAAGAGAAACATGAATATCTACACTAGATACAGTGAACATAGAGGATATCATAAATAAGAAACTATCAGAGAATATACTCGCCTGAAGTCCAATGAACAATCTTACAGATGTCTGACTCGGTGCCTCGAAGACCTAGATATGGAATACAACATCAAAACAAAGTCCCGAAAAGAGAACAAGTTAAACTAGTCAACTTCTAGGTCAAAAAGTCAATTCTAAGTCAAAAGTCAACTGTGGTCAATTATGAGTCAACTATGGTCAACTATGAGTCAACTATCTATTTCTAGGTTGCACAAGTCTAGCACCAAAATCTTGGATCAAAATATTAAATCTAAGTCATAGAACCACATCCTAAAATATTAGGATACCGTATCTTCGGATACGTGAATCCAAGGTAAATCCTCACAATATATATATATTAAATATATTGTATAATAATATAGAATATTAAATTACCACAATTAGGGACCATGGTTTTGAACCATTTGGTACCCACACAAAGTAATGTTCAAGATACATAGATATATTATTTATCCTTATACATAATATATCATATATACTATTATATTATACAATTAAAATTATAACAATACTAGTATTATATCTCACAATAAACACACATATATATATATATATAATTATCATATATAAAATATAAATTAAAACTGCCAAACTGTCACTGAAAAACTATGTGGAAAACATTGATTTTCCAAAAAACAGACTTTCAGTGACAGTTCCTACTGTCACTGAAAACACCGTCGCCAAAACCACTGTGCAACTGCACTGTTGTCACTTATTGGTGACAGTCCGACTGTCACAGAAACAACCGTCGTTGCTGCTGTCGAATTCTGCCCACTGCATGCGGTTATTAATGACAGTGGCGGCTCTGTCATTAATAACCCGCCGCCACTGTTACAGCGGCTGCTGCTGTAACCGTTCTAATAATGACAGTTCTCTGTCATTAATCCTACTGTCACAAAAAACACAGTAAATATATATATATAAATATATAAATATATAAATCAATATATATATATATAAAACAATTAAATAATAAATACTTATATATACATAATCCTATACATATAAATATATATTAAAAGCTACAATACACATCCATGCATCAAAGTACATATTTAACATGGCTAGAAGAACACATAAAAATATATTCATTAATATACAATTAATTATATAATAATTATAATTAATATAATCACTCATTTAAACACATAAATATTTTTATAAAACATTTTATATATAATTTATTTTATTAACAAGTTGTAACATATATAAATGCATGTAGAGAAAGCTACATATATATATATATATTTATACATTATAATAATACACATAAAAATATATAGATCTATGCTACAATAAATACTATAATAAATATACAAAAATAAATATGTAACAACTATATATATTTACTAATTTTAATTCAAGAATTAAAGCATAAATAATTAGATCTATACAAAACACACACAATTGGAGAGTATCACACCGTATCCCACTAGATCTAGGATACGCATGCGACACGAGTCCAACACACAACCAATTGCACCCCGAAGGACACAAACAAGTTACAAATATTATTTATGACCAAATCAAAGTGTCAAATGTAGATCTATGTGTCCGTGTCAAAATACGACATGTACAAAGCCCCGTGTCGGAGGGAAAATCCCCAAAAAGACACGTATCACCAAATTATTGGGATACGACCTACACGTACCCAATTGTGGACACGACACTAGCCCCAAACACATAAGCACATGTCCAATTGATCTATAGGATCAATTGACACACACAACAAAATGTAAATTCAGAATTCCCACAAAATTAACACAAAAAATACCATAACTTTCTCCATGGGTCTCCTATGAACACAAAACAAATTCCTATGGGTAGTACATACATATGGGTTGATTTTACATGATTAAATATCAGATTTAGAAGCTATTTTAATGGGAAAAACTAAATTATACCTATTGGGAGATGGATTCCCAATGAAACCTCCAATTGAGATGAACTTGCTTCCAAATTGTAGATCCTTGCTCCTCTTTGTAGATCCTTGCTTCCTCCTTCTAGATCCTTGCTTCTCAACTTTCTAATGGTGAATTGGAAAGAATTTGGAATGAATTTGGTGGAGAATTGGAATGGAAATGAAAGGAATTTGGGAGTGGAAAATTCTAGATCTAGATTTGGAATGAGAATGAGAGGAGAGAGAAATTTCCCCCCTCTTTTAATAGGCCGGCCTTACCCCTTCCCCAAGCAATTATAAAATGTCCAATGTACCCCTTGGGGCCTCTCATGAAGAAATAATTAAGGAAGGAAGCTTCTAGTCTAATGATTTAATTAATTTAATCTATCTCCTTTAACAATGGGCTTTCTAAATGGGCCAAGTCAAACTAATTAATTCATGTTGGTCCATGGGTCCAAACTAACTAGTTGGGTCCACTAATATTAGTCCATAATAATTAAATAACATCTAACAACAATTAAATAATACAACAACAAAATTATTTACCATGCACAATATTTAATAGGAAAAGACTAAAATATCCTTTCCTAGAAAATATGATAGTGACATTGACATTACCTTGGTATTACAAGGTAATTCAATATCTAATATATAACTAACTACCCATACACCTCACTATACACTAATATGCATTTAAACTTATAACAATACTATACTAAACTAACATACTAAGATACCCCATGATATTTAATACACGTACCCAAGATACCTCAACTCTCATTACCTTGGTGTAACTCAAGTTAATCTAAAAATAATACTAACCAATGTTAACTAGTGCTTATATATATATATATATATATATATATATATATATATATATATATATATATATATATATATATATATATATATATATGCTACCATATACCCACACTAATGATGCACATGCACTCTCCTATTCTCTCATGACCACCAACACATCACAATAAATATATAAACATACATATATATATATATATATATATATATATATATATATATACAATAATTATAATTATAATATATAATAGCTATAACCAAGGGAAATTGAATTAAAATAAAATAAAATAAACACGTGGAGTGCACCGCACCCGTATCATACTCATTCTATGATACGCTTGCAATACGGTTCCACCACACCACCAAACATACCCCGAAGGACACGAGCAAGTCTAAAATCATAATTATGAATAACACGAAGAGCTAGCTACTCAACTACGTGCCCGTGTCAAAATGTGACATGCTCAAACCCCCGTGTCGGAAGAGAATCCCCAAATCAACCTGTGTCGCCAAATTATCGGGATACGACCTACACGTATCCAATTGTGGACATGATACTAGTCATACACAACCAAACACATGTCAATTTGGTCTAATTGACCTATTATGGACATGATACTAGTCATACACAACCAAACACAAGATATGTCAATCTCAGAATTCTCCTAAAATTGACACAAAATACCACATAACTTTCTCCATAGGCCTCCTATGAACCTAATTCTAATTCCTATGGGTAGTCTTAGTACATGAAAGGATTCCTAATGATTAAATTATAGATTTAGAGTCTAATTAGAGGGACAAAAACTGAATTGTACTTATTGGGAGATGGATTCCTAATAAAATCTCCAAATTGAGTGTCAAGAGCCTTCAACTTGTAGATCCTTGCTCCTCCTTGTAGATCCTTGATTCCTCCTTATTCTAATAGCCTCCAATGATGAAAAGAAAAAGAATTAGGAAAATTTTGGGTAGGAATTGGTGTAGGAATGAAGAAATTTGGAAGAAGGAAATTCTATATCTAGTTTGAAATAAAAAATAAAGAGAGAGAGTCTCTCTCCACTCCCTACTAGGCCGGCCACAAACCCCTCCTCCAAGTCACTATAAAATATGCACAATACCCCTTGGGGCTTATCATGAAGGAATTAATTAAGGAGGAAAGGTTCTAGTCTAATTGGTTTAACTAATTAATCATCCTCCTAAAGATTGGGCTTTTTATTGGGCTCAATTATAACTAGAATTAAATGTTGGTCCATGGATCTAATCTAAACTAGTTAGGTCCACTAACACAAGTCTAAAATCATATACTAATATCTAACAATAAATAAATAATACAATAAATAAATATTCAACATGTACAATATTTAATTAAATATTAAATGACCAAAATATTATTTTATAGAAAATATGGTAGTGATAGGCATCGAGAGACACCTTTGCTCAGGACCGGAGGCGAGTATATCTCTCTGTTAGTTTTTATTTTATGATAGTGTATATACTGCATGTTCTAGAACTGTATACTTGATTCCGACACAGTAGTTACACGGACTGATACTATATAGATCCTATTATGAGATGTTATCCCCTACCGTGTTCAGCAGGTACTCATTCACATATATTTTATCATGTGTATCGGGTATTGATTTTAGTGTACTTTGTGTTCACACACTACTCGTGTTCAGTGTGCCTATATTCGTGTTCGTAAAGTGTCAAGATTGGATCCATGAGTATTGGTTGGGGACGGGGGAGTAGGAGTTGGTTATGTGATCAAGTCCAACTGTATTCGTGTATATATCGATTATATATCACACGTATAATCAAGTTACCATATTGTATTCATGTTCAACCCAAACCGATCATATAATAAACTTGTACTCTATGGCACATTAGCTAGTTTTATCTATTTCTATTTATTTTCAGTTATTCATATTATATGTTCTATTACTAGTTATCTTGTATTCTCTTCTATTATTTGCCATATATCCTCTATCATGTATTTGGAACTGCTTTCAAAGGTATGTACTTCGTTGTGGATCAGTGTCCCACTTACTACGGGCCATATATCCTCAATCATGTATTCGTTCCAATCTTGACTGGATATATTTTTCAGATGATTGGCTTGTGGATCAGTGTCCCACTTACTACGGGCCGCAGGACGACGTACCATTGGAGGATTCTCCCCTAGAGCAGGAGGACCTAGTGCCAGTCATCAGGGAGGCCTAGTTTCATATTTTTGGATATTATATTAGTCTTATTTCTAGACTCATGGCATGTATATATTATGTTGGACTTGTGGATGTATTGTGACTCGTATTTCCTTTCTTTTATTTTATATCGTGTATTATCTTTCTTAGTTTGATATTATGATTGAGTATAGATATCATTATCTTGTTATTATAATCGTTCCTCTGTTTGGAGTTGAGATGACATTGGCAGGTACCCTATATTTCTTGTGAGAGATGTTTAGTTAGTATTGTTGACCCAGACAGTGTTTTACCATCGATGCTGTGGCATAGGCTGGGCATTGTTCACCACTCGTGCCCCTATTTCGGGTGCGGGTCGTGACAAGTCTGGATTAGGAGTAGTTAGTTTTGGTATAAAAGAATTCCTAATTTAGGGCTTCCTATTTAGAAAATCCTATTATGACCTATTATTGGAGTCCAATCTAAAATTGGAGTAGCTATTTTAGGTATAATAGGATTACTAATTTAGAAAATCCTATTATGATCTAAAATAGGATTTTCTCATCCTATATATATGGCTTGAGAGATTTTCTCATCCTATATATATAGGTTGAGGGTGGAGGCAAAAAGAATATACCATAAGATGGAAATTCTGGGTGCTCGTCCACAGAAAAGCAAAGATAAAGCCCGTGCTTTCTCTTAGGACTGCGCTATCCAAGACAGAAGGAAGAAGAAGATCTGATCGAAGGGTCATCTCCTTTGCTCAGAGAAATTGCTACTGGATTGGTGAGTGATTTCAATTGTAACCTTCTATTTTTTCTTGAGAATGGTGAGGGGTTTGAATATATTAGGACAAAGGGTTCAATATTGGGTTTGTCAATCTTGTAATTTTACCTGAGTTATAAAAGTTGGGAGTTGTCCAGGTGACGTAGTCAACGCCATATACTTATTTTTATCTGTGCTTAATGTTCGTTAGACGGAGTTCGTTATCGTGGGTTGGCAAAATGCTTCTGCACGTGCCTAACAACATTAGGGTTTATTACGTTATAATTTTGTTTGATTCAAAATTGAGTTATTTTATGAAAATTTTAAAATTTGCCAGATTGTCCTTTGTATTTCGAGCTCCAAACATAATAATATGATTCCACCCAAAGAAACTCTCCATAGAATTTCCCTGGTTCAATCATATTCAGTAGAACAACTAAACACCGTAAATACGCAGTAATATAAAACAGTAAAGACATAAGTATTAAGAAGAATAAAATTATTCATACCTTGGCTACTTAGCAATAACATTAAATCTTGCTAGACTATCAAGTTAGAAGCATATAAAGTTCAAATTGAACATAAATACAGAATGATACTTGAACTAGTAGCACAATCACATAAACAAGAAGGTTGCAATATTTTAGTACTTTGCCAGAATCAATTATTTCAAATATTTAGACATTAATAGCACTAATAATACAAATATATACTTATATTATGAATTTTAAAGCCAATCAAGCACAAGTAAGCAACTCTAGAATTCAATACTTAAAGCAACTTTCCATCGATATGAAATAAATCTTTCAATTCCATGACTTAGCATAAAGTACAAATTTTATTTAAATTGATATTCCTTGTATTCCAATATATTAATTCTCCAATAGTCTTATACATAACCCTAAATTCCATTAAGTCATGTGAAGTACTATAATTCATAAATATAGGAACTTGAGCTTGCAATAGTCACCTTATAATACTTCCAAAATTATTCTACGATGATACTAGGGTTAATTATTTAAATCATTACCGATACGTAAATCGGATACGACTTAACATATACGGTGCCTTAAACATACTTTCTACTAGGTCCAAACTTTACCTAATATATATAGATGAACTTGAAAATATAAACACATAACACACTTCATTTGAATCATCATGAACTTAAAACATATACTACACATATAATATAAATCTTGTGTCCTACGATTGTACCGATGAACATCCAAGTGTCTCTAATTAAATTTGTAATGTAACATGTATATAAGATTCATATAATATTATTTATAAGTTAGGACACACATGTACATAGCATGGTTTTGAAAGTAAATAATTAACTCTTTTTTTGTTACGTAATTATGTTAAGCTACATAATTTTGAACGTTACAAATATTATATTATCTTATTTTCTACATATTATTTTGAAATTCTATGAATTGGAAAAGCTTTCTATATGTCTTGGGAGTAGTCACCTCAAGTTTTAGGTCATTTGAGTGTATGATTTGGCCTATATGTAAATTTTAGTAAACTACATAATTTATGAATTAAATAGAATTTAGAATTTTGAGTTATGTGTTATACATCATATTGCTATCAGCTCGAAAATCGAATCATAGTCATATTATATATGTACAAAAAATTTGTTGAATTCTCTACGTGACTCATTTGGACATATTTCAGTTTGGAATTAGTTTTCTAGATGAAAACAACCTCTAAAAAGGACTGCGGAGTAGAAAAATAGTTTCAGCAAATATATACATGATCATAATCGTGTCCATAACCTTGTATAAGTGTGTCACCTTAATACTTCATAGTGTTCTGATATAGACACTACAAAAAATTAGGGTTTTAGCAGCAAAAATTTTCGTTGCTAAAAGTTCCAAAATAATTGCTAAAACATTTAGAACAAAAAAAAATATCGTTGTTGGACCTATTGTTTAAAGTGCATCACCTAAAGTATCGGCAACCAAATTTTGAATTCGTTACTAAATCCTTACTTTTTAGCAACGCGACTTTTTTTTTATTGCTACTTTCTTGGAGAAAGTTTTTATTGCTAAAAGTAAAAATCTTTAGCAAAGCATGTTTGTCGTTGTTATATACTTACATATAGCAACGAAATACATCATTGCAAAATGTTCAATTCTTTGGCAATGCACATAAATCATTGATATATGTTGTAATTAGCAACAATATTAATCCGTTACCAAAAAATCCAAAATTTATCATAATATTTTGTAACGATTCATTGTCATTGCTAAACAAAACTAAATATATTTTTTATATATTGTATTTAGAAATGATAATAATTCATTTCCAAAAATCCCAAAATTCATCATAATATTTTATAACAACTCATTACTGCTGCTAAACAATTTATTTATTTATTGCCCTTCCTATTTATGCACACAATAGTTTTGAATAAATTAACACACAATAAAAAAAAGTCATAAATTTTTCATAATAAACTTTAATTGTTTTACTATCACATCCATTACCAAATTAGATTTAGAAATTCTAAAAGATTCTTAGAATACATAAAGAATTGAAAATTTTCAATAACAAATTGCCACCATCTTTTCCTTCTCATTCAAGTCTAGTATTTCTACCTCCACTTGAATCGCCACCATCTTTTTCAGAAATAATAAAAAGTTTTATTATAATGATGCATGAGACTCAGAAAATATCTAGAAAAAATCTAGAAAATAAAGACATATGCCTAGTTAAGTACTGGATATATATGAATAGCTTTGACAACAAAAATGACCAATGCATCTTCTCCAACCAAATAAAGTGAGACATAAGAAAGTAGAGTATGATAGTATACAATCAACATATTGCATATAACAAAGATTTTGAGGCATAATATTAATGAATAATATATGAATGTAGTTCCTTACATAATTTTTCTCCTGACTGAAAAGTAATCCAGGTTTGAGTTTTCTCGCAAAAATTAGTGTCCTTGTAAAAGTCCAACCCAGGTTTGAGTCTTCTCACGAAAATGAGCGTCCTTGTAAAAGTCCAACCTTCTATGAAGCTTGTATGTTTCAAGGTCACGCTACATTTTTACAAAAATATAGGAGTAAGGTAAATATTTTTTAACAATATTTACATTTATAAGATAAACCTAAAGAGGTTAAAGTTACAAATACTATATACCAATTCATAGCAACGTCGAGCAAATGATTTGGGACATGAGACGTGATTGACTACAAATTTAGCCTTGTTTTGGATATTGACATTACTAAATTTCTACATTTAAAGATCAAATTTCAAACATTCTAATCTCACATCAAATTTTTGGTCATCAAAAATAAGAGCTACAAGACATAATAGATAGAAAATAATCGAACTGCTTTACATTTCAATCCCTAGCTAAACAAAAAGATTTGAACTATTTAAAAACTGGAGCACTATAAAGGCTACAAAAGTTTTTCTCGTAAAAGTGGGCCAAAAAGACTACTGGTAACAAGCTGTAATAACCAGTTCAAAAGCTATAATAACTGAAGGCCCAAATTATAGCCTAATGTTGCCCAGGATTTTAGGAATAGACTCTGATTGTCTAGTTGAGAGATAAAGAGCTTTACCTATTGTAGACGCTCAAGAAAGCTCCATAATTGTCACATACACGTAATTTTTTATCTGTCTGTAGAATGGACACAAATGTTCATTATTTCAATATATCTTGGAATATTTTTGAATACTGGCATTAACAATTAGAAGATCTATATGGATACAGCGACAAAATAATACGTGGTAAGAGCATCACAGGAGCACAGAGTACACAATATTTACTATCATGGCACAACAGGTAGCATATAAACAATATTATATCATTATTCAAACAAGTCATAACAAAGTATTATATTATGAAAGGATCACCTACACTACATCCCACCAGAGCAACAAACTTTAGGTTCAAATAAGGAGAAACAAACGTAAAATGAGACCAAATATCAAACTTAGAAGAAATCAAAATAATGAAAGAAAATACCAAAAAAATATTTTTTTAGTAGAGTAGAGGACTTTCCTTGATGTATAGCAATTAAAGAAGAAAAATTTTGAGATGGAAATGATGTTTTAGGTTTGAGAAGGAGAGGAGCTGTTGTATGTAGGTATGAGGGATGGAGTAGAGAGGTGGTGAATGTGAAGAATTAGAAAAGAATAAAAGGATAAGGTTTTTATATATATATATATATATATATATATATATATATATATATATATATATATATTAGATATTTTTGGGCTGATATTGTGAGACTCGTCTCACTGTATCTGTATTGGTATGCGAATACGTATTTTATATTATATATTGTGTTTTCTTGGATTTCATGGAACCCTAGGATTTCTCAAGTTAGATAATTTTCCCTCTGACCGGCATACCAAGGGTATACTGGTCCGTAGCGCCGATATACCATTCGGGTTGTCATTCGTTAACTTTTGAGATATTTTGAGATATTTTCAAGAATAATATTTAAAAAATTTGATGAATATTTTTTAGATATTTTCGTAAATATTATTGATACTTTCTATCATCCAATATTTTTTTGGTTTTCTTTTGAGTGGTCATAATTTATTTAAAATCGAGATGTGGATCGCAGACGAGGCAGATCCAACGGTCGCGATTAATTTCTAACCTCTATATATATCACTTGATTTTCTCTCTCTTCTATCTTTTCTTTCTTTCTTCTCTCTTTTTATTTCCTCTCAATTTTCCTCTATAGCTGTAAGCTTGGTCTTGAGGCCTAGAAGTATGGTTTCTGGACCCCTCTAGGTGGAGGAGTAGAAGGTTTAGGCTAGGAGCTTGACTTTAGGCAAGTACATCTTGCCAAAATCTTGAACGACATTATTTAATTGCATTTTTCATTTTTCTTGATTTTTAATGCTTATAATTTCTTGGAACTTATTTTGTTAAATATGTTTCTCTAGTAATTTCCAACTATGTGCATATTTCTGCAATTGCTTTGAGCTAGGTTTTGGCTTTTTCTGTGGAAACCTTGATATTTACCTTATACGGAACTCGATATCGCAAACGATAACCGAAGTGATTGCCATAAAACTTAGTCTATATGCTATATGAGACCTAGTCTGGATAACTTACTTGACCAGTTTCTACCAAGTTTCGGAACGTAATTTCAATCTTGGAACCAGATTTTTCTTGGACTTTTTCTAGAATTATATATAGGAACCGGAATACCGACGGTATACTGGAGCTTACTGAAGGTATACTAATTTTGTCCTAAATTGGAATCAAGAAACTTGTTGTGATCTAACCTGGCATACCGACGGTATACAGATCTGTACCGACAATATACTAATTTATTGGAATATGAAAGCTGTTATGATTTTGGTCGATATACCAAAGATTTACTGGTGTATACCAAAGATATACTGATTTGCCTGACCTTATTTTACTGTCCTTTATGTTATGTCTTGGACGATATATCGACGATATACTATATTATACCGACAGTATATAGTACTATTTTCCATACTCTTTATTTTTTGTCGTATTTTCTTTGTTCTTCCTGCATGGCACCTATGTGCATATACTTTCGACAAGATTACTTGTGACTTTGTAGTACCTAGACATGACCAGACACTTGTATAGCAAGGGGATGATTATACCCTAGATACATTTGACATGATTACATGACCAGGTGACCTTGTATGTTAGGAAAGAATTTATACCCGATATACACTTGACATGAGTACATGCTTGATAGTGACTCATAGTAGTGCACTCATAATCCTTGTCCAGTACATGGTAGATAGTGACTCGTAGTGGTGCACTCATGATCCTTTTCAAGTACATGGTAGATAGTGACTTGTAGAAGTGCACTCACAATTCTTGTCTTTGAATTATTATCTGTTGTGGCTTGTTATGCCTATAACCGTATGGTTGTATTCTTTTTCAGTCTTGTACTTGTGCTTGTTAAATTATTGTCAAGTCTTGTATATCTCCGAAATGAGTACATGTCTAGGATAGATTCTACAAAATTCTATACCGAGAATCCGGAACAAATGTTAAGGATTAACAACTAGCTTGAATCATTAGAGCATCGAGAAGGGAGAACCTCTAGGTTGCATGTAGTCCTAGTATTCTAGCTATTTCATGTTTGATATGGATTTGGAGCTCTCCGTCATGAGGGGTACTCTTCCATCTCACCGTCGATTGATGCATACACATGGTTTACGCAGACTCTCACCATTGTATGATGTTTGTCTTAGGAGAACATCTTCGGGTGGTGTATCTCCTATACTTCTTTTTTTGTTTATGCATTAGGGATATCTCGAACATTCTGCAGGGCATATGAGCAATAGAAGGGTTCTCAAGATTGTATTTGTTAGTAATTAGGTGTTGTGATAACTCTAGTTAGCTAATGAATAGCAAGCCATAGTACATGCTTGGTCGTGCTTATTGATTGTGCACTATTTACTTCATGCTCGTGGGTCATCTTTCCTTGTATTGTCATATGTATTGGAAGTGACCAGAGACTAGGTTCAACTCGGGACAATCTATAGCCCCAATCTTTCTTTGGTTTAAGGGTTATAGCTCCGATTTTGAGAAGTTTCCAAGTTTTTTTTTGCTTACCGGCTTATCTTTTCCACAATTATTGCTTACTTACATGTTCCCTGCATATGCCATGCCTTATCATTCCGTACTTACATGTTCTCATTCACTTGACATGATCCAGTATATATTCACATGATCATGTATATGGTATTTGTCCTTATTTACTTTACATGTTACCAGTTTACTTTTATGTTTCTTAGTAAACTTTATATATTTCGGCGATTACTTGTTATCTTAGTATATTGTAGTTTTGTGTTGTATGCTTATTTTAGTTAATAGTTTTTGGCCTCCTTTGTGGTACTTGCTATTGGGGGTCTGACCCCACTGGTTTTGCATGGCCAGTTCTCGTAGCGGAACCTGAGGATCTCCCTTACCTTTCGCTGGATGGGGACCACCCGGAGCACCAGACGACTTGAATGGGTTTACCTTTTATTCCCCACTAGATCTCATAATTGTATATTCTTTTGAGGAGTTTAGCCACCGAGCATATGTTAGCTTGTGTTTTGGACTTGACTTATAGCCTACAGGCATGACATAATTAGCGTATTCTAAATAATAGCTAGAGTTAATCATGTATGACTATTACTCTTGCTAGTTCTTTATTTTGTATTACTAGCTTCATGACCATCTATGTATACTTGGTTTGGAATGCTTTATTATCATGATTTAGATGATTATATTTCTTGTATATTGTTCTGTCTGCTTGTCATTGAGACACTAGAATTGCTTGACCTAGGTTAATAGTTGGCTTGTAGTTTTAACCCCCCATGTCTATTTACAGTCGTGACCATATCTCGGGGTACTAGAGTACTCTGGTATATGTAGCTGACCGAGTTTCACCCCCACTCTCCAGTATTCTGGTTCTGGGGTATGACAGATATTTAGATAAGAGGGAAGGGATAAGGCTGCCAAGTGTCTTCCTTGGGAAGCTTTGGTTTAGTAGATAAAAGGGTACTTTGGGAATTTACTTAGTAAAAATAATTAGAATTTTAAATAATCCAAATTAGTACCAAATAAATTTAATTATTTACCCTAATTAAAACCTAATTCAATGATGACTAAGCACGATAAAAAGCTAACACCTCTAATATAATAATAATAAAAAGTTTTTCGTAAAAAATATTATTATATTAAAATTTTAGGAGACAAAAACATTATATTATTAAAATAATATCATATGTCTCTGATCTTTGACCAGTCATCTTCTTTCATCCTTGCTTTATCCTGTTACTCGATTTGATCCTTACATCCTTTGACTTTCAGGGGCACTATTACTGATCCTTCGGGTCAGATTATTAGTCGATTGTAGAGCATCGTCCTGTAGTCCAGCCGATTCCTGGGGTTCAGCCTCAGCATTCTGAGACAGAGTCTAGGATAGATTCTGGGGTAGTGCAGTATATTCAGCCCGATCATTCGGTTGTACTTGTGCAGCTAGTTCAGCCAGAGAAGCCAGATGTTATTCGAACACTGATGGATGTTCTGACAGGCTTTATGGCGATGCATTAGCGGCAGAGTGACATTCTCACTCTGTCAGTCTAGACGGCCCTGGAGTGAGAAGGTCCTCATATATATATAATTTTATGATAAGCTTCAGGCGTCTCCATCCCTCATACTTCTTTGGTACTGAGGATACGATTGTGTCTAATACGTAGCTTCAGGATACTGAGGCTACACTCGAGGCAGCAGAAGTTCTGGCTAGGGAGCGTATAGCAGTGGTTAGGATACAGTTGCTATATTTGGCCTATGACTTGTGGGCAGCTCAGGAGGTTTCATTGACGGTGTTGATACCCTAGGCGAACTTCAGTGAGAGATTTTTGACTTAATACTTTGACTTAATGTCATGTTATGAGTTGCAACAGAGGTTGAACAAACCTCAGGTAGATGGCGAGGACCTTCGACGGCTATACGACGGAGTTCTGTAGGCTCAGTCAATTTTCTCCTACCTTGGTAGCGACTGAGCTAGATCGAGCTAGGAGATTCCAGCAGGGACTCCATATGGAGATCATACAGGTAGTAGAGCAGCTTAATTTTCAGAATTTCGATGTCATGATGAGAGCTGCGAGGAGACATGAGTACACATTCAGAGGATTTTTGATAGGGTTGGGAGCCAGAAGAGACCTCATCCATTGAGGGGATCTTCTATCCAATCTTCAGCACCGCTCCTAGATGTTCAGGCTTTGACAATCGAATTTTCAAGGGGACCAGCCCCGACAATATCAGTTCAGTAGTCTTTTTAGACGCGTCCTCTGCAGCAGAGGTCACTTTCTTCAGTAGGGTATTCTCACTGTGGGAAGCCAGGGCATATTCTTTCGGTGTATTGTAGGGCATGGGGCTTATGTTTATTGTATGGTAGAGCAGACCACATGATAAGTACTTATCCCATAAGGCTCTAGCTGGATCATCATCAGTCCAGCCAACAGCTCCATAGTTCAGGATACCAGTATCAGTTCAGCAGCATCAAGTCCCAAGGCCTTTACCGACGTAGTCCTAGATGTTCTAGTAGCGGAGGCCACAATAGTATGCTCATGACCAGGCTCAAGCTAAGCAGAAAAGCCAGCAGCAGAGGGAACCAGCACCCAGAGGGGAGGTTCATGCTTTCACACTTACCTTGGAGGAGGCGTTAATAGCTGTAGAGGTGGTTGTAGGTACCATTCTCTTACATTTGCATTCAGCTTCAGTTTTATTTAATTTTGGTGCATTGTATTTGTTTATATATGCACGATTTATGACACGAGTTGGTTTGGAGTCTGAGTCATTACCTATAAGTTTGAATATACTTACTGGTAATGGTCTTATGGGAGTACGTTCTCATGAGAGTAGATAAAATTTATGCCTCGTATCGATTCGTAGTATACGGTAGAGAGTTTTCCACTAGGCTAATAAAGTTTTCTATGGGAGACTAAGATATAGTCCTAAGAATAGATTGGTTGAGTGCTCGACCGTGATGATAGATTATAGCGCTGGCAACATTTTCTTTCATGTCCCCGACGAGGAGGAGTTCTTGTTTTTTAGAGGCGAGGTAGAGTCTCCGTCAGTTATCCTGAGAATGGCAGTAGACGAGGAGGTTCAGTTTCTCAGAGTTATCTGTGAGTTCTCGAATATATTTTTTGATGAACTTCCTGGTATGCTTCCAGTTCAAGTGGTAGAGTTCTACATTGATTTGATTCCAGAGGCGGAGCCAGTTTCAGAGAAAGTCTACAGGATGTCACCATCAGAGTAAGAGATTTTGTACCAGATGATTAAGGGGTTTAGGTCCAAGTGATTCATTCGTGCTAGTAGATCACCTTAGGGAGCCCCGTTGCTTCTTGTTAAAAAGAAGGATGCATACCGTGTTTATGTATTGACTATCTTACACTAAATGTGAGGATCATTAAGAACAAGTATCCCTTGCCCAAGATAGATGACTTGTTTGTCAGCTCAGTGGGGCAGCTATATTTTCTAAGATCGATTTATGGTCGGGATATCATCTGATCTAAGTCAAAGAGCAGGATAAACCCAAGATGATATTTAGATCTAGATATGGCCATTGAGAGTTTCTAGTTACGCTATATGGAGCGACCAATGCGCCACCGATATTATTGGATCTCATAAATCATATATTTATGTCTCACCTAGACCAGTTCATAATAGTGTTTATTGATGATATCCTGGTATATAGTCGGAGTGAGGCCGAGCTTGAGCAGCATCTTCACATAGTTCTTCAGACTCTTAGAGAGCATCAATTGTATGCAAAGTTCAGCAAGTGCAATTTCTGGCTAGATCGTATCTCTTTCTTGGGTCACATTATTTCTGGAGTAGGTGTATAGGTTTATCCCAAGAAGGTAGAGGCTATCGAGAGTTGGCTAGTGCCTCGTACAGTTTTGGATGTACGCAGTTTTCTAGGATTAGCAAGCTACTACAGATGATTTATGGCAGACTATGCTAGGATCTCTGCACCCTTGACATGGCTGACGTATAAGGATGTGTGCTTCGAGTGGTCATATGCTTATCAGGCTTCCTTCGAGAAGCTCAAGTAGAGTTTGATTTTGGCTCCTATTCTGACACTTCCCGTAGGACCAAGTGGGTTCACTGTTTATTGTGACGCATCGGACAAAGGACTAGGATGTATCCTTATGCGGTATGGCATAGTTATAGCTTTTGCATCTAGACATCTTCGATACCATGAGAGGAACTATCTGACGTACGATCTGGAGTTAGTCGCAGTTGTGTTTGCACTCAAGCTCTAGAGGCATTATTTGTTTGGGGATCGAGTGAAGATTTTTATTAATCATAAGCGCTTGAGATATGTTCTCACTCAAAGGGACCTCAACATGCGGTAGAGAAAATGGCTGGAGTTACTGACAGATTATAATATTGATCTTCAGTATCATCCGGAGAAGTCCAATGTTGTTTTATATGCCTTAAGAAGGAGAGAAATAGCTTATTTCTTGATAGAGCAGTGTCATATCCTGGAGTATCTTCTGAAGATGGGCATTGAGGTAGTGTTACCTGGTGATATAGGCCTGATAGTAGGATTACAAGTTTAATCTACTATAGTTGAGAAGATTCACGCCCTAGTCAGGTGATGCTAGGCTTCAGCGACTCAGAGCAGAGTATGAGGCAGGGCATTGAGCAGAGTTGAGCATTTATGATGTTGGGACTCTCAGATTTGGGAGTCGACTTTGTGTACTGAGTGGAGATATCCGGCACGAGATTATGTCAGAGGCCCATAGTTCTCAGTATTTTGTTCATCATGAGGGACGAAGATGTATCATGATATTCGTCAATACTTCTGGTGGAATAGGATGAAGAGGGAGATAGCACAGTTTGTCTCTTAGTATTTAGTTTGTCAGCAGGTTAAGGCTGAGCATCAAGGATCGGTCGGGCTTCTTCAGACTTTACAGATTCTGGAGTAAAAGTTGTCACGCCCCAGTCCCAAAATACCGAGGGACTAGACACGTGGCAATGGCCAGCAGCACACACTGATGGACAAACCCAATTTAATGGATCCATCAGGACGTACTTAAGATGTAAAATAAAGTCTACGACAACATGGCACAACTAATCTCATCCATACAAGATAAAATATGATCCACAGATATAAGAAATGTAAATCATCTACCAGTCTCAACAAAGTACTTCGGGGAACAACCCGATAAAATCTGATACAATGGTTCAACAGACCAAAATATAAATGACTGAATAAAGTAAATACTGAGCCTGAAACATAGATGCTCAGGAAAAGTCTTCAGCTAATACCTCGTCCTCGGGTGCCGGTACAGCTCCTGTATCTGCTCCTGCTGCTGTCCCGTATACCTCGGGATAGATCTCGTCTGCAAATCCTGGGGACATAATCCGGATCCAGGTCCTCAGGGGACATAGCATGGTACAAGATAATACAAGTCAAAATAAATGCAGTATAGAAAATAATGAAATAAATAGGGTAAGTATGTAACCATCTATGTGAAATGCAAGTGAGAGCATCACTAGTACTCAGGCTGAGCCACTACAAGCTCTGTGTCGTAGAGCCGGTAGTAGTAATAACCGGTAATGTGTCTAGCTTTGCTGGAGAGTCTACGGCCTCACAATAGTAGTAGATAGATATATAAATAGCCTGTAACCTGTGTGTCTCTCCCCACCCAATGTAACCACACGTCTCATATCCACAACGTCTCATGTACATGTCACGCACGATCATAGCTAATGCAACCAGTCATATAAAATATATGAAAATAATATCTATGTCAAAACCTGTATCCTATACAGAATCACCATGAATATCTCAGGAAGATTCTGTCTCATGAATAGTGTCAAGTGTCCTGGGTTATGGTGTACTTGACAAGCCAAGTACGAGAATGTAAAGGGTCACGAATGTCCATCTCTAGGTGACGTTACACAACTCTGCGTACAGTGTTGGCACCCGACTAATAATCGGACGCTAAGTAAGTCACACGGTCCTAGGTCAAGCATGCACAACAATATAAATGAATCAAGGAAAATATGTAACAAGACTGCAAAGTTTTGGCAAGGTACACTTACTTGGGGTTTGAATACCAACAGTTGTCCCTGTATCAGTGGATCCTGCAGGTACTCCTCCAAAAGCTGTAATAAATATCACCAACAATCTCAAAAAATATCAAATAGCCAAAAACGTCTGTCCTTAAGTCCAATTTGGACACAAGGGCAAAAATGATAGTTTCTGGTCAAAGCGGGGTCCATATGTGGGCCGCTTTGCACCAAAAAATGTGTCAGGGTCAAAGGTCTCCAAATTTGTTAAACTTAGTGTCAACAAGTCAGGAACGATGATACGAACCCAACGGAACTTCCAGAATTGGATTTCGATGAGCCGATCACAAAATTGCCCGTCAAGTGGAGCCGAGGGGCCCACGATACGCGATTTTGTTAACGCTCTCAGAATTGAACCAAACTTGGGTCACAGGACCAGCATATTGCTACGAGTCCGATGGAGTAAATTTTGTCTTTCCGACGTGTGTACACAAAGTTACAACGTGTTCCAGAACAGGCGAATACGGGGCGTTGTCGGCGGATACGCGTTGATTCCGGTGTGCACGCACATCCAAATCAACTTCTACGAAATCCTGCACGTCCGTATCAATGGCGCGCACATTTCAATAAAGACCGCGTGCGACCAAGCGTCCCGTTGGGCGAGGCACACTCAGTTCCGGGGTGAAACAGAGCGTTGGTTTTTCTGTTTTTGGATCGCGGTTTACGATCACCACAGGACGCGGCACACCGAGCGGGTTGCACAGGCATCGAGAGGGTTAGACAGTCTACGCGACACAACTGTCAGAACGGAAAATGGTATAACGAGAAGAGAGAACATATTACCTAAACAGGGCTTCGTGGAACAAGAATTTCTTGTGTCCGGGTGATTGTTTCGTGTCTTGGTACGAATCTGCCGTGTCCGTGTCACGGGGATGCTGCTGTGTCCGGGTTGGCCGTGTCCGGGGCTAGGGCAGCGGGTCGTGGCCGAGCTGGGAGAGGGCGGCCAACCTACGGTGTCGCTGAGGGCGGTGCTGCTCGTGTGGAGGCGGTTGGTGGAGTTGGCCGTGGGGGTTCGAGGTCATGCGGGGAGAAGATCGCCATGGATGAGCTGCTCGTGAAAACTAGCCGGCGGGTTCAGGCGAGGCTCGGTGGTCGTCCGAGGAGGATGAGGAGGGGATCTGGCCAGGTCATGCTCGGGGGAGGATGTCGACGAGTCGTGCGGTGGCGTCTGGGATGTCCGACGGGATGAGGGACAGCAGAGGCTCGGGTGCGGCCTTGGTGCAGTTGTCTCCGGCGAGTGCAGGTCGGCGAGGGTGATTTTAGGTGAACCACTCCTTCTGGTCGACGAGGTGGTGGTGGTGTTCCAGGCGGGGCCGGAGGAGAGAGGAAGACGACGGGGAGGTAGCTGCGGGATGTCGACCGTGGCGGTGGAAAACTGGGAGGAGGACAATAGGTCGGGCTGGGAGATGATCGACGAGGTCAGGGTGGTCGGGGGCTGATCGACGAGAAGGCGACGAGGGGAAGGCTGGAGGAGGAGGAAGTTGGGGTTGGTTAGGGTTCAGGCGACCGGGGCGGAGCTGCAGCCGGAGGAGGAGTTAGCTAGGGTTGCGGCGGCGGCGGGGCGTGGGAATCGAGAGATTAAATAGGCTGGAACAGTAAATCCGGCTAAGTTTAGGATTAGGGTTTCAGTTAGGGTTTCGGGTCCGGGTCGGGTCGGGTAGGCAGGATCCGACCCGTTAGGGTCTAGGGGCGGTCCGGTTCGGTTGGACCGGGTTCAGCCCGGTTCAAACCGGTTTGAGCCCGGTTCAACCCGGTTTGTTTGGGTTTAATTAAATATAGGGTTTTTAGTATTTTAAAAATGTTTTCGGAGTCCAATAAATTCATAAAAAATTACCCTATGTCCAATTTTCTATTTTACACCATAAAATATTATTTTCATAATATTTTAATATTAATTAACATAATTTAAAAATCCTTTAATCATGAAATACCTTAGTTTTAAATTCCAAAAAATTACAAAAAATTGCAAGAAAATGTTTTAAAATATTCTAAAAAATCCGTGTTATGACAAAAGTCGAAGAATATTACCATGAAGTTCGTGACCAATCTTCCTAGATCCTCGACTGTTAGAGATATCGTTTGGGTGATAGTAGATCAACTCACAAAGGTTGCTCACTTTCTACCTTTCAGAGTTGGTCAGTCCACTGAGTAGTTAGCCGATATATATATGAGGAAGATTATCAGATTGCATGGAGTTCCAGTTATCATAGTCTCGAAAAGGAATTCCAGTTTTACTTCACATTTCTAGCAGAGCCTTCAACAGAGTTTGGGCACCCGTCTAAGGTTTAGTTCACCTTACCAACTGCAGATAGATGGCCAGTCGGAGCATACAATTCAGACTTTAGAGGATATGCTTTAATCGTGCACTCTAGACTTTGGTGGTTCATGGGAGGATCGCTTGCATTTAGTGGAGTTCTCCTACAACAACAGCTTCCAGGCGAGCATTTAGATGGAACCCTTCAAGGCGTTGAATGGTCGAAGATGTAGACTATGGTTGGCTTGGGATGATATTGGCGAGAGGCAGATGCTTGGTCCCGAGATGATTTGTCAGTCGGTTGGGGTTATCAGGAAAATCAGAGAGCATCTCAGAGTAGCTCAGGATCATCATCTTCATTGGGCAAATTTGCATTGGTGACATCTTGAGTTCTCTGTCAGTGACCACGTATTTCATAGGATTTTTCCTACCTGTGGAATTACCAAATTTGGAGTAAGAAAAAAGCTTAGTCCTAGGTTTATTGGACCGTTCGATATTCTCGAACGCGTAGGAGAAGTCTACTATCAGCTAGCTCTTTCACCATCGCTTCGTGAGGAGGTACATGATGTGTTTTATGTATCTCAGTTGCGTTAGTATACTTCGGATCCGAGCCATATCCCAGGTTATTCTGAGCTGGTCGTTGGTACCGACCTATCATATGAGGAAATGTATGTATCCATTTTAGACCGGAGGGAGAAGGTTTCCAATAACTGGACTATCCGTCTAGTTCATGTTTCTTGGGGTCATCACTCACAGGGTGAGTCGACGTGGGAGCACGAGGATGATATCCGTGCTTGTTACCCGTATTTTTTTGACTCATGAGATATTCTTATTCGTATCCTCCATATCTTATCTTAACTTGTGTGTGATTGTTGATTTACAGAAGTATGTAGTTGCTTTTTAATTTCTTTTTCCATTTACTTGCTTGGATTTTATAGTTACATGAGTTTTTTGCTTAGTTCTTGATATCATGATTTTCTGGATTCCTTGCTTGATTTATAGTCTTATTGAAATTTTGAGTACAAACTTTTTAAAGAGGGGAGAGTTCTGAGTTGGTAAGCAGATACATATTTTATACGGTATATTATGTTCTCTTGGATTTTGTGGAACCTTAGGATTTCTAAAGTTAGGGACTTTTTCCACTGACCGACATACCGATGTCACTACCATATTTGTATATGAGAGTATTTTGGTCATTTAACATATTTATTAATTAGTAATTTAAATATTATATATTGTGCTACTAATTAATTATATTGAGTTGTGTTATTAAATTATTTGTTAGTGGGCTAGCCTATGTTTATTTAGACTTGTCATTAGTGGACCCATTGGATTGTCATGACACATTGAGCCCAACATTAGACTAAGCACATTAGACCCTTCCTTTAATTAATTAAAAGGATTAGAGACTTTCTAATATAGTCCTTCCTAATTAGTCCTCATAATTAACTTATGGGGGTACATTGGTCATTAGTTATTGCTTGGAGGAGAAGAGAAAGGGGGCGATCACCTATAGGGGGGTTCTTACTCTCTCTCCTCTTTATTTCATTTCAATATAGTTCTCCAATTTAGTTCATCCCCAATCCACTTCATCCCTCCACCAAATTTAACCCAATTCACACACATTCCTTTTTAATTTTATCATCTAAGAAGCATTGGAGCTTGGATTGCAAGGAGCACTTGAAGGAGGAGGCATTGGCAAGGAGAATTGTGTCTATTGAGCATTTCATTGGAAATCTATCTCCCAATAGGTAAATTCTGAATCTACCACATAATTTAGACTCTAATTCATGCATTTAACCATTAAGAATCATTCATTGGCTTAAGGCTACCCATAGGATCAAGAACTAGGTTCATATGACTTGTATTATACAATCTATATGGTAATTTATATCCAAGTAGGGAGAATTACGAGATTAACACATCAAGTGTGTCTTATGAGACCAATTAGATCTAATTAGACATGGATTGGGATTGTGGGACTAAGTTCGTGTCCATAATTGAACACGAGTAGAGCGTATCAGAGTATTTTGTGATACGGTATGATACGGGGCATATTTTTAGAAAAATTGTGTAAATGCGCTTTAATTTCTATTGTAACAAGTTGCATTAGTTATGAAATAGTATATTTGATATGTAAAAATATTTATTGTGGTGTATTGTGAGTTTTGACTCTCATTTGGGTACGTATCATAGTGTATCTTGCAAATGCACTATAAGTGTTTGTTGAATTGCCATTTAGAAATATATATATATATATATATATATATATATATGTGTGTGTGTGTGTGTGTGTGTGTGTGTGTGTGTGTGTGTGTGTATGCATTTGGTTTATATGTGTTTGGCATTAGAAGTGTGTGTGGTTGTGTCTGGGTTGAAGATGGGGAGGAAACATAACAGTGTGTACAATACTAGGTATTAGTCTTTAGTGAGGGGAGAAGAAATCTATGATATGGGTGACTGTGTGTGTGCACACAGTGAGGTTCGAGTGTTGTGTGATGATGTGTGGTGCACAGGATGGGGTTGGGCACATAGGTTGTAGACTGTAGAGTGTTCACATGAGAGAAGAGAGTAGCTGGAGCAAAAAGAGGGATTGCACAGCTACCTTGCTGTGGTGCACTGCCAGCATGTCACTACCATATTTCTATATGTGGATATTTTGGTCCTTTAGTATAATTATTATTTCATGATTAATATTTATTTATATTATGCTAATTATTTAAATTTTGCTTGTGCTATTTAATTATTTTTTAGTGGGCTAGCTTATATTTATTTGGAATTATCTTAGTGGATCCATTAGCTAGTCATGATAACATTTTGAGCCCAACATGAGACCAAGCCCATTAGACCCACTTCCTTAGTTAATTAAGGAGATTAGTTTAATTTGTATTAGTTTAGAGCCTTTCCAATATAGCCCTTCCTAATTATCCCTCATAAATAACTAGTGGGGGTATATTAGACTTTTGTTGTTGCTTGAAGGGGAAGGAAGAGGGGTCCGGCCATTTAAGGCTCTTCATTCTCTCTTCTCTTCATTAGTTCATTTCAATTAGATCCACAATTATGTTCTTCCCCAAATTGACTCATCCCTCCACAGTTTTAACCTAATTTATACCCATTTTCTCTTAATTTTATCATCAAAGAAGCATTGTACCTTGGATTGCAAGGAGCACTTGAAGAAGAAGGAATTAGCAAGGAAATTATGTCCTAATTGTGTCCATTGAGCATTTTATTGAGAATTCATCTCCCAATAGATAAATTCTGAATCCAACCCTTAGTTGAGACTATAATTCATATGTTTAACCATTATGAATCATCCTTTAGCTTAGGGCTACCCATAGGATCAAGAATTAGGTCCATATGACTTGTATTATGAAAGTTACATGGTAATTAGTGTCCAAATAGAGAAAATTACGAGATTGACACATCAATTGTGTGTCATGAGACCAATTATATCCAATTAAACTTAGATTAGGATTATGGGACTAAGTACGTGTCTACAAATAGATACAAATAGGTCGTATCATGGTAATTTGTGATAGCGAGATATAGGACTAATTTTTGGGTGATTTGTGTTAATAGCTTTCAATTTCCTTTATAGCAAGTTCCTTTAGTTTATTATGATGTTTATGATATGTATGTATGGGTAATATGGAGATTTGAGGGTTTTGGTATTCCAATTGGGTACGTATCATAGTGTATCATAGATAGCATGCCAAGTGTTTGGTCTAATGCTTCTATTGTGTGAGTGCGTGCTATATATATATATATATATATATATATATATATATATATATATATGTATGTATATGGTAAGTATATGAGAGTATATATATCTATGTAAGTGTTGTCACGACCCGCACCCGGTTTAGGGCACGAGTGCGTGGGTACGTCCAGCCTACGCCGCAGCATCGGCGGTAGAACGCTGTCTAGGTCATGTAACTATCTACTCATACTCACGTGAATACCCAACTCCATAAGGAGACGTGGATATTATAGAATAATGCTAGAAATACTCAATCACATAAACTAAAGCACGATGAGATATCAAGACAAGCAAGAAATACAAGACAAGTCTAATGACAAGATAATCATACCTGCAATCATTAACTTCCAATCCCCAAGTGTGTCAGAACCCAGTCTACTAAGGTCACAATCTGGAAAAATATTTTTCAGTCAGGAAGGAGCAAAGTACATCTCTAAATAGCAGTTCTATATTAATGATATAAACTATGTAGCAGTTCTAGATGAAAATATACCAGAAGCATGTATAGGTACGAGAAATAAAAGAAATGCTAGAAATACTGTAAGTAAATGCAGGAGAAGAAACAATATGTCCATGAGCAAGAACCTATGACTAAGTGTGTGAGTACTAGCTTTAACATGTGATCGGCTTGGAAACTTGATCAGGTTGGTTACATGTGATTAGCTATGATTCATGTAAGGTCAGGCTAACCGTTGGTTAGCTATGATGCATGTAGAGGTCAGGCTAATCACACGTAACAGCTATGAAATATGGAGATGGTCAGGCCGCACCCGACGTGAGATGTGGGGTGAGCTATGATGCATGAAAAGTTGGGTATGATCACATATCTACACAAAAATACTCCCCACCCCCGACCGGTATAGTGGATCCAATCATGGTACGCTATGGCACGGGATTCCCTAGGGAGGTAGCAAGTCTCCCCGGGAATCAGTGTCTGTACATGCACAAGATAACAAGGAAACGAGTCTTGTACAAGCTACACCATGAATAAGGAATAACATCTCATGACGAGATCCGTGTATACCAATCCGTGTAACCAGCTGTCAAAAGCATGGATATTTACACTAGATACAGTGAACATAGGAGATATCATAAATTAAAAACTAATCAGAGAATGTACTTGCCTTGGGTCCTTAGCTGTCAATACCAATGTCCTGTCCCAGAGTATCGTCTGGAGAATCCGACAGTCCTATAAACATATAATAATATCACTTGTATCAGATGCTACACTAACACACAATAGAAATACACTGGCCTCAGGGCTATGCCAGGCATGGCTCTAGTCAACTAGGGTCATCTAGTAGGGATACGTATATAGTACACATTTACTCTCAAAGTATATACCAATAAAAACGTATATAATATATATATATAAGTGTCTATTAGTAATTGTACAAAAATACGTATATGTGTATATACACTAATAGATGTATATAAATATATATTTTATACCAACATACATATTTGTATATATATATCAATCAAACATTTAATATATATATATATAACTAATCGAAGAATGTATACAATGCCACCCTCCTCAAGGTGATCCAAATGAAAAGGCAGTTAGTTCCAATGGGTCCGGAGCGGTCCAATTAGCTAGAAACTACATAAAGAAGTCCAAGATCGGAGTTCGGCACGAAAATCGAGATAAGGATACCAAGCTAAAAGAGAAAAGGGTCGATTGTTCGTAATTAAGGTAACACCTTAATTTAATGAAAATCATTTTGAAATTAGTTTGAACAATAATTACAATAAAAAGTTTATTTATAAAAATCTAGAATTTACGTAAAAGCCAATATATTTATATATCTCTAGTAATTTCAGTTACCAGTCCAATTAACCAATTTCGAACTAATTTTTTGATTATTGAAACTATTTCTTAAATAATAATATAACCCCAACAAATTATTATATTTTACATAATCAAAACCATTTTAATTTATTACATAAAAATAAACTAATTGCATAAAACTAGCTAATTACATATACTGAACCAATTATTATTAACTAACTACTTATATATTTTACAAAACTAAATATATATAATTAATAAACTAATTATATATAATTAATAAACTAATTATATATAATTAATAAACTAATTATATAGCTAATAAACTAATTACATAACTAACTAAATAAAACTAAACAAATTAAATATTACTAATACTAATTAATAATTAACTACAAATTAATAATTAACCAACTTGATTAATTATATAACTACTGATTAATAAAATTAATCAACTGATTAATAAACTAACCTAACTCATATGCAGAAGAAAGGGGAAAGAGAAAGGGCTCACGTTGGGGGGTTTCCCGTCGACGCGGAGGAGGTCTCGCCGGGGTCGGGCCGGCAAGGCGGTCTGTCACGACCCGCACCCGAAAATTCGGGCACGAGTGCGTGGGTACGTCCAGCCTACGCCGCAGAATCGGCGGTAGTACGTTGTCTAGGGCATGATTACAGGTAATAAATCTATCTCATCCACAAATAAAGTAAATAGACAAGGAAATTAACAGGAAATAGGAATGCTGATTTATAAAACAGATTGTGATAACAGATCCATAGTTTATACATGAACAGAAGATAAATCGGGGACAAACCCGATTACTGAGCTGAAAAGGGAAAAACTAGCTAACTGGCTACTACTCCTCGGAGGTAATCTCCTGAGGGGGAACCTGCTTCTCAACTGTGCCACCTGCTACGTCATATGGTTCATAATAGGTAGGGGCAAAGTCCTCATCATCGCCTAAAACAACGGATCCAGTCAGGAAAGGAGCAAAGTACACAATGCACATCAAGATTAAAACTAAATATTTATGACAATTAGGTTGAGCATCATATTGAGAAAATTGCATAAAAGAAGCATCAATATCTCAGAGTTAATGCTACACACAGGAATATGAGAAAACAGGAATAAATGTGACAGGAAATGAAAACTACAACAGTCAACAAGAGCCATAACTAGACAAGAAGCTATGTGTGTGAACTTGTGTTTTTAGAATACCTAGTTGGCATGTAGGGGTCTATAAAGTTAAACCGGCCGCCATGGACGGCTATTATTCACGAAAAATCGAGATCCGGCTGATGGACAGTCGTGTACCAACAGCTATTATTCACGACACGGGTCAGGGTAAACTACATGCCTTTCAGTATTCTCTCTCCCGACACGAAAAACAAGATATGAATTCCAATATTCAAGACATGAGATACAGTATTCTGACACTACGTATAATCAGCAAGGGTACTAGTAGAGCAGGGAATTAATTATCACAATATAAAGATTAACTTGAGGTGCAGGTACTAGCCTGTTGTTTGGATCTGATTAATTATTCTAGGAGAAGTATCCAGAGATGAGTCCAAAAGCTGAAATAGACATTACCATCATGCTCAGAAGATGTCAAATAGCTAGAAACGCCTGTCCTTGGGTCCAATTTGGAGACAAGGGCAAAACGGCAGTTTCGGGTCAAAACGGGGTCCGCCGGTAGGCCCGCTTTGCACCGAAAAACGTGTCTGGGTCAAAGGTCTCCAAATTCACCAAACTTAGTGTCAACAGGTCAGGAACGCTGATACGAACCCAACGGAACTTCCAGATTTGGATTCCGATGAGTCGAACACAAAATCGCCCGTCGAGCGGGGCCTATGGGGCCCACGACACGCGATTTCGTCAACGTTCTCAGAATCGAACCAAACTTGACCCACAGGACCAGCATATCGCTACGAGTCCGATGGCGCAAGTTTCGTCTCGATCTGACGAGTGTACACAAAGTTAGGGCGAATTGCAGAAAGGGCGGATACGGGGCGATGTCCGCGGATACGCGTTGATTTCGGTGTGCACGCACACCCGAATCAGCTTCCACGAAAACTCACACGTCCGTATCGACGAAGCGCACGTATCTGTGAAGACCGCACGCGACCAAGTCGTCCCGTTTGGCGGGGCGGACTCAGTTCCGGGGTGAAACAGGGTCTGGTTTTTCCTGTTTTTGGGTCGCGGTGTGCGATCACCACAGGACGCGATGTCCCGAACAGTTTGTCCGGACACCGAGAGGGTCATACAGGCTTCCCAACGCAATTTACGGAATTGAAAACGGAGATACAGAGTGCAAGATACGAGTACCTAAAGAGGCTCGAAAAATCAGAAATTCCGTGTCCGTGTCGTGTCCGACACGACACGAAGAATTGGGATTAGGGTTAGGGTTCAGGGGTGCTTGGCCGGAGATCCGGCGGCTCGGGCGGCGGGGAAAGCCGGAGGCGGCCGAGGGCTGGCGGCTCGTCGTCGACGGCGAGGTGCTGGCGGCGCGGGGGTGGCCGGAGGCGCCCTGCGGCTGCTGCTGCTGGGCTGTCGATGTGGGGAGGGGAGAAGGCTGGGAGGCGTCCGGCGGCTGAGCAACGGCGCCGCGGGCGGTGGCAGCGGCGACGGCTAGGGCCGAGGGAGGCGACGCGACGGGCGGCGTCAGGCGGGCGAGCGACGTGGCTGGGGTGGCTGACGGTGGAGGCTCGTCGGCCGGGGGGGGGTTTATAAGGAGGAGAGAGGGAGAGGGCTGCCGAGCGGGGCGGAGGTGAGGGGGGGTCGTGGCGGCCGGTGCGGGGGTCGAGCGGTGGAGCGGAGCTGGCGGAGCGGCGTGGCGGCCGGAGGACGCGGCGGCTCCGCCGGAAGACTCGGGCGGTTGGGGTGAACGGGGGAGACGGGTTCGCGGGCGGCTCGCGGGTCGGGTCTGACCCGACCCGACCCGGAAAGGAACGGGCTGAGGGTTGGCGGGCTGGGCCGGTCCACTGGGCCGGGCCGGCCCAAGAAAAGAAAATAAATAGATAAATAAATAATAATAATAATAATAATAATAATAATAATAATTAATAATAATAATAATAAATAATTAATTATTTAAATAAATAGTTTTTAGGCATCTAAAAATAGGTCTGAGGTCCAATAAATTCCAGAAAAATTATCCTAAGTCCAGTTTTCCATTTTACACCCAAAAATATTATTTTCATGATATTTTAATATTATTTATTAACATTTAAAAATCATTTATTAATTGAAAACCTTGATTTTAATTACAAAAAATTCCCAGAAAATTCCAGAAAATTGGAAAAAATCCAAGATTTAATAATTTGAAAATTCAGGGGGGTTTACAACCTACCCAACTTACAAAGATTTCGTCCTCGAAATTTAAAATTAAGCCATACTCTGTTAACCTTTCATGTACATCAATCGCAATCTCCTTGCGATAATTTAATTTCTAATCATGTCCACTGCAATCACTTCAAGGCTAAGACGACTGCTTGTTCCAATCAAAATTCAACCTATGGTTATTACTTCTTACTTCCTCAAATTATCCACAAGCAGATTTTTTTTTATTTTTTATTTTTTTTTGTACATATAGTATTTTCAAGATGACCTTGCCTCACGATTCGAATTATCATAGTTCCTCTAGAAGTGATTCGAGTCCAACAATATTTGTATGTTTCAGCCCTTTTAAATTACATTCACATCCTCAATATTCCAACTAGGTAGTCCCACCATCAACTTTTAAATTCTTAATTCGAATCATCAGATTGAAAAATAATTTAAGTGTAGTCCACCAATATTCCAGTCTGAATTACATCCTCTGAATTCAAGTTGACGATTTTACTCTCAGTATTCAAAATTAAATCATGCACTTAGGATGTAACTATTGGGTCCTCGATATCAATTTATTAATCATCTTAGTCATTCCTCTAAATTTTCCAAAAATTTGGAATGGTTTGCTTCTTCCAATCTAACCTTACTCGGTCACAATCCAAAGGACATTCCCCTCGAGTTGACAATTGTATTGCTACCCAACTTAGAATTTACCCATTCATCATCAAAAGACTATATACTTTTAAGAAAATATTCCTTAATATGGTTACTCATGTCATTCAATCCTCGAAATTTCAACGCCGATCATATCACTTATGATATGTCCTCAATTACGAAAGCTTAGTCCTCAAGTATGTGATCGGCCTAGGTGGCATATCTAGTACTATCTATGTATCCAACTTATACCAAGCACATGATTTCGTCTTCCCGAAATAAGGGAAGACGAGGATCAATAATAAAGAGTTTAAGGGTGGGGTGATAGAACAGAAGTATAGGGATCAAGGCGTTTAAAGAATTCTAGTGGGATTTGTCAGGCGGTTATGGATTGAGGTTCTATTCTGGTAGTCACTTATTCGCATGCTCGTATTAGTTATGTAACTGATACGATATGCTCAGCATGTCTAGGTCAAGTGTATTTGTCTACTAATCACTACGTATCTCAATCCACGTAAAGTAGTCGTGCGAAGTGCGAATCAAAATGCACTAAGGTTGATCAGACCGTAATACACTGATTCTGAACAGACACTTGTATTAGTGTACGCGTCCAATAATACATGTGTCATGAACAAGCCTGATAAAGAGTAAGCTTGCAAAACTAGGCTATAGAATAGCAGCATAAACAAGGTACATCAAAATTAAGTGCGCTAGATGATGATGAAAGGAGGTACAAAATTTAACTTCACATAATAAGCAAAATAACATAAGACTCTACAATCTCTACAGTTATTAAATATAAAAGCATATCAGGTTATTAGCAAGTTTAAAATTACTAGGTTGGGGCTGAGGTCACGAACCAATAGGCGCGGGCTAAATAATACTAGAAGGGCAGCTAAAGAAATCACTTACGCGCATTAGTGACTCTAAGAGTCTGCACGTTCCCCACGGTCATCGCGTAAGCTTGTCCGTGTTCTTGGAGTAGCGGCACAGTCCTTCACTCGATGTGCTGCTGATCCACAAAGTAGACAAACACCTAGCCTCTTTCTACAATCCTTCCAAATATGACCTTGTTTTCGACAATAGCCACAAATGGGAGCTCGTTGGTTCTGTCCTTGAGTTGGATTCATCTGTGGTCGTTTTGCAGCTCTTTCCTGTTGTGCTTGGTCTGGTGCTGATGCATACGGCCGCTTCTGGCTGGACTCGATCCTTGTGGTGCACTCCATAGGTCGCGCTGCTGTAAGAACATCCTCGTCGAAGGTAATTGCATTTGAACTGCTTGGCTTCCGTGACTCCGAGCTAGTTCTGTCGATGAAGTTCTCTGCTTGGTGTTGCTGAGCTTCTTGTTGAACCTTCTGATAGGCTTGCATCATTACGTAGAATATGCGGAACATCTGCCGTTCGTCCATAGGCAGTCCCGGTGGGAAGGAAGGCGGCGGTGGAATAGGCTGCGTCGAGGGGGAAACGTCATCTTGGTGGATTCTTGAGGCAGGCTGACTTGCTTGACTGCCTTGTGATGATTGGACGACTGGTATCACATTGTCTTCTTGGGTAACCACCACGGCTTGTGGTGTTTCTGCGTGAGCCTCGTTGCCGGCTGGTGGGTCCATTTCCTGCATTCAAAATAACCGATAAGAGGCGCACCGAAATCAAAGCAGGATGCAAGTCAATAAAATAATTCGGAACCGATATGAATATCAAGAACGATTCAATCAAGTGGATGAGCTTTTACTAAAATTCTCAATCTTATTGCAGGCCTGTTCGGTCCCTAAGTTGAAATCGAATAATTTAGTCGTTGGACCTGCATGGGCCACCACAAAAACGTGTCACGACCCGCACCCGAAAATTCGGGCACGAGTGCGTGGGTACGTCCAGCCTACGCCGCAGAATCGGCGGTAGTACGCTGTCTAGGGCATGATTACAGGTAATAAATCTATCTCATCCACAAATAAAGTAAATAGACAAGGAAATTAACAGAAAATAGGAATGCTGATTTATAAAACAGATTATGATAACAGATCCATAGTTTATACATGAACAGAAGATAAATCGGGGACAAACCCGATTACTGAGCTGAAAAGGGAAAAACTAGCTAACTGGCTACTACTCCTCGGAGGTAATCTCCTGAGGGGGAACCTGCTTCTCAACTGTGCCACCTGCTACGTCATATGGTTCATAATAGGTAGGGGCAAAGTCCTCATCATCGCCTAAAACAACGGATCCAGTCAGGAAAGGAGCAAAGTACACAATGCACATCAAGATTAAAACTAAATATTTATGACAATTAGGTTGAGCATCATATTGAGAAAATTGCATAAAAGAAGCATCAATATCTCAGAGTTAATGCTACACGCAGGAATATGAGAAAACAGGAATAAATGTGACAGAAAATGAAAACTACAACAGTCAACAAGAGCCATAACTAGACAAGAAGCTATGTGTGTGAACTTGTGTTTTTAGAATACCTAGTTGGCATGTAGGGGTCTATAAAGTTAAACCGGCCGCCATGGACGGCTATTATTCACGAAAAATTGAGATCCGGCTGATGGACAGTCGTGTACCAACAGCTATTATTCACGACACGGGTCAGGGTAAACTACATGCCTTTCAGTATTCTCCCTCCCGACACGAAAAACAAGACATGAATTCCAATATTCAAGACATGAGATATAGTATTCTGACACTACGTGTAATCAGCAAGGGTACTAGTAGAGCAGGGAATTAATTATCACAATATAAAGATTAACTTGAGGTGCAGGTACTTGCCTGTTGTTTGGATCTGATTAACTGTTCTAGGGGAAGTATCCAGAGATGAGTCCAAAAGCTGAAATAGACATTACCATCATGCTCAGAAGATGTCAAATAGCTAGAAACGCCTGTCCTTGGGTCCAATTTGGAGACAAGGGCAAAACGACAGTTTCGGGTCAAAACGGGGTCCGCCGGTGGGCCCGCTTTGCACCAAAAAATGTGTCTGGGTCAAAGGTCTCCAAATTCACCAAACTTAGTGTCAACAGGTCAGGAACGCTGATACGAACCCAACGGAACTTCCAGATTTGGATTCCGATGAGCCGAACACAAAATCGCCCGTCGAGCGGGGCCTGTGGGGCCCACGACACGCGATTTCGTCAACGTTCTCAGAATCGAACCAAACTTGACCCACAGGACCAGCGTATCGCTACGAGTCCGATGGCGCAAGTTTCGTCTCGATCTGATGAGTGTACACGAAGTTAGGGCAAATTGCAGAAAGGGCAGATACGGGGCGATGTCCGCGGATACGCGTTGATTCCGGTGTGCACGCACACCCGAATCAGCTTCCACGAAAACTCACACGTCCGTATCGACGAAGCGCACGTATCTGTGAAGACCGCACGCGACCAAGTCGTCCCGTTTGGCGGGGCGGACTCAGTTCCGGGGTGAAACAGGGTCTGGTTTTTCCTGTTTTTGGGTCGCGGTGTGCGATCACCACAGGACGCGATGTCCCGAACAGTTTATCCGGACACCGAGAGGGTCATACAGGCTTCCCAACGCAATTTACGGAATTGAAAACAGAGATACAGAGTGCAAGATACGAGTACCTGAAGAGGCTCGAAAAATTGGAAATTCCGTGTCCGTGTCGTGTCCGACACGACACGAAGAATTGGGATTAGGGTTAGGGTTCAGGGGTGCTTGGCCGAAGATCCGGCGGCTCGGGCGGCGGGGAAAGCCGGAGGCGGCCGAGGGCTGGCGGCTCGTCGTCGACGGCGAGGTGCTGGCGGCGCGGGGTGGCCGGAGGCGCCCTGCGGCTGCTGCTGCTGGGCTGTCGATGTGGGGAGGGGAGAAGGCTGGGAGGCGTCCGGCGGCTGAGCAGCGACGCCGCGGGCGGTGGCAGCGGCGACGGCTAGGGCCGAGGGAGGCGACGCGGCGGGCGGCGTCAGGCGGGCGAGCGACGTGGCTGGGGTGGCTGACGGTGGAGGCTCGTCGGCCGGGGGGGGTTTTATAAGGAGGAGAGAGGGAGAGGGCTGCCGAGCGGGGCGGAGGTGGGGGGGGTCGTGGCGGCCGGTGTGGGGGTCGAGCGGTGGGGCGGAGCTGGCGGAGCGGCGTGGCGGCCGGAGGACGCGGCGGCTCCGCCGGAAGACTCGGGCGGTTGGGGTGAACGGGGGAGACGGGTTCGCGGGCGGCTCGCGGGTCGGGTCTGACCCGACCCAACCCGGAAAGGAACGGGCTGAGGGCTGGCGGGCTGGGCCGGTCCACTGGGCCGGGCCGGCCCAAGAAAAGAAAATAAATAGATAAATAAATAATAATAATAATAATAATAATAATAATAATTAATAATAATAATAAATAATTTATTATTTAAATAAATAGTTTTTAGGCATCTAAAAATAGGTCTGAGGTCCAATAAATTCCAGAAAAATTATCCTAAGTCCAGTTTTCCATTTTACACCCAAAAATATTATTTTCATGATATTTTAATATTATTTATTAACATTTAAAAATCATTTACTAATTGAAAACCTTGATTTTAATTACAGAAAATTCCCAGAAAATTCCAGAAAATTGGGAAAAATCCAAGATTTAATAATTTGAAAATTCAGGGGGGTTTACACGGTCGAAGCTCGGCGGCGGCAGCGGAGCTCAACGACGGATCGGCGGATCTGCTCGAGGCGGCGGTGCTCGGTTCGACGCGGCGGCTGTCGAACTCGGCTGTGGTCGACGGATCCGAGGTGGCGGCGGTGGATCACGAGAGCGGCGGCAGCTTCGAGGCGGCGGATCTGCTCGACGGATCCGAGGAGGTCCGAGGCGGCCACGGCTCGACGCCGAGGAGGAGATCCCAGTCCGTCGGCGGTGGATCTGACCCAGAGCAGCAACAGGACGGCGGCGACGACGTTGGCTCCGGTGAGGAAAGCGGCGGGTGCTCGGCTCGAGGAGGAAGTCCCAGTGGCCGGCGACAGCGGGATCTAGGTTAGGGTTTGAATTCTGTGTCGGGGTAGATCGTGTCCGGGGCTGGACACGATGGATTCGATGTGCTGCGGACGTGTCCGGGTGTTGGACACAGGGTTGGGTGTACTGTGGTAGGGATATGTCCAGATGGTGAACACGAGGATGATGTTTGCTGTGGTGGAGGTGGATGTGTCCGGGTGTGTCGGACACAAAAATTTGGTTGTAATGTTGTAACCGGACACAGGAAATGAATGGATACGATAGGACACCCGGGGTCGGACCCGAGGCCAACACGGCTGACACGGTGATGCTGGACACACGGACACGAGCACACAAAATGGTGGTTGCTTGTTGGCTTTGTGGGGATTTGTGAGGGCTAGCTAGGGTTTCTTGGGAATGGTGATGAGAGACTTAAATAGGGAGAGAGGGTGTGGGATAAAGGTGAGGATTGGCCCAATAATGAATGGCCCAGATTATATAAAAATGGGTTCTTCATGTGAGAAAAATGAGGGTGTAAATGGAAGACGGTAAACTGGTAAATTTAACAGAAAAGTATTATAATTTAAGAAAATTTTTAAGAGGCTTCCAAGGCTAATTGATTAATTAGCTACTAATTAACCTTATATTTCAAAATCTTAGAAAGTATGTAATTTACTTATTTACTATCCCAAATGAATTTAAAAATTTATTATGAAGAAAACAACTAGTCCTTTAAATAATTTTATCAAATAAATAATTTATGATTTCAAGCCAATAAACATTTGAAACTAGAGAAATATATATATATTATTATTTATTTATTTATTTATTTTGTAATACATCGACATTTAGGAAAGAAGATTTTTATAAAAGATTTTAAATTACCTTCTAAAATCAATACTGTTCAAAATCTAATACTAGAATTTCAAGAAAAAATATTTTATAAATTTGGTATTTAAAATAAATTAAAAAAATCTAATTATTTCGGAAATTTGGAAATCGGAGGTTACAAGTCTACCCACCTTAGAAAAATTTCGTCTTCGAAATTTAAGGTCCTCAATGATTGCATTTACACATTGTATTATTTCTATCAAAATTTAAATTTCAAACCAAATAATCATGAAGTACTTCCATATTGTTATTTCACAACCTTTCAAAATTCTATAACATCATATTCCTGAAAATCTTCAAGTTTTAAAAAAAATCAAATCCCATTTTTGTCATAATCTCCTCCAAAATTTTTAAGTTCGTATCTAAATACTCCAGGATTTTAATATCCAATCCTCCAAATTGAAATCCAATTAATGCATATTTATAAAAATCGTATCCTAAAATTTAAATTTTTAACCACTAATCCATCAATCATCTTACTCCTCTAACTCAAATTCAATTGATGCTTATTCAAATCTAAATTCTCCTCCGAGAATTGAATTCGACACCATTCCATTAACGATTTTATTTCCCAATTTTCTTTTTCCTCAAATACTCAACGATGCGATACTTTCAGAATCTTCAATGCAACATTCATAATATAAAATATAAAATTTCTATCTTGCAATCAAATAGATAAAATGATAATCTCTCCAATTTTCTCAAATTTTAATAATCAATTTAATCATATCAAGACCTTCCTAAAATTAATAAATCCTCAATTTTTTCCTATGAATTTCTTAACTCTCTATTTAAGTTAATGTTTATCCTCGAATTTCAATCAAACCTCGATTCTCGTACAATCAATGATCCATCACCTCTGTTATAACAACCCCTTAATTCTTTATTTAAATTAATGCTCATCCATAATTTAATCCTCTTGTCTCTTTTGTCGGTCATAACCTTGTCATAGATCTTTGCTATGGTCAAAACCCTAATGATCATGGTTTAAGAAAATTTTACCTACAGCCATGCAATTTAAAAAAAAATATATAGGTCATGTATCTTTTGTCATGGTATTTCAGTCTCTGTTAGGGTGTACTACTAGTTTTATTCTAACAAGAAATCATGCATACGAACTACAGTATTAGGAAAATCAATCAATCGAAAGACGGAAGAAGGAATCATTAGGAGGGAAAGAAAGAACCTGCTATCATATTACTTGTAGTATCTACTATCTCTAGCAAACACTTAACTCTAGCACATTCACTAACTAATTCCTATTCATGTACACTGGTACCCATATCAACTAATCATTAATCCACAAAATCCATGAATATATCCATATTGCACACACATGTTTATTAATACCAAAATCTGATGCCAAGAATCTCTAATATAACCATGATTCAATAATGCATCCCAGTTGATACCTCTATCTCTTTAGTACCATACCCTCTGTCAGTTCTCGTTCCTACTACAATTGTCCATACTAGTCGTTCTTATCACTCAAATATACGTCAAGCGCAATATCATACTAAATACTGCTCTTTCCAATACAATTTTAGATGGACACCCAAGTCAGTCTGCGGTGCCATCTCAATCATGCTCAAGTCACCAGATCCTTACACATATATATCATCTACTCATATATTAATATTCATATCTTTCATCTACCCTAAAATAAATCCTCAAAATAATCGTCAAGGTTTAACTCCTCGATCAACTTAAAATAAATTGTATATACTTCCTCAACATTAGATACTCAACATCGAAATTTAATCACTCCAAAAATCTTTGTAGCCTTAACCATATTTATTGAATTCATATTTGAAATCCTCAAAAATTTTGACATAATCTCAACTCCTTAATTATTCTAAAAATAAAATTTTATTTCCACCTTTTAATTTATAACTCCACAAATGTACATATCAGTGCTCACGGTCTCTGATACTCAAGGTGCACTCAATGCATCTAGTATCTATAACTGTGTACTAAAATTGTACTGCCTGAATCACTTGTACTATTACCTCCAATGATCAAAGTTATCATCACCTGTAATTTCTTTCATGATTTTTAATTTATGCCAACTGGTATATCATCTAATTATCATCATACAGGGTGCTTACTGCTATTAACGTCATTCTTGACAAATCCTTGATATAGAATCATTAGCACTTTTGGTATTATATCACTAGCCTCATTAATGGATCATTCATCAAGCTCATTATAACTCATGATTACATGTATCTACTATAACACTCATGTTTCTTTACTCTCATGGGCATGTATACGGTTCTTCATCTCGATGGTTGTATAGATATTTCCCTTTAACCTTTCATAGTCTGTTACACCAACCTGTGATACTCTTCACCATCTTCATTACCGATTCCGATATTTCTCTACTCATGACACCTCATTATAACTCCTCATGTATATAAATTTCTTTACCTTTAACACACCCGATATCAATCATCAAATTGAACGTTATGCTCCATTAATCCTTAATACTATTCCTTGATACCTAATTGTTTACATAGATCACTCAAGTGCATAATCATGATTATCCAGGGCGGGTATGTTAGCTCTGATACTAACTCTTGAACTATCACTGATACTCTATTCTCTCCTTCTACTCACAGTCCCTAATGACACTTATCCTAGAACCATTGGTACAAGGTACTATGCTAAGGGCTAACTCTAGATTAAAGCCTACTGCTCACATGTCCAACTAAGAAACACTTACAACTCACAAGTCACACTCAGTCAACTAATACGAGTCACAACCAAAATTGCAAGTCACTAATTATCACACTAACAAGGATCCTTAAAGAAATAAGGCTCAAAAGAACTGGGTTAAGGACTGAAGGTATCTTTACTGCTAGTAAAGAAAAGAAGCGATGGAACAAGTCCTAGAATAATATAAATAGATAAGTCTTGAGATGATACTTTAAGAACCAATTTAAGATACAACCTGATAATCATACACGTCTATCTGAAATCATGACACTCAGAATCCTCGCCACGCCAGTAAGCATAGATGCGATAACGATAGGTTTCGTAACTAAGGTATGCAACTCTATAATCATGTCGTCTAGAATCTTCGCCACGCCAACCGGTATGGCTGCGAGAGACTCTAAGTTTCATAACTATAGTATGTACATCCAAGTCAGGTTCCTACGTTCTCGTCACCACAGCTAATATGGCTGCGATAAACTCTAGGGTCCATAACCAAAGTAGACGTTTTACCTTTCTCACTGTCCTTATCAACATATGTCATCGGATGATACCATAAATTTTAGCCCATAAAATTCATCTCGATATGAAATCAACTCAACAACGATACCAAGAATTAAATTTAACAACTGGTCAACAAGAATCAAACTCAACAATGATACCAAGATTTTAATTTAATAACTGATCAATAAGGATCAAGTTCAATAACAACAAGCGAGAGCAGACGGGAACAAGGGGAAGGATTTAAATTAGAATTTATAATAAGATTCTCAAGGGTCGTCCCAGGAATCTCTCAAATAATTTTTGATTGAGTATCCTCTCTCATCCTAGTATCCTATGTCCTATATTCTATAGCAGGTACGCAGTAGTACAACTATAACGTCGCACTACTACGATATCGCACAACTAGCAAAGTCTGACCTGCATGGGCCACCACTAAAACGTGTCACGACCCGCACCCGGTTTAGGGCACGAGTGCGTAGGTACGTCCAGCCTACGCTGCAGCATCGGCGGTAGAACGTTGTCTAGGTCATGTAACTATCTACTCATACTCACGTGAATACCCAACTCCATAAGGAGACATGGATATCATAGAATAATGCTAGAAATACTCAATCACGTAAACTAAAGCACGATGAGATATCAAGGCAAGCAAGAAATACAAGACAAGTCTAATGACAAGATAATCATACCTGCAATCATTAACTTCCAATCCCCAAGTGTGTCAGAACCCAGTCTACTAAGGTCACAATCTGGAAAAATATTTTCCAATCAGGAAGGAGCAAAGTACATCTCTAAATAGCAGTTCTATATTAATGATATAAACTATGTAGCAGTTCTAGATGGAAATATACCAGAAGCATGTATAGGTACGAGAAATAAAAGAAATGCTAGAAATACTGTAAGTAAATACAGGAGAAGAAACAATATGTCCATGAGCAATAACCTATGACTAAGTGTGTGAGTACTAGCTTTAACATGTGATCGGCTTGGAAACTTGATCAGGCTGGTTACATATGATTAGCTATGATTCATGTAAGGTCAGGCTAACCGTTGGTTAGCTATGATGCATGTAGAGGTCAGGCTAATCACACGTAACAGCTATGAAACATGGAGATGGTCAGGCCGTACCCGACGTGAGATGTGGGGTGAGCTATGATGCATGAAAAGTTTGGTATGATCACATATCTACACTAAAATACTCCCCACCCCCTACCGGTATTGTGGATCCAATCATGGTACGCTATGGCACGGGATTCCCTAGGGAGGTAGCAAGTCTTCCCGGGAATCAGTGTCTGTATATGCACAAGATAACAAGGAAACGAGTCTTGTACAAGCTACACCATGAATAAGGAATAACATCTCATGACGAGATCCGTGTATACCAATCCGTGTAACCAGCGTGTCAAAAGCATGGATATTTACACTAGATACAGTGAACATAGGAGATATCATAAATTAGAAACTAATCAGAGAATGTACTCGCCTTGGGTCCTTAGCTGTCAATACCAATGTCCTGTCCCAGAGTATCATCTGGAGAATCCGACAGTCCTATAAACATATAATAATATCACTTGTATCAGATGCTACACTAACACACAATAGAAATACACTGGCCTCAGGGCTATGCCAGGCATGGCTCTAGTCAACTAGGGTCATCTAGTAGGGATACGTATATAGTACACATTTACTCTCAAAGTATATACCAATAAAAACGTATATAATATATATATATAAGTGTCTATTAGTAATTGTACAAAAATACGTATATGTGTATATACACTAATAGATGTATATAAATATATATTTTATACCAACATACATATTTGTATATATATATCAATCAAACATTTAATATATATATATATAACTAATCGAAGAATGTATACAATGCCACCCTCCTCAAGGTGATCCAAATGAAAAAGCAGTTAGTTCCAATAGGTCCGGAGCGGTCCAATTAGCTAGAAACTACATAAAGAAGTCCAAGATCGGAGTTCGGCACGATAATCGAGACAAGGATACCAAGCTAAAAGAGAAAAGGGTCGATTGTTCGTAATTAAGGTAACACCTTAATTTAATGAAAATCATTTCGAAATTAGTTTGAACAATAATTACAATAAAAAGTTTATTTATAAAAATCTAGAATTTACGTAAAAGCCAATATATTTATATATCTCTAGTAATTTCAGTTACCAGTCCAATTAACCAATTTTGAACTAATTTTTTGATTATTGAAACTATTTCTTAAATAATAATATAACCCCAACAAATTATTATATTTTACATAATCAAAACCATTTTAATTTATTACATAAAAATAAACTAATTGCATAAAACTAGCTAATTACATATACTGAACCAATTATTATTAACTAACTACTTATATATTTTACAAAACTAAATATATATAATTAATAAACTAATTATATATAATTAATAAACTAATTATATAACTAATAAACTAATTACATAACTAACTAAATAAAACTAAACAAATTAAATATTACTAATACTAATTAATAATTAACTACAAATTAATAATTAACCAACTTGATTAATTATATAACTACTGATTAATAAAATTAATCAACTGATTAATAAACTAACCTAACTCATATGCAGAAGAAAGGGGAAAAAGAAAGGGCTCACGTTGGGGGGTTTCCCGTCGACGCGGAGGAGGTCTCGCCGGGGTCGGGCCGGCAAGGCGGTCGAAGCTCGGCGGCTGCAGCGGAGTTCGACGACGGATCGGCGGATCTGCTCGAGGCGGCGGTACTCGGTTCGACGCGGCGGCTGTCGAACTCGGCGGTGGTCGACGGATCCGAGGTGGCGGTGGTGGATCTCGAGAGCGGCGGCAGCTTCGAGGCGGCGGATTTGCTCGACGGATCCGAGGAGGTCCGAGGCGGCCACGGCTCGACGCCGAGGAGGAGATCCCAGTCCGTCGGCGGTGGATCTGACCCAGAGCAGCAACAGGACGGCGGCGATGACGTCGGCTCCGGTGAGGAAAGCTGCGGGTGCTCGGCTCGAGGAGGAAGTCCCAGTCGCCGGCGATAGCGGGATCTAGGTTAGGGTTTGAATTCTGTGTCGGGGTGGATCGTGTCCGGGGCTGGACACGATGGATTCGATGTGCTGCGGACGTGTCCGGGTGTTGGACACAGGGTTGGGTGTACTGTGGTAGGGATATGTCCAGATGGTGGACACGAGGATGATGTTTGCTGTGGTGGAGGTGGATGTGTCCGGGTGTGTCGGACACGAAAATCTGGTTGTAATGTTGTAACCGGACACAGGAAATGAATGGATACGATAGGACACCCGGGGTCGGACCCGAGGCCAACACGGCTGACACGGTGATGCTGGACACACGGACATGAGCACACAAAATGGTGGTGGCTTGTTGGCTTTGTGGGGATTTGTGAGGGCTAGCTAGGGTTTCTTGGGAATGGTGATGAGAGACTTAAATAGGGAGAGAGGGTGTGGGATAAAGGTGAGGATTGGCCCAATAATGAATGGCCCAGATTATATAAAAATGGGTTCTTCATGTGAGAAAAATAAGGGTGTAAATGGAAGACGGTAAACTGGTAAATTTAACAGAAAAGTATTATAATTTAAGAAAAATTTTAAGAGGCTTCCAAGGCTAATTGATTAATTAGCTACTAATTAACCTTATATTTCAAAATCTTAGAAAGTATGTAATTTACTTATTTACTATCCAAAATGAATTTAAAAATTTATTATGAAGAAAACAACTAGTCCTTTAAATAATTTTATGAAATAAATAATTTATGATTTCAAGCCAATAAACATTTGAAACTAGAGAAATATATATATATTATTATTTATTTATTTATTTTGTAATACATCGACATTTAGGAAAAAAGATTTTTATAAAAGATTTTAAATTACCTTCTAAAATCAACACTGTTCAAAATCTAATACTAGAATTTCAAGAAAAAATATTCTATAAATTTGGTATTTAAAATAAATTAAAAAAAATCTAATTATTTCGAAAATTTGGAAATCGGAGGTTACAAGTGTTGATGTATATATATGTGTTTGGTCATGCATACATATTAGTGTTATGTGATGGTGTTGACTGTGAACGAGGGGAGGAGTGTATAAGTGTGAGTGTGTCTGATATTGTGAGGGAAGATAGAAGAGTAGCAGCTGTCACTCTCCGTTCCCGATATACGTATTTGGAACATATTAGTTTTACTACTTATATTATTTGTTGTTTGTATGGTAATTAGGTTGCATGTCATGGAGACTAGACCAATTCTTTGGTTCAATTAGACTCATGGTTAAATTGTTGGATTGGTTTGGTCATGAGTTAAACCCATGGTCTAAACCTCAAACCCTAGCTATATAAGTTAACTTCTTTCTCTCTCTTCCCGCATTCTCTCATTTTTTCCCTTTCCTTCATTTAGGCAAGTACAACTTGCACTACATGAAAAAACCTCTTAATTTTCAATTATTGTTCTTTTCTTGCATTTTATTAGTCTATTATGTGCTCATGATGATTCTAAACACTTTTAGTACTTGGGGTTTTCGATTTTAATGGGTAGATTTGTGTAGATATTCATTCTAAGTTTAGGTTTCATGGGTTCCTTGAGTTTTTGGTGGTTTTGATATATTAAAATATGGTATTTTCGAAAAATAATTTTTGGGATAGATGGAGCACTTTATTTCGAGCATTTTGGATTTTGGTTCACTTGATTCAGAGTTAAAATAATATTTTTATGAAGAAAACAAATTTGGAGTCGTAGCGCAGTATGAGCTTCAACAGAGATTTATAGGTCTCAAGCAGGCCGGTAGGACTGTGGATGGATATGCAGCCGAGTTTTATAGGCTGAGTATATGACTATGGTGGCTACGGAGTCAGATAGAGCAATGAGGTTCCAGCAAGTACTTCATCTGGAGATTCTATAACTGGTAGAGGGCACGACTACCAGACTTATAAAGAAGTACTGATATTAGCTCGGAGGCACGAGCTTACCATGCAGAGGTTATCGGCAAGGACTGGAGGCCAGAAGAGGTCTCAAGCTCAGAGCGGAGGAGGAGGTAGAGGAGTACCTCGAACGTCACCACCATCACCTGGCGTTCACATCCATGATTCAGCGCCAAGGAGGGTAGCAGTTTCGAAGGTGACAGTACCGGTTCGGTAGTAGCCGAGACAGCAACAACAGCAACAGCACCAGGGAGCACCGGTGGGTTGCACTTACTGTGGCAAGGGAGGCCATACTAAAGATGTGTGTAGGGCAGCCAATGGATTATATATGAGGTATGGCAGTCCAGACAACCAAACTGTCAATTATTCGATGATGCAGAGGCCAGGAGGGCCTGTCCAATAGTTACCAGCACTGCCAGCGCCAAGGGAAGTCTAGCAGAGAGGGACAGCAATAGCAGTGAGGCCATTAGCTCAGCGTCCACTACCGACATAATCTCAGATGTACCAACAGCAGCAGAATCAACAGTAGGTCCAACAGAGGCTACAATAACACGTGTCCAAGTAAGAAAACAACGAGGAGCACAGCAAGGCCAAGAACAAGCTTTCACTTTATCTCTAGAGGAGGCTTTAGCATCAGGCGACGTGGTGGCAGGTAACATCTTTGTCGCGTCTTTTCCTGTTATAACATTGTTTAATTCTGGTGCATCATATTCATTTGTATCTGTACAATTAGCGACACATATTGGATTGGATTTCGAGGCATTGCCAAAGAGGTTGAATATACTCAATGATAATAAGCTCGTAGGAGTTAGTAGAGTATGTATAGCGTGTTTGGTCGTAGTGTACGGTCATTCACTACCAGCATAGTTGATCGAGTTCCCTATGGGTAACTTTGATGTTATCTTAAGCATGGACTGGCTGAGAGACAGTCATGCTACGATAGATTTCCATAAGGGTAGGGTACTATTTAGTATCTCGGGCATGGAAGACTTCGTCTTTGAGAAATTTTTAGGAGATCATCATGAAGAGAGGATCGCAACGGCAGTAATAGCAGAAGAACAACTTCCCGAGATAGTCAAGGAGTTCTTAGACATCTTCCCAAAGAAACTTCTAGAGTTTACCCCCAGTAAGAGATGTAGAGTTTTGCATAGAGTTGATTACTGGAGCAGGACCAATATCTTGAAAAGTATACCAAATGGCACCATCAGAGCTAGAAATATTGTACCAACATATAGAAGAACTGAAGTCAAAGAAGTTTATTCGAGCCAGTGGATCACCTTGGGGAGCGCCAGTGGTTCTAGTGAAGAAGAAGGATGGATCATCACGGTTATATATCGACTACAGACAGTTGAACGCAGTAACAGTGAAGAACAAGTATCCATTATTAAGGATCAATGATTTGTTTGATTAGCTGAGTAAAGCCAAGGTTTTCTCGAAGATCGTTCTTCGATCAGGGTATCATCAAGTAAGAGTTCGGGAGCAAGACATACCCAAAACACCATTTAGGTCACGATATAGGTATTACGAATTCTGAGTTATGCCATTCAGACTGACTAATGCTCCAGCGATATTTATAGATTTGATGAACCGTATTTTTATGCCATATCGAGATCAGTTCATGGTATTTTTCATAGACGACATTCTAGTCTATTACAGTAGTAAAGAGGAGCACGAAGAGCATCTTCGGAAGGTCTTACATATTTTGAGGGAACACCAGTTATACGCAAATCTCAGCAAGTACGAGTTTTGGTTGGATCATGTGTCATTCTTGGGTTACATTATCTCTGGAGTAGGAGTAGTAGTAGATCCGAAGAAGGTTGAGGCCGTAGAGAGTTGGCAAGTTCCTAAGATAGTAGCTGAAGTGCGTAGTTTCCTGGGATGGACAGGATACTACAGAAAGTTTGTGGTTGACTTTACAAGAATTTCAGCACCGTTGACTCGATTAACGCGCAAGGAGTTTAAGTTCGATTGGTCAGTAGAGTGCCAGACATCATTTGAAGAATTAAAAAAGATATTGATTTCAGCTCCGATTCTTAAGCTTCCATTAGGTTCTGGAGGGTTTACAGTGTATTGCAACACATCAGGCAAAGGACTTGGGTGTGTATTGATGCAACATGGAAGGGTGATAGCTTATGCTTCGCGACAGCTTCAAGATCACGAAAAAAATATTCGACTCACGATTTGGAGTTGGCGACGGTAGTATTTGCAATTAAGCTGTGGAGGCACTACTTGTATGGTGATCGGGTGGAGATATTTACGGATCATAAGAGCTTAAAGTATGTATTCACTCAGAAGGACTTGAACATGAGGCAGAGAAGGTGGCTAGAATTGATAAAGGACTATGATATGGAACTCTACTACCATCCAAGCAAGGAAAATATGGTAGCAGATACTCTTAGCAGGAGAGGTAGTATATTTATGTTGATATCGCAGTAGCATATCTAAGAAGATCTGAGGACGATGGGTGTAGAGAAAGTACTTCTGCAGGACGTAGGAGTATTAACTAGTTTGCAGGTTTAGTCTACCATGGTTGAGAGAATTAAGGCAGCTCAGACAGAGGATCCGAAAGTTCAGAAGCTTTGGGCGGAATATGAGTATCGTCTCAGGAAAGAGTTGACGATTCATGAAGATGGAACTCTTAGGTTTGGAAATCGCCTCTATGTACAAAGTAGAGATATCCAGCAAGAAGTAATGACCGAGGCGCACAGTTTCCAATATTCAATTCATTCAGGAGGTACCAAGATGTATCAAGACATCAAGCAATATTTATGGTGGAATGGGATGAAGAGGGATGTATCGCGTTTATTTCCCGGTGTTTGGTATGTCAGTAAGTGAAGGCCGACCAGCATAGACCGACATGATTATTACATCCACTTCCTATTCCGGAGTGGAAGTGGGAATATATCACGATGGACTTTATGACCGATTTACCTAGATCCCCAACTGGTCGTGATGCAGTTTGGGTAATAGTAGATCGTCTCACAAAAGTAGCTCACATTCTTCCTTTCTGAGAAGGACAATCCATAGAGCAGTTAGCAGAGATATACATATGACAGATAGTAAGACAACTCCCAGTGAGTATCGTATCAGATCAAGACACTCGGTTCACTTCACATTTTTGGAAAAGTTTGCACCAGAGTTTGGGCACCAAGTTGAGATTCAATACCGCTTACCATCCACAAACAGACGGGCAATCAGAGAGAACCATCCAGACCTTAGAAGATATGCTATAATCTTGTACTTTAGATTTTGGAGGGTCGTGGGAAGATCACCTTTATCCTTTGAGTTCTCATACAATAATAGTTATCAAGCAAGTATTCAGATGGCACCATTCGAAGCGTTATATGGGAGTACATAACCATGACGCACAAACATGAAAGTAAGCAATTTAATAACTTTACTTTCACAAAGTATGCCAGCAATAAGGTTGGCGCACTATGGCAAGCGTGGGAAAGTCTACTAAAAGACAAAACACAAATCTAGAGTATTGTACAGCAGTCGAGAATACATCAGTCAAGGAAACACAAATTCAAGGCTTGCCCATCAAAAAAGCAATGGGGGAGGAAATTATACGCCAATAGAGTCTTGGTGCAATATGGCAAGGAATTGAATTGAGGGCATTTGTACAAAATGTATACATGAGAAGAAAAGTATGCCCATAGCTACTTATAAAGTGCCAAGCGTATTTTGCAAAGGTTTGAATATTGTGCTGAAAGCAAGCACATATGAGACATCACACAATGCGCTCAAGTTCAAGGAAGTAGCGATTATATGCCAAGAGTCTCATACACACTTTTTGTAAACTTACTCATTCTTCTCCGGCCAACACTCTTTGTGCTCCGACTTTGTTATTTTCTCAAATTCTCCAATTGAGTCTAAATCAAGTACAACCAAACTAAAGTTACAAGGAGTTCAATTCTAAGCTAAGACAATATATCAAAATTTAAGCCTAAGTTATCAATTGATAGTATATGAAACTAAGTTACCAAAAGCACGCCCACGCATGGGTTCACTCAGTTGGCAATATGTACTTACCTACGGTCAAGTTCTACGCCTAACACAAACTCTACCAAAGTCACACACGGCCAAGGCCATGCTCGGCTGAGGAAAGAAGTAGAAAAGGAAAGAGAAAGGAAAGGAAAGGAAAAAAAAGTAAAGAAAAGAGAGGGGTTGGGCTTATATAGCCAAAGGCTTGATTTGTGGCCATTGGATCATGATCCATACCCCTCACCGGGTCCATCTTCGTCACTCACCAAGTAAACCAAGGGACCAACGGTCCAAAGCTTGCAACCAACATAATTTTACAAAAACAACCTAAATAATGCATGAATTGGCATTAAGCATAAAATTAGCAATAAGCATAAAACAAGCTGTATGCGTACTATACTCGTAACTCGGGCACATATACTAGAACAATGAGACGAGTCTCACATATTGTACAGTTCTACCATGATAGATTTATACATGTATTGGTACTTTTATAGCGGTAATAGTACCTGCTCCAATCATGACTGGATGTTAACATATTAGGGATGTTGTGTCCCACACTCTTGGACTTCTGGACGATGATATAGTTGAGACCGTTCTTGCACCTTAGATCATGAGGTGATCACTAGAGAGATCTAGATTAGTATTTTTCCAATTTTAGTATCTTCTAGTAGTTTTATTTCCATTAATTTTTACCAGATTTGTCTCCGAAATATTATATGATGTCACGACCCGCACCCGGTGTAAGAGTACGAGAACATGGGTACGTCCAGCTTATGCCACAGTATCGACGGTACAACGATGTCTAGGTCAACAATACTATCTAAATATCTCACATAATACATATGTACCTTTCAAGATATCTCAACTCCAAATGGAGGAATAATATGATAATCAATACCCAATCACAATAAAACTAGGGAAGATGTAGCACGATATGGAATAAAAGAAGAAAATGAATCACCGTCACAATATAACTCATAATAAAGTCTAAAGGACTAGAACAATAGTATCAAATATATTATATGCCAAAATGTATAACTAAGACAATCTAATACAAAAAAAAAGTCTAACTATCTGCAACTAGCTAATTATCTCCAGGTATCGGCTCCTCCCTAGCCACCGTCTTCAACTCTACACCAACTACGTTCTGAGGTCTATAGTGTGTATAATTCCAGTCATCTAAATTATTTGAAAAATATATCCAATCAGGATTGGAGCGAAGCACACCTCTAATAACAGTTCCGAATAAATAATAAAGACTATATAACACTAAATAGAGAGAATATACAAGATAAATAGAGCATGAGCAGGAAATATAAAGGATATAGAAATGCTGTAAAATATAAGAGAAATGAGCATCATATACAAGAGTAAGAAAAAACAACTAACTAAGTGAGTGAGTATTAGCTTCAATATATGATCGGCTTGAGAACTTGCATAGGAACATAGCCTGGTTAATCATATGTGAAGTGTATAATTAACACTCACAAGGACATGCACATGAAGGGGTATTATCACTCCCCGTTCCCAAAATACGTATTTTGGGATATATTTATTTCTTGCTTGTATTTATTCCTGCTTAGAATATTTTTTGCTCACATGATCATTAGGTTGCATGCATGGAGACTAGACCCATTCTTTGGTTTAGCATGATTCATGGTTTATTTATGGGTTGGTTTATTCTTGAATTTGAACCCAGGGTCTAAACCTCAAACCCTTTCTATATAAGCTAACTTGTTTCTCTTTCTTCCCTCATTCTTTATTTTCCCTCTTTCTTTTATTTCTAGGCAAGTACACCTTGTACTACATGTAGAAACCTTTTGATTTTTTGTTTCTTGTTCTTTTCTTGCATTTTATTAGTCTATTCTGTGTTTATGATGATTCTGACTATTTTTAATACTTGGAGTTCTCGATTTTGATGGATAAATTTGCTTAGATATAATTTTCTAACTTAGAATTTCATGGGTTCCTTGAGTTTTTGGTGGTTTTGATCTACTAAAACATAGTATTTTTGACAAATAGTTTTTGGGAAGGATGGAGCACTTTATTTCGAACGTTTTGGCTTTTAGTTCACTCAATTCGGAGTTAAAATATAGTTATGAAGAAAATAATATTTTAGTTTTTGGGAGTTTTTGCCATGGCCGAACCTGCTGTTGGAGAAGAAGAAGTCTTCATGCGGCTAGCTATGTGGCTGAGAAGTGTTATGCGGCCTGAGAGGGTTATGTGGCTGAACTCTTGCCGCATACTAACAGCATGCGTCCATCTTGTTGGACGCATGACTACTGATCTACACAAGTGTCCTTGAACACTTTTGTGCATTCACTCGCTGAACGAATGAGAAATTCGCTAAGTCCAAAAGATACTCTATGCAGCATCGAACTTCATGCGACATTGATCTTATGCGGCAAGCAGAGCATGCGACCACTTTTCCTTGGACGCATGACTCTGAACTTTTGCGCATCCTTGGTTTATTTTTCTATGACTTTGTCTTTTCTTCCTGACACACTTTATGTCACATCATACTTTATGTCATATTACACTTTATGTCACATCACTCACACTTTATTTATTTTTGTCGCTTCATCACTTATCCCAAGGAGTAGACCTTATCCCTGACTCCATGTCGCATGACTCCATGCGGCCAGGATTATCATGCGACCTAATTTCTCATGCGGCTTTGATCCTTCTGCGCGCATGCGGCCCCTTGTACCCATTTATTGGACTAGTTTTGGTTGAATATTCCTTTGGACTTTATGAGTTATATGTGTGACTTTGATGACCATAAAGGAATTAGACCCATCTCTGCGTCATGACCCGACCACTTGTATCTGTGCTGATACACTTACTACGTGCTATGTGTTCCAACGTGCTAAGTATTCATATGCGATTTTATTACATATTTACACTGTGGTATACCTATGCGCTATGTGACATGTGATATGACTTAATCTCCAGCATGGATATAAGGGTTAGTCAATGACCAAGCGTGGCTAGGATCTGTTGATTGTTGCATCATGCTGGGGTGAATCCAAATTGAACTATCAAGTCACAAAGTGGATTCATATCTAGCGTGGTCGTTGTAGAAGCATGAAAAATACGCTGGGAGGATCTACGCGGCATCTTAATACAGAGCAGCGGAAGCAGAGGCCTCCAGAGCCGTCGAACATGCAACAGAGCTCTTCCGCCAAATACAGCGTGAAATATGAGCTCAAAGGATCATCCACGTAAGTACGGTACGTCCAGGCCGCCCCAGCATAAAAAAGAGTTCTTTATCGCCTCCATGACGTAAAACTCAGCCGCTCTCAAAGCAGCTTAAAGCGTACGAGGAACGCTTCGTCTTCCCCGAAACGAACCTGTCAAGTCACGCAGTGAATCTGACCCCTGACTCCTGACAAAAAGTGATGCAAGGCTACCCAGACGATGGCTAGAAACGGTGGCAGACCCCTCAGGATGCGCTCTACAGTATGATGGCATATCTCTGTATTTAATGCAAAGGATTTGGTTAAAATATTACCAAGTCGTCGTTCACTGAAGTCCCCTCAGCATAAACCGCTCTTTCGCGTATAAAGGGATACACCGCCTTATTTTATACGGGCAGACGTGAGCTGTTTACGCTCCACAGCGGACAAACCGCCTGCCACGTCAAAAGCTGCACGTTGCGCAGGGCTCGAGGCACGTCTCTGTGATTGGCGGACAAGGCGGTAACAGTCTTCTCGAGGGACGTCTCTGCAACGAACACACAGGAGAGCTGCAGACCTTCAAAAATATGCCTCCGCATTTAATGCACAGAATGATGGCGGATCTCTGCATTTAATGCAAGGGATTTCTCGAGGCACGTCTCTGCGGCGAACACACAGGAGAGCTGCAGACCTTCAAAAACACGTCTCCGCATTTAATGCACAGAATGATGGCGGATCTCTGCATTTAATGTAAGGGATTTGGTTATATCTTCAAAAGCCGTGATTCTGGCTAAAGACGTCCACATCAGCATTTTGGCACGGTACGCAGCGGCTTCTACGCCCAGGATCTGTGCCTATTCGGCTTCAACGCCCGTTCGGCCTCAACGCCCACTCAGTCTCTACGACCATTCGGCTTCTATGCCTGTTCGGCTTCTATGCCTGCTCGGCTTCTATGCCTGTTCGGCTTCCATGCCTGTTCGGCTTCAACGCCTGTTCGGCTTCTATGCCTATCGGGCTTCTACGCCCACCCGGCTTCTATGCCTACTTGGCTTCTATGCCACGATGACAGACATCGGCTTTTACGCCCACCTCTTCTACACGGGGGATACCTACCTACGTGGCTTTTACGCCGTGATCTTCGTAGCAATTATACGCGTTGTGTCCCTTAGTTGGACCCGTGTCACACGCTCATTCAAAAGATCATCCATACGCAGGCATTGGTTACTTTAACCGTCGTGTAAAAGGGTGTTGTGTTGTCCGCTCCTCGGTTTTTACACCAACTGAGTGGTCACTGTCACCAAAACTCTATAAATAGAGACCCCTATCAATGGGGAAAGAAAAGGTCGACAAATTAAAAGATCGAACAATTGAAGACTCAGAGAAGAGGTCGAACAATTGAAGATCGAACAAGGAGAGAGGAGATCGAGAGAGAGAGAGAGAGAGAGAGAGAGAGAGAGGAACCAGGAGCTCGGGCAAAGGATAGGGATCGGCGACCTGGGCATCGTGCATCCACCCTTTTCTGCAACCCCCGAGGCTGCTTCCTGTCTTCCACGGTGCTTCTTCACCATCGTGTGGTCCAAGGGCTAAAGTGATCGACTGCAGATCAGACACCTATAGCAATTTATACCCAGATTAAATAAATTATACTCCCACATCCTCGTATAGGATTACATTGTACAAGTTTGTTTGTAAACAAAAAGAACACGGGTCCTGTATAAACCCCGTCTTGAATACATCTTCCATTCTTTTCGTTTTCTACCGCAAACAAGATGGCGACTCTGCTGGGGACAGCTTTCTCTTCTGATGAGGAAGTAATTGCTCAATACGATGCGGTATCTATAGGAACCGTGAAGAAGACACTGGTCGTCCAATTCGACCAGTCTGCCTACGAAGATATGCTTCGAACCGGGGGTAGCTCTCACCCTCTCTCCGTCCAAGACAACAGGAAGCTACGCAAGGTCTGGATGCCCAAGACATCCTCTACCGTTCCTATGGACTCTCCGATCTCTCCGACCAATGAGGTTGTAGCATCGCTCCCTCCGTGCCCCGCACGTAAAATTTAGTCTCCCGCTACGCGCGGTACAGACAAAACTTCGGGCAAAGCCTCAGCGCTAACACAGAAGTATCCACTGCGCTCTACGCGTAGAAACCAGTCTCCCGCTACGCGCGGTACAGACAAAACTTCGGGCAAAGCCTCAGCGCTAACCCAGAAGTATCCACTGCGCTCTACGCGTAGAAACCAGTCTTCCGCTACGTGCGGTACAGACAAAACTTTGGGCAAAGCCTCAGCGCTAACCCAGAAGTATCCACTGCGCTCTACGCGTAGAAATCAGTCTCCCGCTACGCGCGGTACAGACAAAACTTCTGATGATGCCTTAGCGCCAAAACAGAAGTACAGGTCACGCTCCGCACACAAGACGATGTCTGACCTCTACGGGGAACCAGATGAGCGCTGTGATCTCCGCGGGGGAAATCAGGCGGCGGAATGAGCAACTGCTCGGCCCTTACGCCAGCGATGGAACAATCTGCATACCCTCCGGATTACACAAGAAGCCGATGGCCGACTGAGGACCTCTTCAGCTTCATGCCAGCCTGAGCAAGTCTCCGAGATACGCCAGGCGAAGTCCCACGGCGTAGTGCAAGCTCGATTCGCAGAAAGGCAACCTCTCCGGGGGTTATCCGCCACCCAGACGGCCAACCTGTTGTACACAGGTGGCGCAGCAAGGGCCATGGTGCCCAACCTCCGCACGACCACTGATGGGAACAGAAGAAACAAACAATCGTCTTGTTCCACAAATCCGCGTACACATCTGACCCAGAGACGCAAAGACGGGAGTCGTGAGCAGGCTTTAGATCTCCCAGGCGTCAAATGGGGAGAAATCGTGTGGGAATACGCGTCAACATCTAACGTCATCATGATATCTGAACCATATGAAAGTGGGACCTTTGTGGTCCCACCAACTCGCGACGACCAGCATCCAATAGTCTTCAGTCGCAGGGGGAGTGGTCCGATTGTACAGGAGGATTTTTGCGAGGCTGAGGGAGAAAAGATGCAAATCCACAGGTATAGCCCTCAAGCTCTGAAGATTATACAGAATATGGGTTATGATTTAAAATCAAAGCTAGGCCTCAACTATGGAAGAGGCAGGAGAACACCGTTGTATAGTAATCCTTACTATCGACAAACTCGTTTCGGGTTGGGGTACATCGCATCCCCTGCTGCACACTCTAAACTGCCAGAGGGTGATCCTGTAATACCGGAGGAAGATCCCTCCAAGTCAGCTTCTAAAAACCAATATAACAACAAGACGGGGGGTAGAACCCTCTCAAAATCTAGGTACAATGCGGCGAGGGCGACTCTCCCGAAAGAGCAAAGGACTGGTGCGTCAGGATCCCGGAAACCGAAAGAGGCCTTTTCCTTCAAGGAAAACGACGTCATTGAACTCTTCAACATATTGATACAAGAAGATAAACTCCATGTCCTCGACAACAGATACCCCGAGGGAGCCGACGAAGTCGATGATCCAGATTATTGTCTCTTCCATCAGTACGTCCACCACCCTACGAAGGCCTGTTATTTGTTAAAAAGGAAAATTCAGGAGTTGATCGACGCCAAGATCATCACTTTACATCTATAAGCAAGGGAAACAACCACTGTGAGCCAGGGTTCACCTTTTTGGCTCCTCAAGAAAGATACGGCATGATGAACCCCTGAAGGTTTCCCCAGTGGATCCTACAGGTCTATCCCCACTCGAGAAAATCACTATATAGTAAAAAGGGTTTATCATTATCCCAGATTATTGATTGTCATCTACACTTAACATTGGTACTTAGCCCTAAGTACACCAGTAGTGTTAAAATCCACCAAAAACTGCCATGTCCAACTTACCTCTGAACAGATATATCCTCTCCCCATGACGATATAGAACCTATAGCACAAAAATTCTTGGTAGCTATGGATTCCTATCACCCGTACATATGGGAGGTGACATCATCATCCAATGTCGTCGCGACATACGGACCACAAGGGGACTCTATCTTCCTCGTCCTGCCTACCTGCGGCAATCAGCGTACAATAGTCTTCGGTCGCATGCGCAATCAACCGACGGTCTAAGAGGATCCTCTCGATAACGATACTGGGAAAATGCAGGTCCACCAATACAGCCCACAGGCATTGAGGATCATGCAAAGCATGGGCTACGACTTGGAGCGGAAGCCAGGCCTCAACTACGGGAAGGGCAGACGAACGCCACTGTTCGGCAATCCCCGCTATCAATAGACCCGTTTCGGGTTAGGGTATATCGCCTCCTCCAAATCAGGCGAGAATGTCCTTTCCTCCTATCAGGACGGCTCGTCACCCCCCGACTCACCTGACGCTCTCGAATGGACATTATCAGTAAATATGGTAATGACAGATCCCTGCGGAGCGAACGAGCCAGAGTCTGAGCCATTCGAAAATGACTCTTGGGCTCAACAGATGGATACACAATGGGAGTTCCGCTTCAAGCAGAGAGAACCTCCCACTGAAGATAAAGTTATCCAGATCGACGTTGGGGATGAACTCTCACCGAGACCAATATTTATCAGTAACAATCTTTCCCCAACCGAAAGGGAAGAAGTTATTCAACTGATAAAAGAATATATCAACGTCTTCGCGTGGAATTATGAGGATATGCCAGGACTTGATCCAGAGATGGTTACCCATAAACTCAACATATCACCCGATTCAAAGCCGGTGAAGCAACACCAGCGCCGGTTCCGCCCGGATATGATGGACGTCATTGAAGCCGAAGTCAAAAAGTTGATAGCCTGCAGTTTTATTCGGGAGGAACAACATCCCGACTGGGCCGCCAACATTGTCCCAGTCATAAAGAAAAATGGGAAAAATACGCATCTACATCGATTACCGGGATCTGAATGCGACCTGCCCCAAGGATGAGTTCCCTCTTCCCATCACAGACATCATGATCGACAACACCTGCGGTTTTGAACGCATGTCTTTCATGGACGAATTCTCGGGGTACAATCAGATCAAGATGCATCCTGGAGACGAGAAGCATACCGCCTTTCGAACACCACTGGGGGTATATTGCTATACAGTAATGCCCTTCGGATTAAAGAACGCCGGGGCAACATACCAACGAGCTATGAGTAACATATTCCATGAGCATTTACGCAAAATGGTAGAATGCTACGTAGATGACATAGCTGTCAAAAGTTGCCTCAAGGACGATCACATTCGAGACTTGAGGTCGGTGTTCGAGTTAATGCGCCAACATCAACTCAAGATGAATCCTACGAAGTCCTTTCTGGGTGTATCTAGCGGCAAATTCCTGGGATTTGTCATTACCGCCAAAGGCATCCAAGTGGACCCTGAGAAAGTCCAAGCCATCGTAGAAATGCGATCGTCCCGCAATCTGAGGGAACTTAGGGGATTTCAAGGTCGTCTGGCTTACATCCGGAGATTCATATCCAACCTCTCCGGAAGATGTCAGCCTTTTTCCCGCCTCATGAAGAAAGGTGTATCCTTCGTATGGGACGAAGCCTGTCAACAAGCGTTTAACGATATCAAATGCTACCTCACTCATCCGCCAGTTCTGGTGTCTCCCGTCGTAGGAAGGCCATTCTTCCTATATGTTCGAGCAATGGACCATTCCCTGGGAGCTCTTCTTGCACAGAAGAACGATGTAGGGCATGAACAGGCTATCTACTATCTAAGTAGAATAATGGTCGGAGCCGAACACCGGTACAACCCAGTGGAGAAAGAATGCTTGGCTCTGATGTTCGCTATCCAGAAGACGCGGCACTATGTCACCGGCCAGACTATCCATATCATCTCCAGGATCAACCCTCTTCGAGTACTAATGAGCAAGCCAAGTCCTCTTAATTCCCGACTCGCAACGTGGGCGATGCTGTTAACACCATATAACATGGTGTACGTCCCTCAGAAGTCCATCAAAGGCCAAGCATTGGCCGACTTCCTAGCTGCTCATCCAATCTCGGAGACCTCCATGTTGTATGAGGACATCCCTGACGAAGTTGCAGAATGTAATTCCGCGACAGAGAGTGACGCATGGCAACTATTCTTTGATGGTGCCTCCAGAACCGGTCCTAGGGGAAGTGTGGTCTCAGGAGTAGGAATCGTCCTAGTTACTCCCGACAAACTTGTTATCTACCGGGCATACTCTCTCAACGAGCCCTGCTCCAACAACGTGGCAGAGTATAACGCTCTTTTAATCGGGCTCCAAGTCGCTAAAGAGCTGGGGGTCGAATCCCTGGAAGCTTTCGGTGATTCCCTGATTATCGTCAATCAAGTCAGAGCAATATATGAAGTCCGGAATCCAGACATCATTCCCTATCACCAAGCAACGGTCGAGATAGCCGCGACATTCAAAGGGTTCTTCCTGGAGCATGTACCTCGATTCCTGAATCTTGAAGCTGATGCCCTAGCCAGTCTAGCCGCAGATCTGGCTACTCCTATAAGAAGGCAGGACTCAGTAATCCTTCTTAACAGAGATTTATTCTGTGTGAAAAACAACTCTCACATGGAACGCAGCTACGCTGCATACGCCAATCCTTCCGGACGAGATTGGAAGAGTCCTTTCATAGATTTCGTGGCATACGGGATCTTGCCGGAAGACCCTAAAGAAGCAGTATCCGTCAAGAGGCGGTCCTTATGCTTCTACTTCGATGCATCTTCACAATGCCTATATCGTTGGACCTATGACAGACTGCTATTAAGATGCCTCTCTGACGATGAGGCACAGATGATCATCCGTGAAGCTCACGACGGCATGTGCGGAGCGTATCAACCCGATCCTAAGCTACAGGATCATATCAGGAGAATGGGCTACTACTGGCCCACTATGATCACAGACGCGATCAGCTATGCAAAATAATGCAAGGCCTGTCAGGTCCATGCGGACTTCATACATCAACCGTCTGAATATCTACATCCTACGGTTGCATCCTGGCCTTTCAAAGCATGGGGTATGGATGTCATTGGTCCTATCCACCCGTCTTCTTTCAGGGGTCACCAGTTCATACTGGCCATCACGGATTACTTCTCCAAGTGGGCAGAGGCAATCCCTCTCGCAGAGGTAAAAACGTCTAATATGATCAGCTTTATCAAGCATCACGTCATCTATCACTTCGGGGTACCTCGGAGGATAATTTACGACAATGGGCCTCAGTTCATCAGTCAAGTGTTTCATCGATTTTGCGATAAAAATCGGATACATAATATTGCCTCTACGGCATATTATCCAGCTGCTAATCGTTTGGCGGAAGCTTTCAACAAAACCATTATCAAACTCTTGAAGAAGTTCGTCTCTTCAAACAAGAGAGATTGGAATGAGAGACTGGGCGAATGCCTTTGGGCATATCGCACAACGGTACGAACACCGACAGGTTGTACTCCATTCTCACTGGTCTACGGGAGCGAAGCAGTTCTCCCTATTGAAGTCCAGATCCCGTAACTCAGAATAGCCGTGGCTAACGAGCTGACTCAAGAGAAGAACGACCTTTTAAGACTTCAGAAGCTAGAAGGATTAGACGAGAAACGCCTCCAAGCTCAGCAGCGCATCGCGCTCTACCAAGCACGCATTTCCAGAGCTTTCAATCATAAAGTAAAGAAAAGAGTGTTCAGAGTCGGCGAGCTAGTTCTAGCCGTAAGAAGGCCGATGATTCTTACCCACAGGAGTAAAGGCAAATTCCAGCCCAAATGGGAGGGTCCTTATATGGTCGAGACAACGTTCTCAAATGGTGCTTACAGGTTATCCCAGCCTAATGGAGACCTGTTAATGGCTCCTATCAACGGCAAATTCCTAAAAAGGTACTATGCTTAATATCCTTTGCTCGGGTAGAATATAGCGGAAACCTCAATTCTGACAAAACTACTTAGCCAAAGCATATTCTATCATGTCCGTATGACCTCTACATAAATGTGTCCTGCTAAAGTTTCTTGAGAGCCTATCATGTCCATATCACCTCTGATAGTATCTTACCCACAAGCCTTAGTCAGAGCATATTCTATCATGTCCGTATGACCTCTGCATAAATGTGTCCTACTAAAGTTTCTTGAGAGCCTATCATGTCCATATCACCTCTGATAGTATCTTACCCACAAGCCTTAGTCAGAGCATATTCTATCATGTCCGTATGACCTCTAAATAAATGTGTCCTGCTGAAGTTTCTTGAGAGCCTATCATGTCCATATCACCTCTGATAGTATCTTACCCATAAGCCTTAGTCAGAGAATATTCTATCATGTCCGTATGACCTCTGAATAAATATGTCCTGCTAGAGTTTCTCGAGAGTTTATCACGTCCATACTACCTCTGATATCACTCTCGCCCAAACCTGTCATTTACATTCCGAAATGATGGGTCCACAAAGTCAGAAAAGAGTTCGCTTTATTCCCAAGAAAGAGCAGAATTACACTGGGAAGCAAGAAACAAAAAAAATGGGGGGGGGTACATCATTGCGGGGGAGCAGTCAGATCATGAATCTGCCGCACTAGTACGGCTATCCTCTCATCCCTGCAGGCCAAGGTATCGGCGCGGGCCTGCTCCAGCCATGCTTCGTTGTCTCCCCTGAGGGACAATTCGGCCCTCGCCCGACGATCACCCGTGCGGGCAGCTTCTGCACGATCCAGATCCCGTCGCACTGCACTCAATCGAGCGGTCGCTACGTCTAGACCTGCCAACGACTGGGAAGCCCACTCCTCTGCCTGAGCGAGCTCCTCTTTCAACTTGCGATCCCTCGCTACGTTCCCTTCATGCTCGGATTGGCACTTTAGTTGAAGGGCAAGGGCCTCCTCCTCGACGGTCTTTCTTTCGTCCATCTCCAACTGACGTGTTTGAGCGAGTTTATCTAAGCTCTCCATCTGTTTGGCAAACCGCACAGTCATGAAGTCATATCTGGACTGGACCTCAGCTTTAATATCGCCCCGAGTTAGCTGCAGATATTCGTTAATGGGTTGCTCCAAACCATTAACCATCGCCTCTAGGGCATCAGCTATCCCGGTGCCGTCAAAATCCCGGATCGCCTCTATCGGAATTCGAGATGACTTCTTCAGACGCTCGAGATCCAGATTCCCCTTCAGCACCATCGGTATCAGCGCTTTCAAAGTAGCATAGAAGACACGGGTATATTGCTCGGTCAGCACAGCTAAATCCGATTGGGCCCCAGGAGTGGCCACGGCATTGGCAAGTCCCCCTCCAGGAACGATTGCGGACGAAGTGGTCACAACCGTCGCCTCGACAGGTGGTGCGACCAAAAGAGGTACGTCAACCGAAGTAGTCGCAATGACAGGCTCTTCTTCTTCTTGGGATATCGAAGCCTCTTCAACAGGCGAACCGGCCCCCGAAGATACTTCCTCCTCAAAGTCGAATGCCTCTGTGTCATCACCAGGAGCCAGAGCAGAGCCAGAAGGCGCTTCAAAGCTGGATTCCCCATGGACGCCATCCCCTGGGAAAAGGACAAGAGAGTTGATATCAATATAATGATACTCTTTCTAAAAAGGAGACATAAAGATGACATTTACCCGTGGCCAGCGGTATATACGACGCATCTGCAGTCGAGGTAGCTAAATCACGCCTTAATGACGTAATGCGAACTGTCATACCTGGAGAAAGGGGTGGGCCAACCGACCTCGCCAGGAGCTCTACCAAGCCTCCACCAAGGCGCAGTCGAGGTTCGTCAGCTGGGACCTCGCCAGGCATACTCACGGACACGGCAGGGGTTTCATCCGTTGCTGGTCTAAGGGAAGATTCTCCCATCTGCCCCGGCCACACCGGCAATCTCGTACCACTACCGGAGGCAGCAGCGGCGGCGACATCCTCAAGACGGAATGCCCCGGCACCGCCAGCCGAAATTGAGGGTCCCTCCCTAGAAGGCGAGGAACCCCCGATCAGGGAAACATTCTCGACAGGCAAAATAGCAGGTTCCTCTCTGGGAGCCTCGATACCAGGGATTCGAAGAGAACGACTGACCGTCCTCTTCCTCTTGCGAGGAGAAATCTCCTTGGGAGCAGCGGCCCTTCGCTTCCCAGAGTCTACCAAAGCCCCCGCAGGCAGAGGCACTTCATACCTCGGTACCGTCACCAACGGCTTATCAGGAGTAGCGAACTCCTCACCCTCGTCAGGAGAAACCGAAGGGACTTCGATTCTTCCCCCAGGCGTGGAAGGCGACACCCTAAAACTCCCACGCATGTCAAAATCACGGTGGAAGGTGTTAACCGCCACATAGAACTGGGCATACGAATGTAGGATGCGCAGCTCCGTGGAGGGTGTGACGACCGGCACGGTAAAAATTGCTCCAGTGCATCCCATGATGAAATATCGCCATCCTCTGGCTCCATCGATGAGGCCACCCCTGGACCTGAAGCTGGTAACGGCATTGCCCACGTGCAACTGGTCGTACCCAAATTGCCTTGCGAACCGACTAGGCAAGTAAGGCTCGAGGAAGCAATGATCTTCACTTCTATACAATAAGTGGGAAGGCCTGATACAGATCAACCACTTGAAGGCCTCCGGAGAAAGATTAGTCTTCTCTCCACCTAAATCCTCCAGCCTGATCCCCGATTGATTACGATGTACTGGGGGAGCAATACAAAGGAGCTTCCAGCCATGACTGAGGCCCAGTGTCAGCCTACAGTCTAAAACTGTGTTCACATTCCAGGGAGAGTCCTTATAATTCAGCAGGAAGCTACCACCCGGGCTACTACCGGAGCCAGGGGATATCACCCGAGGGTTGTGCAGAATTAACCATCCCATCAAATACATGTATGGTAATTCCACCCGAGGAAAGCTTTCACGCCGAGTCTCATCGGCGAGCAGCCCGTCAGTCATGGCCCTCAGGCCAGCCTGTATACGGCATACCATAGCAGGGAGCAAGCACAGTCTCTCCCCAAACACCAGACGCACCGCAGGCCACAGGATATTCCGGTAAATGCGGTCCGCAGATGCAGTACCGGGCACCACTACTCGATGCAGCCATATGGAGAGGAAACCGGCCAGCTGGGCTTCCTTAGACAGAGGCCTGCGGCAACGCCTCAAGTAGCTATAGGCCTTAGTGCCTTCGGGATACTTTTCTACCCCGTCGTCAAGAATCTGGTCCGAAGCCTTGGCGTCATCCATAAGAGCCTCGACGACCTGGGCACTAAGCACGCCCAAACAATTTACGGGCTCATCCTTGCCCCCCGAGACTTTCTCCGGCTTGGCGGCCCTGGCCCGATGGAAGAAGAGGTAGGACGTCCACTTGGTAGTATGGGCCAAATCAGAAGGCTCGTCATAAAAGGCCGTGCACGCGAAGTAGTGGCACATCAGCTCCTGATACAGCTCTACTACCCGAGGGTCCGAATCCCCCAACTCCCGATTGGTGGGGATATACTCTTCATATGGGGCATCCCCTATCTGCAGCCTCGAGATCACTGCCATCTCATGGAGGGCCAATCCCAACTCCCCCAGCGGAGTGGCGAAAGTCCCAGTGAGCGAAATGTATCGCTCCATCAGTGCCAAGTACAGGTTAGGGTTATGAGGCAACTGTTTATGGTATTAAACGAAAGGAATGAAAATGTATTTCAATGACGGGGTTTATGCGAAACCCGCGCCCTTCTGTTTATAAACAAACTTGTACAATGTAATCCTATGCGAGGATGTGGGAGTACAATTTATTTAATCTGGGTATAAATTGCTATAGGTGTCTGATCTGCGGTCGATCACTTTAGCCCTTGGACCACACGATGTTGAAGAAGTACCGTGGAAGATAGGTAGCAGCTTCGAAGGTTGCAGAAGAGGTTGGACGCACGAGGCCAAGGTCGTCGATCCCTGCTCTTTGCCTGCTCTCCGGGCTCTCTCTCTCTCCCTCTCTCTCTCTCTCTTTCTCTCTCTCTCTCTCTCTCTCCTTGGACGGTAATTCTCTCCTGGATGATAATTCTTTTTCCGCCCTTTTTCCCCATTGATAGGGGTTTCTATTTATAGAGTTTTGGTGACAGTGACCACTCCGTCGGTGTAAAAACCGAGGAGTAGGAAGTACAACACCCTTTTACACAACGGTTAAAGTAACCAATGCCTGCGTATAGATGATCTTTTGAATGAGCGTATGACGCGGGTCCAACTAAGGGAACACAATGCATACTATTGCTACGAAGATCACGGCGTAAGAGCCACGCAGGTAGGTATCCCGTGTGTAGAAATGGTTGGCGTAGAAGCCAAATGACTGTCACCCTGGCACAGAGGCCAGATAGGCATAGAAGCCGAAATAGGCGTAGAAGCCGGATAGGCGTAGAAGCCGGATAGGCGTTGAAGCCGGGTAGGCGTAGGAGCCGGAGAGGCGTTGAAGTCGGAGAGGCGTTGAAGCCGGAGAGACGTTGAAAGCCGGATAGGCGTTGAAGCCGGAGAGGCGTTGAAGCCGGAGAGGCGTTGAAAGCCGGATAGGCGTTGAAGCCGGAGAGGCGTTGAAGCCGGAGGGGCGTTGAAGCCGGAGGGGCGTTGAGAGCCGAAGAGGCGCTGAAGCCGGAGAGGCATTTGAGAGCCGAAGAGGCGTTGAGAGCCGAAGAGGCGTTGAGAGCCGAAGGGGCGCAGGTCTTGAATGGGCGTAGAAGCCGCTGCGTACTTTGTCCGAGTGCTGATGTGGACGTCTTAGCCGGAATCACGGCTTTCAAAGATGTAATCAAATCTTCTACAGAGATTTTCCATCATCTTGTGCATTAAATGCGAAGACGTGTTTCGAAGGTCTGCAGCCCTTCTGTGCATCCGTTTGCAGAGACGTGCTTTGACTGAACCTGTCACCGCTCCGTGCAATTAGACGTAGAGACGTGCCTCGAGCCCCGTACGATGTGCAGCTTTTGACGTGGCAGGCGGTTTGTCTACTGCGGAGCGAAAACCGGCTTATGCCTGCCTGTGTAAAACAATGCAGCGTATCCCTCTGTACGCAAAAGAGCGGTTTATGCTGAGGGGACGTCAGTAAACGACGGTTCGGTGGTATCTTAACCCAATCCTCTGCATTAAATGCAGAGATCCGCCATCATACTGTGGTGTGCGTCCCGAGGGGTCTGTGCCTGTTTCCAGCCGTCGTCTGGGTCGCCGTGCAGCACTTTTTTGTCAGGAGTCAGAGGCCAGGTTCACTGCGTGACTTGACAGGTTCATTTCGGGGAAGACGAAGCGTTCCTCGTATGCTATTTTAACGCTGCTTTAAGAGCGGCTGAGTTTTTACGCCCTGGAGGCGATGGGGGGGTCCCGTCTACGCCGAAGCAGTTTTGGACGCGCTGCACCCTTGAGCTCTTACGCCTGATGGCACTGAAGGCCTTTGCTTGCGCTGCTCTGTATCAATACGCCGCGTAGCTTTTGCTAGCATATTTTTCATGCTTCTACAAGACCCCCTTCAAAGCTTTTAAATTCCTTGGAATTTGAAACGCTTTGAATGAAGCATGAATGGCCCCTCGTGACTCGAAACATTTCTGAATGGAGCATTGAAACGGTCGGTGCGGCCTTTATGGCGAATTTATTGGGGACCGCTGTGATCTCTTTTGCCTATAAAAAGGCGGAGGGGTTAACCTGTTTCCCCATATTCCCATCACCATGCTAAAATGATCGCCGGAGTTCGTCGGGTCGATCTGAGGAAGAAGGAGATCATGTTCTTCCGGCATATTAGGAGCCAAAAAAGACGGCGTCTTCGAGCAAGTGTCCACCGCAGCGATGGATCATGGAAGGATATCTTAGCCTCCCTTGCTCGGGATAATCAGCAACTTTGTATGGCGTTGCGTCTGGCGAGAGGAACGGTCGTTCTTGACCGTGCTGCCTATAACTGGCGCCTTCTCCTCTTACCTCCGGTGACGAGAGTCAAACAGACTCGTGCTGTCCCGGTTCGAGCGGTGCACGGAGTAGGGGATCTGCAAAATCTATGCAAGCCCTAACTATGTCGTGTCCGCCGGTGATCATCTTCTTAGAAGAAGAGGAAGACCTTCACCGATGTGAGAACCTGTCAGAACAGCCTCTCGGTGCGATCTTCAGACGATGATGGGGAAACCTCTAATAGAGGCGTTTTCCCTCATATGTAACCAAGAAAAGTGAAGAAAAACCCCTGTAGATAGGATTTCCCTCATATGTAATCATGATTTTAATCTTCAATAAAGTCATCTTTTCTTCATATGATCACTTGCCATATGTTGCTGTGAAGTCTGAATGTGTGCAGCTTCGACACGTCTGATACTTTACGCGACCCTGTATAGAGAGTACTAGGTTCTGTCCTGTTCTTCATGTGCAGCGGATAGTATGTAGAGCGCTGCTTTAGCATTTTGAACACTTAGAACTGTCCTGTTGCTAGGACTAAGGAACCGCGTAGAGTTCTGAACTGCTGCTTCTGATGAGCAGAGCTTGTTCAGTCTTCATCTTCAAGAATGATCTCTCGGAACTCCCTTGAAACAAGGTCGAGGATTCTGGCTGAGCTTTATCATTTTTGACAGACGAGATGTTCAGATTGGAGTCCGGATGAACCTCCAATTTTGGGACCCAAAAAGAGTAATTTCTTAATGGTTGTACTCTGTCCGTTTCGGGTACTTGGGGTCAAGAACGAGTATCTTCTGTGTGAACTCTTTGCACTTGACCGGGTCGGGGACTGTTCTGGATAAACGGAAAGTCGCGGAGTGTGAAATCCTCAGTCTGTAGCGTCTGGGCGTAAAACACCGTCGAGCGTGGGGTCGTAGACTTGTGGTTCCTGAGCGTGAAGTCGTAGGTTTGTCGCCTCTCGAGCGTAAAAGCTACCGAGCACAAAGGCATCCGGGCGAGAAAAACCATAGACTTATAGCTGCTTGAACGTAAAGCCGTAGAATCGTTGCTGTTGAGTGTAGAAAGCTCCTTTAGCGTAGGACTTGTGGATCTGTAGCTCCTGAAAAGAGAATTTCTTCGAGCGTGAAGTTCTGCGGATCTATTGCTTCTGAGCGTAAACTGAGCGCCACCGAGCGTGAGATCATCGATTTGGTATCTGCTGAGCGTAAAGCCGTAGGTTTGTCGCCTCTCGAGCGTAAAAGCTACCGAGCACAAAGGCATCCGGGCGAGAAAAACCATAGACTTGTAGCTTGCGAGCATAAAATCGTAGATCTGTTGCTGTCGAGCGTAGAAAGCTCCTTTAGCGTAGAACTGCTGAACTGTCTTGCGCGAAGAATTTTTCGAATTCGCTGACTGTCCGTCTTTTGAGGGTAGTGGGTTAACATAGCACCCAATCATATCCGACTATTAATGCGAGACTTGGTTAGGGTCTCGAGGAGTCCGTCCGAGGATTCGAGGAGTCTATCCGGACTTTATATATATTCCAAGTTTTGGAGAAAAAAACTTTTCATCCGTCTTCGAGAGTTCTTGACTGTTCAAGCTTTCTCCTTCATTCCTTCTCTGAGCACTTCAAGCTTTCAGAAATGGCGACGAAACAAACCTCCTCCGCTAAGGGAAAGAGCATAGGTTCTTCTTCTTCTCCTACTGCCCCAGCGAGGGAGTCTTCGGTCGGGCAAGGTGGACTTCCTTCCGAAAGTATCCCGCCGACGGGTAGCGCACCCGGTCTGAGAGGTAGATCCTTTGGGGTGACAAGAATAACGAAAATTCTTCGCACACGTTGAACGTGACTGCGCTAGGTCATCTTCTGTGCTGATAGCCTCCTCGGAGGAAGATGATGCACGGAGGCATTTTCATCTTTTACGCCCACATTTCTCGTGTGCCAGCGTAAAGGCGCCATATTTTCGTAGTTCCGAGCGTAGAAGCTCTGGCTACCGAAAACTGGCGTATGTCGTAAAATAAGCATTTTACGTTTTGTGGAGGGGACTCCCGGCGTATAATAACCGAATTCGTACAATCCTGGCGTAGAGCACAGTTTGTCGTTTCTTTGGTTTTGTATGTTTTGTGCAAGATTTTTGTAATGACATACTTTCTTTGCACCTTTGTAGTTAACCTGGGTGAGTCTCCGCTGACCGAGGTGATGGGTTCCTCCGCCGGGATGCTGCACTCGAACTACCTGGAGGACTTGTCCCACGTGGCATTTCCCCTCTCCGGATCCCAGTATCCTGAGGGAAGGGGATTTTTGTTGGCGGCTCAGGGCGAGCGGGCACTACTGAGTATGATCAATGGGGAGCCCCTGACGTATGTAGACGGAGAGCGGTACATAAAGCCGGCTTTCCTTTTCGGGGACATGATCGACAAGCGGTCCCAGACGAAGCCTAAGAGGGAACCTTGGGTCTTTGCTGTCGAGAGCTTGGTTCTGTACCTGCCGACGATGCCGAGGGATTATCCCATCTCGGCTTTCTTCCATGCCACTCATCCCAGAGAGATGTCATGGACGTTGACTCCCGATCTTCATGGCAAGCCGGGGAAGATCTTTCATCAGAAAGGAGCTGACCAGGGATCGTTTATCAGTCGTCCTTCTGGTCCTGTGACATTGTTCCGGGGATTGTACCCGGGTGGCGTCCCGAGCGAAGACAGCTCTGTGATCCAGCCAGTCCAACTGTCGACTTTCTGTAACAGCTTCATGGGACGAGGTGGGGTGTACCCCAAGGAGAATCCTCAGTGTAATGGGTGGGTCACCCCAGCAAACCTCCGATGGACCAGCCTAGTTAACTGGGCCTTGAAGCGCTTTCGGCAAGAGCTAGAGGGCATTGGGTTGTATGCCGCTGTGAGCGCGACGAGCGTCGGGTTGCCTCCCAACCCTAATTTGTTCTTGGCACTGATGGAGCGATACGTTTCGCTCACTGGGACCTTTGCCACTCCACTGGGGGAGTTGGGATTGGCCCTTCATGAGATGGCGGTTGTCTCGAGGCTGCCGATGGGGGATACCCCGTATGAAGAGTATGTTCCCACCAACCGGGAGTTGGGGGATTCGGACCCTCGGGTGGCGGATGTGTATCAGGAGCTGATGTGCCAATATCTCGCCTGTACCACTTTTTACAACGAGCCCTCTGGTTTGGCCTACACTACCAAGTGGATGTCCTACCTCTTCTTCCACCGAGCTAGAGCTGCCAGGTTGGAGAAAGTTTCGGGGGGCAAGAATGAGCCCGTGAACTGTTTGGGCGTGCTTAGTGCCCAGGTCGTGGATGGCCTTATGGAGGAGGCCAAAGCTTCGGACCAGATCCTCGTTGAGAGGGTAGGAAAGTACCCCGAAGGTACTACGGCCCGTAGTTACCTGAGGCACTGTCGCAGGTCTCTATCCAAGGAAGCCCAGCTGGCTGGTTTCCTCTCGTTATGGCTGCGTCGAGTAGTAGTGCCTGGTACTGCGTCCGCGGACCGCATTCACCGGAACATCTTGTGGCCGGCAGTGCGCCTGGTGTTCGGGGCAAGACTGGGCTTGCTTCCTGCCATGGTGTGCCGTATACAGGTGGGCTTGAGAGCTCTGACCGATGGGTTGCTTGCTGATGAAGCCCGGCGTGAGAGTTTTCCCAGGGTGGAATTACCATACCTGTATCTGATGGGTTGGTTAATTCTGCACAATCCCCGGGTGATGTCTCCTGGCTCTGGTAGCAGCTCAGGGGGAAATTTCTTGTTGAACTACAAGGATTCTCCCTGGAACATGGACACCGTTCTAGATTGTCGGCTGGCATTGAACCTCAGCCATGGCTGAAAGTTCCTCTGTACTCTCCCTCCCGTAGATCGCCATCAATTAGGGATGAGGCTTGAGGACTCGGGTAGAGAGAAGACCGATCTTTCTCCGGAGGCTTTTAATTGGCTGGTATGCATTAGACCCTCCCATCTCCTGTACAGGAGTGAAGACCATTGCTTCTTCGAGCCTTATTTGCCTAGTCGGTTCGCCAGGCAATTTGGGTACGGCCAGCTGCACGTGGGCAATGCCGTCACCAGCTTCAGGTCCAGAGGCGGGCTCATTGCTGGAGCCAGAGGATGGGGTATTTTACCACGGGTTGCACAGGAGCAGCCTTCATCGTGCCGGATGTCACCCCCTCTACGGAGCTGTGCATCCTCCATTCTTACGCCCAGTTTTACGTGGCGATCAACACCTTCCACCGCGATTTCGACATACGCAGAAGTCTTAGGGTGTCCTCTCCCATTGCCGGGGGAGGAGTTGAAGTTCCCTCGGTTTCTCCCGATGAGGGTGAGGAGTTTGATACCCCGGATGAACCCCTGGAGTCGATGCCGGGGTGTGAAGTGCCTCCGCCTACGGGGGCTTTGGTAGTTCCTCAGAAGCGAAGGGCGCCTGTCCCTAAGGAGGCTTCTGTTCGTAAGAGGAGGAAGGAGACAGTCGCTCGTCCTTTCCGTATTTTTGGTGTCGAAGCTACCGGGAGTGGGCCTACATCTCCCCATGTCGGGGATGAGTCTTTGGCTGGAGGTTCCTCGCCTTTTAGAGAGGGACCCTCTATGGTTTCGGTTGGCGGCGCCGGATGATCTTCGCTAGGGGTCGCTGCTGTGGCTACTGCTCCGGGTAGTGGAACGAGATCGCCTAGGTGGCCATGGCAGATGGGAGGATCCTTCCCTGGACCCGCAACGGATAAAGCTCCTGCTGTGCCTAGCGAGATTCCAGTTGACGAACCTCGACCGCGTCTTGGTGGAGACTTGGAGGAATTCCGGGCGATGTCAGTTGGTCCACCTCCTTTCCCAGGTATGATAGTTCGCATTGCGTCCTTAGAGCGAGGTTTAGCTGCCTCGGCTGCAGATGCGCCATATATACCATTGGCCCCGGGTAAATGTCATTTTCATGTCTCCTTTTAGAAAGGTTACCGTTGTACTGATGTCGACTTTCGGGTTCTTTCTTCTCAGGGGATGGAGCCCACGGGGAGTGTAGCGTTGAGCCGCCTTCCGGCTCTGCTCCGGCCCTTGGTGGTGATACGGAGGCACCTGATCCTGAGGAGGAAACACCTTCGGGGGCTAGCTCGCCCAGAGTGGTTTCGTCGCCTCGTGAGGAGGATGAGCCTGTCACCGTGACCTTGCCTTCGGTCGCACCAACCGTCGAGGCGGCAGCTGTGGCTACCTCGTCTGCCATCGTCTCTGGTGGGGGACTCGCTGATATCGCGGTCTCTCCTGGCGTTCAGTCGGGTTTAGTTGCGCTGACTGAGCAACATACCAGCCTCTTTTATACCGGTTTGGGAGCGATGATATCAATGGTGTTGGCGAAGAGTCTGGATTTCGAGCGCCTGAAGAGAATTGCCCAGTTCTCGATCGGGGTTGTCAGGGAGTTCGGCGATTCCGGGGGAGCCGATGCCCGGGAGGCGATGGTTAATGGTTTAAAACAACCCATTAACGAGTATTTGCGGTTGGCTCAGGGCAGTCTTGATGCTGAGACCCAGACCAGATACGGTTTTATGACTGCGCATCTTGCCAAACGGATGGAAGACCTGAAGGAACTCCTTCGAACTCGCCAGCTGGAGGCGATTCAGAGGAAAGCCGCCGTGGATGAGATCCTCGCCCTCCAGACAATGTGCCAATCCGAGCACGAGGGGAATGTAGCAAGGATTCACAGGTTGAGGGAGAAACTCGCTCAGGCAGAAGAGTGGGCTTCCCAGTCGTTGGAAGGCTTGGATGTGGTGGCCGATCGACTGAGCACAGCGCGGCGGGATCTGGATCACGCGGAAGGTGCCTGTGCGGGCGTTCGTCGGACGATAGCCGAACTGTCCCATTCGAGTGACAACGAGGCACTGCTGGAGCGGGCCCGTGCTGATGCTCTGGCCATTAGGGACGAAAGGATGGCCGTGCTAGCGCGGCAGCTCCGTGACATGACTGCTCCGCCGCAATGATGTACTCTTTTTTGCCCCTTTTTTTTTGCTTTCCTAGATGTAATTTTGTTCTTTCTTGGGAATAAAAAGAGACTTTTTCCTAACTTTGGACCCATCATTTCGGAATGTAAATGACAGGTTAGGGCGAGAGTGGTATCAGAGGTAGTATGGACGTGATAAACTCTCGGTAAACTTCAGCAGGGCACGTCTATTCAGAGGTCATATGGACATGATAGAACGTGCTTTGGCCAAGTTTTGTAGGTAAAGTACTATCAGCGGTGAGATAGACGTGATAGGCTTTACTAGAGTTTACAGCTCAGAGGTAATATGGACATAGCTATTTTGTGGGCCTATTACTTTTTGCGCACCTAGGTGCAAGTAATAGGTTTGAGGACAAGCCCTGCTAGAGGTAATATGGACGTAGCAGATTTTGTGGACCTAACACCACTGGCGTACTTAGATTTAGTACGGGTGTTAGTTGAAGTGACGATCGATATCAGAGGTGATAATCGATGGTCAGAATCTTGGAAAGCCTGTTCAGAGGTGATATGGACATGGCAGATTCTCCAAGAAAATACAGTTCAGAGGTGATATGGACATGACTGATTTGTGGGCCTATTGCTTTTTGCGCACCTAGGTGCAAGAAATAGGTTTGAGGACAAGCCCTACTAGAGGTAATATGGACGTAGCAGATTTTGTGGACCTAACACCACTGGCGTACTTAGATTTAGTACGGGTGTTAGTTGAAGTGACGATCGATATCAGAGGTGATAATCGATGGTCAGAATCTTGGAAAGCCTGTTCAGAGGTGATATGGACATGGCAGATTCTCTAAGGAAATACAGTTCAGAGGTGATATGGACATGACTGATTTGTGGGCCTATACTAGTTTCTTCTTTGAAGTAGTTTCGTCGGATTACGAGAATCTCGTCGTATTCCTCCTGAGTGGAGGAGATTAGGCGTAGTACTTCTTCAGGAATTTGCCGTTGATAGGAGCCATTAATAGGTCTCCATTGGGCTGGGCTAGTCTGTAGGCTCCGTTCGAGAATGTTGTCTCGATCACATAAGGGCCTTCCCACTTGGGCTGGAACTTGCCTTTACTCATGTGAGTAAGAATCATCGGCCTTCTTACGGCTAAGACTAGCTCACCGACTTTGAACACCCTTTCCTTTACTTTACGATTAAAAGCTCTGGAAATGCGTGCTTGGTAGAGCACGATGCGCTGTTGAGCTTGGAGGCGTTTCTCGTCTAATCCTTCTAGCTCCTGAAGCCTTAACAGGTCATTCTTTTCTTGAGTCAGCTCGTTAGCCACGGCTATCCTGAGTGACGGGATCTGGATTTCAATGGGGAGAACTGTCTCGCTTCCGTATACTAGTGAGAATGGGGTACAGCCTGTCGGCGTTCGTACCGTTGTGCGGTATGCCCAGAGACATTCGCCCAGTTTTTCGTTCCAATCTCTTTTGTTTGAAGAGACGAACTTCTTCAAGAGTTTGATAATGGTTTTGTTGAAAGCTTCTGCCAAACCATTAGCAGCTGGATAGTATATCGTAGAGGCGATATTGTGTATTCGATTTTTATCGCAAAATCGATGAAACGCTTGGCTGACGAACTGGGGCCCGTTGTCATGGATTATCCTTCGGGGGACCCCGAAGCGATAAATGACGTGATGCTTGATGAAGCTGATCACATTAGACGCCTTTACCTCAGCAAAAGGGATTGCCTCTGCCCATTTGGAGAAGTAGTCCGTGATGGCCAGTATGAACTGGTGACCTCGGGAAGAAGACGGGTGAATGGGACCAATGACGTCCATACCCCATGCTTCGAAAGGCCAGGATGCAACTGTAGGATGCAGATGCTCAGATGGTCGGTGTATGAAGTTTGCGTGAATCTGACAGGCTCTGCATTGTTTTGCATACCGTATCGCATCTGTGATCATAGTAGGCCAATAATAGCCCATTCTCCTGATGCGATCCTGTAGCTTAGGACCGGGTTGGTGGGCTCCGCATACGCCGTCGTGAGCTTCCCGGATGATCTACTGTGCTTTATCGTTAGACAGACATCTCAACAGTAATCCGTCGTAGGTCCGACAATATAGGCATTGTGCAGATGCATCGTAATAGAAGCGTAATGATCGTCGCTTGATGGACACTGCTCCTTTGGGGTCCTCCGGCAAGATTCCGTATGCGACAAAATCTATGAAGGGACTTCTCCAGTCCTTTTCGGGGAGAACTGTGTTCACAGCATGGCTGCGTTCTATGTGAAGGTTGTTCTTTGCACAGAATAAGTCTCTGTTAAGAAGGATTACCGAATCCTGCCTTCTTATAGGAGTGGCTAAGTCTGCGGCTAGACTGGCTAGGGCATCGGCTTCCAGATTCTGAGACCGAGGTACATGCTCCAGGAAGAATCCTTTGAAGGTCATGGCTATCTCGACCGTTGCTTGGTGGTAGGGGATGAGGTATGGATTCCGGACTTCATATATCCTTCTGACTTGATTGACGATAAGCAGAGAGTCACCGAAAGCTTCCAGGGATTCGACCCCCAGCTCTTTGGCGGCTCGGAGCCCGATTAACAGAGCGTTGTATTCTGCCACATTGTTGGAGCAGGGCTCGTTAAGAGAATATGCTCGGTAGATGACGAGCTGATCAGGAGTGACCAGGACGACTCCTACTCCTGAGACGATGTTTCCCTTGGGACCGGTTCTGGAGGCCCCATCGAAGAAGAGTTGCCATGCGTCGGTTTCCATTGCGGAGTTACATTCTGCAACTTCGTCGGGAATGTCCTCGTATAATTTGGAGGACTCTGGGATCGGATGGGCAGCTAGGAAGTCAGCCAGTGCTTGGCCTTTAATGGACTTCTGCGGTACGTATACCATGTCATATGGCGTTAATAGCATTGCCCAAGTCACGAGTCGGGAGTTAAGAACACTCGGTTTGCTCATTAGTACCCGCAGAGGGTTGATCCTGGAGATGATATGAATGGTCTGTCCGGTGACATAGTATCGTGTCTTCTGGACGGCGAACATCAGAGCCAAGCATTCCTTCTCCACTGGGTTGTATCGGTGCTCGGCCCCGACCATCATCCTGCTGAGGTAGTAGATAGCTTGTTCATGCCCCATATCGTTCTTCTGTGCAAGAAGAGCTCCTAGTGAATGATCCATTGCTCGAACGTACAGCAAGAATAGTTTTCCCATGACGGGAGGTGCCAGAACTGGCGGACTGGTGAGGTAGCGTTTGATGTCTCTGAACGCCTGCTGACAGGTTTTGTCCCACACGAAAGATACACCTTTCTTCATGAGGTGAGAAAAAGGCTGACATCTCCCTGAGAGGTTGGATATGAATCGCCGGATATAGGCCAGACGGCCTTGAAATCCCCGAAGTTCCCTCAGATTACGGGGTGGTCGCATTTCTACGATTGCCTGGACTTTGTCAGGGTCCACCTGGATGACTTTGGTGGTGATGACAAATCCCAGGAACTTGCCACTAGATACACCCAGAAACGATTTCGTAGGGTTCATCTTGAGTTGATGGCGACGCATTAGCTCGAACACCGTCCTCAAGTCTTGGAGGTGATCACCTTTGAGGCGGCTCTTGACGGCTATGTCGTCTACGTAACATTCCACTGTTTTGCGTAAATGCTCATGGAATATGTTACTCATGGCCCATTGGTATGTAGCCCCGGCATTCTTCAATCCGAAGGGCATGATCGTATAGCAATATACCCCCAGTGGTGTCCGGAAAGCAGTGTGCTTCTCGTCTTCAGGATGCATCTTGATCTGATTGTATCCTGAGAACCCGTCCATGAAAGACATGCGTTCGAAACCGCAGGTGTTGTCGATCATGATGTCGGTGATAGGAAGAGGGAATTCATCTTTGGGACAGGCCGCATTTAGATCCCGGTAATCGATGCAGATACACACCTTCCCATTCTTTTTCATGACTGGGACAACATTGGCGACCCAGTCGGGATGTTGCTCTTCACGGATGAAGCCGCAGGCTATCAACTTCTTGACTTCAGCTTCAATGGCGTCCATCATATCCGGGCGAAACCGGCGTTGGTGCTGTTTGACAGGCCTTGAGTCGGTCAAAATATTGAGCTTGTGAGTAGCCACCTTCGGATCGAGGCCTGGCATATCCTCATAATTCCACGCGAAGACGTCGACGTATTCTTTTATCAGTTGGATGATTTCTTTCCTTTCAGCTGGGGAAAGATAGTTACTGATAAATATTGGCTTTGGTGAGAGTTCACCCCCAACGTCGATTTGGACAACTTTGTCTTTAGTGGGAGATTCCCTTTGCTCGAAGCAAAATTCCTACTGTGTATCCATGTGTTGAGCCCAAGCGTCATTTTCGAACAACTCAGATTCTTGTTCGCTTGCCTCTAAGGGATCTGTCGACGCCATATTCACCGAGAATGTTAGTCCGAGATCGTTGGATGAGTCGGAGGACGTTGAGCCGCCTTGAGGAGAGGCAATGGCGTCTTCAGAAGCCGTAAGGGAGGTCGGATATCCTAACCCGAAGCGGGTTTGTCGGTAGCAAGAGTTGCCGAGCAGCGGCGTAAGCCTGCCCCTCCCATTATTGAGACCTTGGTTCCGCTTCAGATTGTAGCCCATATTCCGCATGATCTTAAGCGCTTGTGGGCTGTATCGGCGAACCTGTATTTCCCCAGTATCGTCGTCGAAAGCATCTTCTTGGATAGCTGGTTGATTGCGCATACGGCCGAAGAATATCGGACGCTGAGTGCTGTAGGTAGGTGGGACGATGAAGATAGAATCCTCATGGGGTCCATACGTTGCGACGACGTTGGACGATTACGCTACTTCCCATACATATGGATGATAGGCCTTTATAGCTCCCAAGAATTTTTGTGCTATTGGTTCTATCTCGTCAATGTACGGGAAAAGGGGACTTTTATTGTCATTGGCAACCGCGTTAGTAGTTTTTACATCCCTTGGTTTTTTGTCGCGCCGAAGGTTGATGACCAAGGGTGGAGGCTTTTTGTTTAAGGTAATTACCAAGGGATCACCCCCCTTTCCTGACCTAGCATCGTTCAGGTGGGCGGTCATAGGCTCTGCGGCCTTTGGACGAGCAGTCCGTCCTTTCACCTTGATCGACAGAGGTTGTTTGACAGAGGGTTCTTCTGGCTCCCAACGGGATTTCTTTTCTGTCTGGGCCGTTACCTCTTCCGTGTGGCTCTGAGAGTATAATACGGCGTCGGAGTAGTAGGATTCCACCCCTCTGAACGGGTTTAAGTCTGCAAACTCGGTTTGCACCGCTCCTTTGGCATCTACATATTTGAAGCATTGATGTAGAGTTGAAGGGACAATGTTGTGGTCGTAGATCCACGGTCTTCCCAGCAGGATATTGTAGGACACCTCTGAATCAATGACGTAGCATGTAGCCATTGATCTAAGGTTGCCAATCTGGATTCTCAAGCGAATCTTCCCTAATGGTTTACTCTTTCCAGCGTTGAAACCCACAATTGTAGTAGTAGTATAGGCCAGTTCGCTGGTGGGGATCCTCAACGGTCTGAGCAGACTATGAGGAATGATGCTGATTGACGATCCCGGATCTATGTGAATCCGGTCGACCTCTATGGAACCGATGTATCCGGTGTGATAGAGAGGCCTGTCATGCCTGTTGTGTTTCAGCAGCATGTCGTCTTGGGTGAAAGTGATGTTTGGTACCACCTCCATCATACTGTGGCATTGAGGGCACGCCACGGGTTCCTCGTTGGGGGACTTGAGCTGGGTTAAGCACACATCCGCTTGCATCAACGCTTCGCTCAGGGCTAGACGAGTGTCTTGGGAGAGCCTGAGTAGCTCGAAGATGGACAACCTGGCTGGCGTATTGGCCAGTTGGGCCAGGATGTCGAAGTTGTACGGTTTCTCTAAACCTTTGTTTGGGATGTTCTTCACAGGTACATCGAAGCATACTTCCTTTTGTTTTCCCTTGTCCGCTGGAGTTGGTCTTGAAGGACCGGTCTCTGGCGTGGCGGGCTCGGGTCCCGACGGCTTGGTGGCTGGGGCGTCTTCCGGGCTCGTGCCGTAGTCCTTGAGGTAGGCTTTCCCTGATCGGGTTGCTGTAGCCAACACCTCGTCCTCTTCTGGAGTGGCAACTATATGGCATAGTTTGCATTTGGAGTTCTTTCTAGACTTAGCTCTGATAGCATCAGTCTCTTCCTCGATTTCTGACACCAGGTCGGGATGAACCCACATAATCTTGCCTTGCCGGGTAGTTAGGGGTACCAGGTTGCGATTTTGATCCCGAGCTGGAGGGAGATTGATGATGTTCATCGTTGCTCGAAAAATAGGCGTGACACCATCCAGGATCGTTCGGGGAGGCAGACTGCCAAACTGGAGAGAGATCATGTTGGCCGTGACCTTCTTCTCGGTGTTGTGCAGGGTGATCGCCTTAGCATCGATTAACCCCTGGATCTTCCTTTTCAGTACGTAACACGCCTTTGTTGGGTGGTGTACGTATCGGTGGAAGACACAGTATTTTGGGTCGTTAGTATTGCCAACTTCCTGGGGCCGCCTCAGCTCTGGAAGGGTGATCTTGCCACTCTTGACAAGACACTCGAATATGCTCGGGACGTCATCGTCGTCGAAGGAGTAGACTTCAACGGGTCTGGAAGTCCCGGGTTTTGCTTGCGTGGTTGCCGCAATCTTTGGTCTGGCCGTATTGATTGCTAGGGCTTTTTTCCCTTTGGGACCACGAGGGTGGTCGCTGCTAGGGGATGGCCTCTTGCCTCTGTCGGAGGCTGAGATCATGATGCCATTGTCGCGCGCCTTGCGACTATTGTCTTCGGCTGCTACCGCCGAGATGATGAACGAGGGCCAATCACGGAACTGATATGGTCCTGTGAACACCGAGACCACGGGAAGGAGGTTCTTCCTGCAAATGTCCACCAATGCAGAGTCGGAAACTCCTGGAGGCATTTGTAAGGTGGCCTGACGAAAACGTTCGATGAAGATGCGAACGTGTTCCTTTTCCTTTTGCTTGACTTCGATGAGAGAGGACATAGACATGTCCATTCCTCCCTCGTAGAACCGTGTGAAGAATAAAGTTCTGAAGTCTTCGAAGGAAGTGATGCAGCTATCCGCCAAGCTGCGGTACCACTGATAGGCTACTCCTGAGAGGCAACCTTTGAACACCCGAGTAAGGAGGGCGTCGTTCCCTTGTAGCAACACCATCATCATGCTGAAATAATTCATGTACTGGCTCGGCGATGTTTTTTCCTCGAACAGGGCCATGGTCTGAGGTTTGTACCTTGGCGGGAAAGGGACTTCTTCCCAGATAGCTGGGTAGGGCTGGTTGATTCCCAGTTTCTTGAGCTGATCCTTGTGTTTCAAGGCGTCAAACTGGGCCTTCAACTCCCGGATTGCCTGTATCGGATTTTCAGTCGAAAGCGGGGCCATGGAGTGGTGCGGGGTTGGTTGTATCGTAACCCCAGCGGGAGGTAAGGCATTCTCTGAGTGAGGAAGCGGAGGAACTTCTGACTCTTGATCCAGCGCGGGCTCTTGGCTCGGGTAGGATGGTGGTAAGTCCACCCCCACACGTATCTGAGTCGGCGGGACCGATGCTTGAGCCATGGTAGCTGCGTGCTGAGTTAGCATCATCTGGTGCATGTTTTCCATCATGGATTGCATTTGTTGCAGAGATGTTTCCAGCGTGGTGAGGCGTTGTTCCGCGTCTCCTGACGGTGAAGCTTCCTCGCGTTCATCTTCAACGGCATAGGCTCCCATCTCCCTGGGTGTCATTGAAGGATTAGTATAGGTCGCTGTAGAAGTCGACTCTACACTTTCTGCTTCTGATTCTTGGCGACCCCCAACGTCGGAATCGGAAGAGGATGGAGCTGGCTGTCGTGACTTTGCGCGAGTGTGCTGGAATACTCCGGCTTCAGTGTCACTGAACCTCCTTCGGCTCGGGGGCTTGGAGGGATGTTGTCTTGAACTTGACCCTCCTCTACGCAGGTGTGAGGCCATGTTTACAGGCGCATGCGCGGGTTCCCCTCCCTGGAAAGACAGAGAGTAGCCAAATCGGTCGAAGACTGATCGTTTTGTTTTGGGACAGCAGCAATTAATCACAACCTTGTGTCTATTACAATGATGCTCGCTAGGAGGCGTAATAGACATGTTGGAAGGTCCCCTCTCTTTACGCTTCTGGACTAGATACTTGCGTAGGTCAGGAGGAGTTGCCGGAGAGGCCCTTAGTCGGCCATTGGTTTCTCGCGTGATCCGGAGGGTAGGCATTCTGTTCCTTCGCTGGCGTGGAGGCCGAGAGGTTAAGTAGCCTGCCGCTTGCTTTCCTTCGCGGAGATCACAGCGCTTATCTGGTTTACCGTAGAGGCCAGATGATGTCTTGCACGTGGAGCGAGATCTGTTCTTCCGTCTTGGCGTCGAGGCACCATCGGAAGTTCTGTCTGTACCGCGCGGAGCGGGAGACAGATTTCTACGCGTAAAGCGCAGTGAAGGCTTCTGGGTTAGCGCTGAGGCTTCGCCCGAAGTTTTGTCTTTACCGCGCGTAGCGGGAGACTGTTTCCTACGCGTAAAGCGCAGTGGATTCTTCGGGGTTAGCGCTAAGGCTTCGCCCGAAGTTTTGTCTGTACCGCGCGTAGCGGGAGACTGAATTTTACGTGCGGGGCACGGAGGGAGCGTCGCTACAACCTCGTTGGCCGAAGAGATCGGAGAGTTCGGAGAGATCGGAGAGTCCGGAGAGATCGGAGAGTCCGGAGAGATCGGAGAGTCCACAGGAATAGTAGAGGATGTCTTGGGCATCCACACATTGCACAGCTTCTTATTGTCCTGGACAGAGAGAGGGCGAGATCTACCCCCGGCTCGAAGCATGTCTTCGTAGGCTGACTGGTCGAAATGAACGACCAGCGTCTTCTTCACGGTTTCCACGGATACCGTATCGTGTTGAGCAATTACTTCCTCGTCAGAAGAGAAAGATGTCCCCAGCAGAGTCGCCATCTTGTTTGTGGTATTAAACGAAAGGAATGAAATAATATTTCAATGACGGGGTTTATGCGAAACCCGCGCCCTTCTGTTTACAAACAAACTTGTACAATGTAATCCTATGCGAGGATGTGGGAGTACAATTTATTTAATCTGGGTATAAATTGCTATAGGTGTCTGATCTGCGGTCGATCACTTTAGCCCTTGGACCACACGATGTTGAAGAAGTGCCGTGGAAGACAGGTAGCAGCTTCGAAGGTTGCAGAAGAGGTTGGACGCACGAGGCCAAGGACGTCGATCCCTGCTCTTTGCCTGCTCTCCGGGCTCTCTCTCTCCCTCTCTCTCTCTCTCTCTTTCTCTCTCTCTCTCTCCTTGGACGGTAATTCTCTCCTGGATGATAATTCTTTTTCCGCCCTTTTTCCCCATTGATAGGGGTCTCTATTTATAGAGTTTTGGTGACAGTGACCACTCCGTCGGTATAAAAACCGAGGAGTGGGAAGTACAACACCCTTTTACACAACGGTTAAAGTAACCAATGCCTGCGTATGGATGATCTTTTGAATGAGCGTATGACGCGGGTCCAACTAAGGGAACACAATGCGTACTATTGCTACGAAGATCACGGCGTAAGAGCCACGCAGGTAGGTATCCCGTGTGTAGAAACGGTTGGCGTAGAAGCCAAATGACTGTCACCCTGGCACAGAGGCCAGATAGGCATAGAAGCCGAAATAGGCGTAGAAGCCGGATAGGCGTAGAAGCCGGATAGGCATTGAAGCCGGGTAGGCGTAGGAGCCGGAGAGGCGTTGAAGCCGGAGAGGCGTTGAAGCCGGAGAGGCATTGAAAGCCGGATAGGCGTTGAAGCCGGAGAGGCGTTGAAAGCCGGATAGGCGTTGAAGCCGGAGAGGCGTTGAAGCCGGAAGGGCGTTGAGAGCCGAAGAGGCGCTGAAGCCGGAGAGGCGTTTGAGAGCCGAAGAGGCATTGAGAGCCGAAGAGGCGTTGAGAGCCGAAGGGGCGCAGGTCTTGAATGGGCGTAGAAGCCGCTGCGTACCGTGCCCGAGTGCTGACGTGGACGTCTTAACCGGAATCACGGCTTTCGAAGATGTAATCAAATCTTCTACAGAGATTTGCCATCATCTTGTGCATTAAATGCGAAGACGTATTTCGAAGGTCTGCAGCCCTTCTGTGCATCCGTTTGCAGAGACGTGCTTTGACTGAACCTGTCACCGCTCTGTGCAATTAGACGTAGAGACGTGCCTCGAGCCCCGTACGATGTGCAGCTTTTGACGTGGCAGGCGGTTTGTCTACTGCGGAGCGAAAACCGGCTTATGCCTGCCTGTGTAAAACAATGCAGCGTATCCCTCTGTACGCAAAAGAGCGGTTTATGCTGAAGGGACGTCAATAAACGACGGTTCGGTGGTATCTTAACCCAATCCTCTGCATTAAATGCAGAGATCCACCATCATACTGTGGTGTGCGTCCCGAGGGGTCTGTGCCTGTTTCCAGCCGTCGTCTGGGTCACCGTGCAGCACTTTTTTGTCAGGAGTCAGAGGCCAGGTTCACTGCGTGACTTGACAGGTTCATTTCGGGGAAGACGAAGCGTTCCTCGTACGCTATTTTAACGCTGCTTTGAGAGCGGCTGAGTTTTTACGCCCTGGAGGCGATGGGGGGGTCCCGTCTACGCCGAAGCGGTTTTGGACGCGCTGCACCCTTGAGCTCTTACGCCTGATGGCACTGAAGGCCTTTGCTTGCGCTGCTCTGTATCAATACGCCGCGTAGCTTTTGCCAGCATATTTTTCATGCTTCTACAGCAACCCAACACTGGTCGCGCTCACAGCGGCATACAGCCCAATGCACTCCAGCTCTCTCTGACAGTGCTTTAAGGCCCAGTCAACAAGGCAGGCCCATCGACGGTTTGTTGGAGTGATCCACCCGTTGCATCGAGGATTCTCCTTGGGATATACTCCCCCTCGCCCCATGAAGTCGTTGCAGAAAGTCGACAACTGGACCGGCTGGATCACTAGACTGTCCTCGCTCGGAGCACTGCCCGGGCTCAGTCCCCTGAACGACGTCACGAAGCCAGAAGGACGGCTGACAAATAACCCCTGGTCAGCTCCTTTCAGATGAAAGATCTTCCCCGGTTTGCCGTGAAGATCGGGCGTCAGGTTCCACGACATCCTCCTAGGATGTGTCGCATGGAAGAAGGCTGAGATGGGATAATCCCTCGGCATCGTTGGCAGGTACAAAACCAGGTTCCCGGTAGGAAATACCCAAGGTTCTCTCTTAGGCTTCGTCTGGGACCGTTTATCGATCATGTCCCCAAAGAGAAAAGCTGGCTTTATGTACTGCTCCCCGTCTATATACGTCAGGGGCTCCCCGCTAATCATATTCAGCAGCGTCCGCTCACCCTGGGCTGATATCAAAAGCCCCCTTCCCTCAGGATATTGGGGTCCGGAGATGAGAAATGCCACGTGGGACAGATCCTCCAAATAGTTCGAGTGCAGCATCCCGACAACGGAACCCATCACCTCAGCCAGTGGAGACTCACCCAAATTAACTGCAAAAGCACAAGAAAAACATTCATTAGAAATCTTGCAGCATGAGGACTGAGAAACGACAGTCTGCGCTTTATGCCAAGACTGTACAAATTTGGCCATTTTACGCAGGAAGTCTCATCCAGAGACGTAACTGGCAGCGTACGATCCGTGCTTTACGCCGGGCTACCAAAAATTCTAGTTATTACGCCAGAGGCTCCGCCCCCAGGCGTAAAACTAAAATTTTATAGTATACACCACATTTTCGACAGTCGGAGTTGTCACCCCCAGAACTGGGAAAACGATGGAGCCCTTAAGCTGGCACATTAGAAATGTGAGCGTAAAAGATGAAAATGTCTCCGTGCATCATCTTCCTCAAAGAGGCTATCAGCACAGAAGATGACCTAGCGCGGTCACGTTCAACGTGTGTGAAGGATTTTTCGTCATTCTATGTCATCCAAAAGGGCTCTACCTCTAAGGCCAGGAGCGCTGCTCGTCGGCGGGATACTTTGCTCAGGATGAAGTTTGCCTTGCCCAACCAAAGACTCCCTCACCGGGGCGGAAGAATGGGAAGAAGAACCTACACTCTTTCCCTTAGCGGAGGGGGTTTGCTTCGGCGCCATTTCTGGAAAACTCTAAGTACTCGGAGAACCGACAGAGAAAAAAACTCGAACACGAAGACTCTCTTTCGCAGAAGACGAATGAAAAGTTTTCTCTCCAAAGCTCGAGATATATATAGGGGTCGGATCGACTCCTCGAATCCTCGGACGGATTCCTCGAAACCTTAACCGAATCTCGCAATTAATAGTTGGTTATGATTGGATGCTACGTCAGCCCACTACTCTCGGAAGACGGACAGTCAGCAAATTCGAAGAGTTTTCGTGCAAAGCAGGTTCGTGGTTCTACGCTAAAGAGCTTTCTACGCTCGACAGCAACGGATCTACAGTTTTACGCTCGCAAGCTACAAGTCTATGGTTTTATGCCCGGATGCCTTTTTGTGCTCAGTAGCTTTCATGCTCGAGAGGCTACAAACCTACGACTTCACGCTCAGCAGTTACCAAACCTACGATCTCACGCTCGGTGGCGTTTAGTTTATGCTCGGAAGCAACAAGTCCACAGACCCTACGCTCGAAGATTTCTTTCTCTAAACAGGCTACGAATCTACAGTTCTACGCTAAGGGGCTTTCTACGCTCGACAGCAACGGATCTACGGTTTTACGCTCGTCAGCTACAAGTCTATGGTTTTATGCCCGGATGCCTTTTGTGCTCGGTAGCTTTCATGTTCGAGAGGCTACAAACCTACGACTTCACGCTTAGCAGATACAAACCCACGATCTCACGCTCGGTGGCTTTCTACGCTCAATAAGCTATGAACTCAGGATTCCCAGCTCATCTACACTACGGATCTCTGACTTTCCGTGTATTCGGACGAGTTCTCCAAGCGGTCAATTACAAAGAGTTCACACAGAAGATACTCGTTCTTGACCCAAAGCATCCCAAGTACCCGAAGCATGCAGAGTTCAAACATTAAGAAATTAGTCTTCTTGGGTCAAAATTGGAGGTTCATCCAGACTTCAGTCTGAACATCTCGTCTATCAAGATGGCAATTCAGTTTTTGACGGCCAAAGCCTCGACCCTGTTCCAAGGGATTTTCGAGAGATCATTCTTGAAGATGAAGTCTGAACAAAAAGTTATGTTCATCAGAGAAACTCTACGCGGTCCCTCAGTCCTAGCAACAAGACAGTTCTAAATGTTCAAAAAAATGCTCAACAGCGTTCTATGGACAGGGCCTAGTACTCTTTCTATCAGAGTCAGCGTAAAGAATCAGACGTGTCGAAGCTACACATATTCAGACTTCACAATAACGTATGGCAATACGATCATATGCGGAGAAGAAAGACGACTTTATTAAAAGTTAAAATCATAATTACATATGAGGGAAATCCTGTCTACAGGGGTTTTCTTTATTTTCGTGATTACATATGAGGGAAATCCCCTCTACAAAGGTCTTCCCCTTCTTCCAAGAAGATGATCGGTGGTAGGAGGATACACAACTAGGCAGATGACCCATCCTCCGAAGCAGGGTAACTCTGCTTCCCTATAGACCACCGCCACTCTGGCCGGTCTGTCTGTCTCTCGTCACCAAAGGTAACGAGAGGAGGCGCCACTTGTAAGCGGCCTGGTCAAAAGTGACCCCTCTCCACTCTCCGAGTGAGATGCCGCATAAAGTTGCTGATTATCCCGAGCAAGGGAGGCTAAGATATCCTTCCATGATCCATCGTTGCAATGGACACTTGCTCGAAGACGCCGTCTTTCTCGGCTCCTTACATGCTGGAAGAACATGGTCTTCTTCTTCCTCAGGTCGACCCGACGAACTCCGGCGATCATCTCAGCATGGTAAAAGGAAATGTGGGAAGAAACAGGTTAACTCCTCAGCCCTTTTATAGGCAAGCGAGGTCACACCTACCCCTAATAAATCCGCCATCAAGACCGGCCTGAAAGAAAGCGTCAAACTTGACCGTTTCAACGCTCCACTCAGAAACGTTTCAAGTTACGAGGGGCCGTTCATGCTTTATTCAAAGCGTTTCAAATTTCGAGGAATTTAAAAGCTTTGAAGGGGGTCTTGTAGAAGCATGAAAAATACGCTGGGAGAATCTACGCGGCATCTTAATACAGAGCAGCGTAAGCAGAGGCCTCCAGAGCCGTCGAACATGCAACAGAGCTCTTCCGCCAAATACAGCGTGAAATATGAGCTCAAAGGACCATCCGCGTAAGTACGGTACGTCCAGGCCGCCCCAGCATAAAAAAGAGTTCTTTATCGCCTCCATGGCGTAAAACTCAGCCGCTCTCAAAGCAGCTTAAAGCGTACGAGGAACGCTTCATCTTCCCCGAAACGAACCTGTCAAGTCACGCAGTGAATCTGACCCTTGACTCCTGACAAAAAGTGCTGCATGGCTACCCAGATGACGGGTGGAAACGGTGGCAGACCCCTCGGGATGCGCTCTACAGTATGATGGCAGATCTCTGTATTTAATGCAGAGGATTTGGTTAAAATATCACCAAGCCGTCGTTCACTGAAGTCCCCTCAGCATAAACCGCTCTTTCGCGTACAAAGGGATACACCGCCTTATTTTACACGGGCAGACGTGAGCTGTTTACGCTCCACAGCAGACAAACCGCCTGCCACGTCAAAAGCTGCACGTTGCGCAGGGCTCGAGGCACATCTCTGCGATTGGCGGACAAGGCAATAACAGTCTTCTTGAGGGACGTCTCTGCAACGAACACACAGGAGAGCTGCAGACCTTCAAAAATATGCCTCCGTATTTAATGCACAGAATGATGGCGGATCTCTGCATTTAATGCAAGGGATTTCTCGAGGCACGTCTCTGCGGCGAACACACAGGAGAGCTGCAGACCTTCAAAAATATGCCTCCGCATTTAATGCACAGAATGATGGCGGATCTCTGCATTTAATGCAAGGGATTTGGTTATATCTTCAAAAGCCGTGATTCCGGCTAAAGACGTCCATATCAGCATTTTGGCATGGTACGCAGCGGCTTCTACGCCCAGGATCTGTGCCTATTCGGCTTCAACGCCCGTTCGGCCTCAACGTCCACTCAGTCTCTACGACCATTCGGCTTCTATGCCTGTTCGGCTTCTATGCCTGCTCGGCTTCTATGCCTGTTCGGCTTCTATGCCTGCTCGGCTTCTATGCCTGTTCGACTTCCATGCCTGTTCGGCTTCAACGCCTGTTCGACTTCTATGCCTATCGGGCTTCTACGCCCACCCGGCTTCTATGCCTACTTGGCTTCTATGCCATGATGACAGACATCGGCTTTTACGCCCACCTCTTCTACACGGGGGATACCTACCTACGTGGCTTTTACGCCATGATCTTCGTAGCAATTGTACGCGTTGTGTCCCTTAGTTGGACCCACGTCACATGCTCATTCAAAAGATTATCCATACGCAGGCATTGGTTACTTTAACCGTCGTGTAAAAGGGTGCTGTGTTGTCCGCTCCTCGGTTTTTACACCAACTGAGTGGTCATTGTCACCAAAACTCTATAAATAGAGACCCCTATCAATGGGGAAAGAAAAGGTCGATAAATTAAAAGATCGAACAATTGAAGACTCGGAGAAGAGGTCGAACAAATGAAGATCGAGCAAGGAGAGAGGAGATCGAGAGAGAGAGAGAGAGAGAGAAACCCAGAGCTCGGGCAAAGGATAGGGATCGGCGGCCTGGGCATCGTGCATCCACCCTTTTTTGCAACCCCCGAGGCTGCTTCCTGTCTTCCACGGTGCTTCTTCACCATCGTATGGTCCAAGGGCTAAAGTGATCGACTACAGATCAGACACCTATAGCAATTTATACCCAGATTGAATAAATTGTACTCCCATATCCTCGTATAGGATTATATTATACAAGTTTGTTTGTAAACAAAAAGAACACGGGTCCTGTATAAACCCCGTCTTGAATACATCTTCTATTCTTTTCGTTTTCCACTGCAAACAGTCGTACTATGGTATGTCATATAAGGGGAATACCATATAACCACGCCATGAGATTCTAGTTAGCATTAAGGTTAACTAGGCAACTAAACTTGTAGAGCATTGGGAGGGAATGGAATCTCGAGATCGTGCCTAACTAGCCAACTCCAGTCATCTGAATTGGGGTATGCAGGCTAGTCCCCATGGATATTATTTAAATTCTCATTAGTGGTTGACAGTATCTAAATATTATATGATACTATGTGTTATATGAGATCTTAACACGGTAGCCTTATGAGGGACCGGTGCATACTACTATATGCTATACGGCAATTTGTGGCTTGGCTAACCCTGCTAGTACCTGGTTTAATCTGAGGATTCCTATATGCATAATATCTCTGGAATAACCCAGACTCAATCTATTAAGTCGTACAAGTAATTGGCCGATTATGTAATTGAGCGTGTTTGTGTATTGTATCTACTGTAAAATGGTCTAGGGATGTAGCGCCCCGTTCCCCCGGTGCGGGGAGCGTGGCTAAGAAATACAAGACGGTATCGTTCGATCGGGATAGATTGAATTAAGAACTCGTCCTCGCTATGGATTTGTTTCTTCGGAATCGATTCCCATATTCAGTGGACCGTACCCCCGGGATCGACTTAGCGGCAGAGTCAGGAGGGACCTCTCCGCTGCTATCTTTTATTGCCTCAGTTTTCGATGTCGCTTGTTGCTTTCGTGCTTTGAGTTGGTTTTGGATTTGCTTGGATTTTCTTGAACGGTTTCGATGATTTTATTATTTTCGTTCATTGAATTGTACTTCAATTTCGAGATTGGAAAGAGTGGAAGGAGTATTGATCGAGCTGCCCGTGCAATACAGGTGAACGAGCAGTAGGCGGCTTGCGAGCGGAGTCGTGAAGCGCCTCTTTCCTTCTCCTTTCCTTCCAACCAAGTGAGTGGCTACCAACCCGATTAGCTAGCCCTGCTTCCAAGTCTTCACACAAAAACTCTTGTATTCTTGTTGCCCCAATCAAACGATACCAAGTAATTATAAAAAAGATCAAGATAAAAAGGGAATAGACTTAGAAATATTGCTTGTCAACTAAACTTATGAACGGTTATCATCATGTATGCTAGTTCGTTTATAACTGTTCTATGAATCGTGCTAAGTATGGAATTATGCTTGTTATGAAATAAACTGTCATGATGACTATGCAAAATCGTTATGCTATGGAACAAATTCTATAAGTGTTGTTTGATCACGGACAACTTGTGCACAAGGTATGTTATGAGTTCCGCGGTCGGTCGTCGGGGCGCTGGGACCGATCCGATCCGGACGGAACATATGTATAGTCGTATGTTACCCGAAAAAATGTTATGCAGCGGGGCTCGCCACCCGCGTTGCACGTCACTTTGCCTTGAGACTATAACCTGTCCCTCGTGGCAACATGCCAGTGATCTCTATGTATATTTAAACCTGTTGCAACTAACTTGTGTCTTCGTGGCAGGGAAGGCATGGTAAGTATTGTGCAGGTGATTCAGACGGTCAGGTAAAATCCACCGAACGGTGGCACGTTCATTTCAGTAAATTCTATATGTTGCTTACTTGTAAATGAACTAAGACAAGTTAGAAACCCACAAATATGCATGCTTCATTAAAATAATGTGTTGATTGGTATAGTTCGGTTAGCTCGCCTTCACCAGTATATTTTGACATGCTGACCCTCGTTGAAACAGGTTCTCCGCACCAAGGCGAACCGAGCGAGAAGCCAAAGTCGTCTTCCCGATCCAGTCCAGCTGTTGGCGCATCTTCACTGCGCCCCTTGAAGCATTTTGAAGTCAGAAGGTTGCAACTCTTCATACACAAATACAGCTTCGTGGCAAAGCCGTCCTCCAGCCTGGAGGTCTTTATCATTTTAAGTTTATAAAGGGATGTAATGTACAGGACTGCTATCTCATTTTGAGTCAACACTTTTGTAAGCCCGTGCGGCATATTAGCTGACTCATTTAGGAGTTTGTAATAGATGTTCATTATCAATAAAGAGAACTTTTCCATGTTTCAAATCTGTGTTTTGATTTATCTGCGTACTCTGAATATGTGCTTGCTATGCAAAAATACTTTAGCCTTGTGCGGGCGCAACCCCAGGCCCGCACTGCATCACGATTCGGGGGACGCCCCAACAATTCTAAGGAATCGGGTCGTGACATAATGGTATCAGAGCACAGATTCAAGTTCCTTAGACTCTCGCACTGGAAAAGTTCCTTTAACGATCAAATTTCTGTGCGAACTCTTGAACTCGCTAGGCCAAAATGAGATACATTCATGCAATAAGTCCATAATACATTATGATTCTAATATAATTTACCTTCTTTTGAAGGAATGACACCAGCGCAATCTGCAGCGCAACCACCGAACGAAACACAAGAAAGCAGTTCGGGCACTTCGGGAAGCTCTCGGAGCCAGCAAGGCATATCTCAAGTCGACCCGCTAGAGCGGGTGATGCAAATGTTAGAATCGCAACGACAAAGAGACGATGCTCGCCAAGCCAAGTTCGAAAGCAATCTAGAGACCCGATTCTCAGTCCAACAGAAGCAGGTAGATACCCCGCAATAAATCGTTCAGACTTTGGCTGCCAACCATTCCGCCGCAACAACAATGACTCCGGTGGAACAGCCCGTGCTTGAAGTAGAGATACTGCAAATTCCAAGGCCGAGGGACGTGACTGCCTTCGACTTTGGCCACTTCAAGAAAGTTTGCAACACCCCATTCAACGGGACTGAGGAACCCATCGTGGCCCTAGATTGGCTAGCCGAACTTGAAGATCACTTCGCTCTGCTAGAGGTCCCCGAAGAGAAGCGCGTCGCCTGCGTGCAACTTCAGCTCTGCCTCAACGCGCACGATTGGTGGAACGTGCATTGACGATCTCTCCAATTTGATCACGGAGAGGAGGCGATCTCATGGACTACTTTTCGTGTCGCGTTTGAAGAGGAGTTTATACCCCCTCAAGTACAACGTCAAATGGAGAATGATTTTGTACAGCTGTGGCAGGACAGTATGACAGTGAAGCAATACTCCGCCGAATTCAACCGACTCTCCAAATTCGCTGGGGCCTATTTACCTGATGCAGCAAGTCAAACTAGAAGGTTTGAAGGTGGTTTACGCCCTGCCATTTATGCGCACATGGTCAATAATCAGTACAGGACAATACGTGAAGTCATGAATCACGCCCTATCTCTTGAACCGCAGTATCCTCACGTTTCCTCCGGGGCTGTGCATACCTACAATCACAAACGCCAAGACAACGATAGAGGAAACACCGCTGTAAAGTGTCACAACGACGGCGGTTCACAAAAAGGAAATCGAAGGCCAATTTGCCATTTCTGTAACAAGCCGGGGCATACAGCCGACAAGTGTCGTCGTAAGCTTGGGTCTTGCCTCCGTTGTGGTGATCCCAACCATCGGGTCGATGTTTGTCCCCTCCCGGATCGCCGTACTCAGTATAATGCTCCCTAACGGTAGGCCCTATTCTTAAGTTTCGGGACGAAACTTCCAATTGGTTAGGTAGGATGTAGCGCCCCGTTCCCCCGGTGTGGGGAGCGCGACTAAGAAACACAAGACGGTATCGTTCGATCGGGATAGATTGAATTAAGAACTTGTCCTCGTTATGGATTTGTTTCTTTGGAATCGATTCCCATATTCAGTGGACCGTACCCCCGGGATCGACTTAGCGGCAGAGTCAGGAGGGACCTCTCTGCTGCTATCTTTTATTGCCTCGGTTTTCGATGTCGCTTGTTGCTTTCGTGCTTTGAGTTGGTTTTGGATTTGCTTGGGTTTTCTTGAACGGTTTCGATAATTTCATTGTTTTCGTTTATTGAATTGTACTTCAATTTCGAGATTGGAAAGAGTGAAAGGAGTTTGTAATAGATGTTCATTATCAATAAAGAGAACTTTTCCATGTTTCAAATCTGTGTTTCAATTTATCTGCGTACTCTGAATATGTGCTTGCTATGCAAAAATACTTTAGCCTTGTGCGGGCGCAACCCCAGGCCCGCACGGTATCACGATTCGGGGGACGCCCCAACGATTCTAAGGAATCGGGTCGTGATAAGGGACATGGACTATCATGATACGATGGTTTAACCCTTGTCCTTGTTTAGTTATAGGGTTAGATTGTTGTGTCAAGATAGGCTATAAACCGAAACTATGAGACAAAACTTTATATATATATATATATATATATATATATATATATATATATATATATATATATATATATATATATATATATATATATATATATATTATAACCTAGTTTTATTTCTGCAATCGTGCTTCCTTTGTGGTACTTGTTATTTGGGGTCTAACCCCACTGGTTTTGTATGGCCAGGTTTAGAGCCAGCACCCGAGGATCAAGCGAATTTTCCCCTGAATAATGGCATGCACCAGGTAGATGGCCACTGAGGGAAAAGAGTGGGTCCCTTCTTCCCTGCTCGTTATTTCATATTTTACTTATTTTGGGCATTTAATCACCGTCACTTGTTAGCCATGAATATGGAAATTTAGTTTCCTATATGATTATAATAAATCAGACTGCAGCTAATCATGGTCATGTACTCTTGTTACTCTGCTAGCCTTTTCATTTTTGCACAGCTGGTTTCTTGAATGTTGTGGCAGGGCGTTTGGATTGCCTTACTTCCTTTTCATATATGTTCTATATTTACTGTTCTTATTCGACTGATTGAGACAATAGATATTCTACGTGACCCTAAGTGACTTGCTTGTAATATGCACCCCCTTGTCTAGTTACAACCGTGACCGTCGTACGATGTTTTATACCTTGTACGGGGAAGATGGCCATGTCCGTCTCCGTATTCTGGTACTGGGGCATGACAAGTTTTTAGTGGTGGCCCGTACACGTTTTTCAGACTTGTGGGGTGTTATGGTCATAGGAGTCTCAATCAAATTTTGTCCCCCTTGATATCTTGCTTCATCTTCCTCGATACCACCGTTTGAATTGTTAAACTGCTTGCCTACTTGATCCTTCCCATCATGTCTTAATGGTTCTTATCCTTTTCTTTAGGGCTTCTTCAGTTGCTGGAGCAGCAGGCATGGAAGGCCAGGGTTCCCCTGGGCAACAACGGGAGATAGGACATGTTCAGAGTCAAATTTGAATAGAACCAGAAATTGAACAACCTAGCACAGTGGAACCGGAAGTATGACATATCGAGCAACAAGCCCCTGAAATACTTGTACCCCCAGCAGCACTAGCAGTACCAGTGGTACTTGATACCCCAGCATTGTTGGAGATCCTCCGGGGAATGATGGCTACACAGCAACCCCAGATGGAGGTGCAACGACATCAGCAGTTCCAACAGCAAGTACAAAATATCTTGTTGAGTCAAGGTTTGGAGACGACCCTGGAAAGACGAGGAAGGACTAATTCAGGGGCATCAGTTAGATTTTGCTGACTTAACCCAAGATACTTCAATGGCACGAAGGACGCCATCACAACAAATGCCTGGTTACATGATATTGAGGTCATTATGGCAGCAGCAAGGGTTCCGACTGATGAACAAGTTGATCAAGTTCGATTGCAGCTTCAAGACCTTGCCCGTGACTGGTGGGTGTCAGTAGAGGTTGGCTTGAGACATCCCATCTCTTGGGATAGTTTCAGGACTCGATTCAGGGCAAAATACTTTGGAGTCATAGCACAGTTTGAGCTTCAACAGAGATGTATCGGTCTCAAGTAGGCCGGTAGAACAGTGGATGGATATGCAGTCGAGTTTTGAAGGCTGAGTAGATTCGCTCTAACTATGGTGGCTATGGAGACGGATAGAGCAATGAGGTTCCAGCAAGGACTTCATCTGGAGATTTTACAACTGGTAGAGGGGCACGACTACCAGACTTCTGAAGAGGTACTGATAGCATCTCGGAGATACGATCTTACCATGCAAAGGTTATCGGCAAGGACAGGATGCCAGAAGAGGTCTCATGCTCAGAGTAGAGGAGGAGGTAGAGGAGCACCTCGGACGTCAGCACTATCACCTGGCGTTCGCATCCATGATTCAGCGCCGAGGAGGGCGGCAGTTTTGACGGTGATAGTACCGGCTCGGCAGCAATCGAGACAATAATAATAGCAACAGTGCCAGGGAGCACCGGTGGATTGCACTTACTGTGGCAAGAGAGGCCATACTAGAGTGTATGTAGGGCAGCCAATGGTTTATGTATGAGGTATGGCAGTCCGGATCACCGGATTACTAATTGCCCGATGATGCAAAGGCCATGAGGGCCAGTCCAACTATTACCAGCACTACCAGCACCAGGGGCAGCCCAACAAAGAGGGCCAGCAATAGCAGTAAAGCCATTAGCTCAACGTCCATTACTGACGCAAACTGAGATGTACCAGCAGTAGCAGAACCAAAAGCAGGGCTAGCAGAGGCCACAACAACGTCACCAAGGGAGACAGCAGCGAGGAGCACAACGAGGCTAAGGACAGTCATTCACCTTGTCCTTACATGAGGCTTTAGCATCGGGCGACATGGTGGCAGGTAACATTTCTGTCGTATCCTTTCCTGCTGTAGCATTTTTTGATTCAGGCACATCTTATTCATTTGTATTTGTACGATTCGCGACACGTATTGGATTGGAGTTCGAGGCATTGCAGAGAGGTTGAATATACTCACTGGTAATAGGATCGTAGGAGTTAGTAGAATATGTATAGCGTGTCCGGTAGTAGTGTGCGGGCGTTCACTACCAGCACGGTTGATCGAGTTCCCTATGGATAACTTTGACGTTATTTTAGGCATGAACTGGCTGAGAGACAGTCATGCTACGATAGATTTCCATAAGGATAAGATATTATTTAGTATCCCGGGCATGGAAGGTTTCACTTTCGACAGATCTGTGGAAGACCAACATAAAGAAAGGATCGCAGCGATAATGTTAGTAGAAGAACAACTCCCTGAGATAGTTAAGGAGTTCTTAGACGTCTTCCCGAAAGAACCACTAGGGTTATCCCCAGTAAGAGACGCTGAGTTTTGTATAGAATTAATCCCTGGGGTAGGGCCAATATCTTGTAAAGTTTACCAAATGGCACCATCAGAGCTAGACATATTGTACCAATATATAGAGGAACTGAAGTCAAAGAAGTTTATTCGAGCCAGTGGATCACCTTGGGGAGCGCCAGTGGTTCTAGTGAAGAAGAAGAAGAAGAAGAAGAAGAAGAAGAAGAAGAAGAAGAAGGATGGGTCATCACGGTTATGTATCGACTACAGACAGTTGAACGTTGTAACAGTGAAGAACAAGTATCCATTACCAAGGATCGATGATTTGTTTGATCAGCTGAGTAAAGCCAAGGTTTTCTCCAAGATCTATCTTCGATCAAGGTATCATCAAGTAAGAGTTCGGGAGCAAGACATACCCAAGACAGCATTTAGGTCAAGATATGGGGATTACAAATTCTTAATTATGACATTCGAACTGACTAATGCTCAAGCAATATTTATGAATTTGATGAACCATATTTTTATGCCATACCTAGATCAGTTCATGGTAGTTTTTATAGACGATATTCTTATTTATTCCAGTAGCGAAGAGGAACATGAGAAAAATCTTCGGAAGGTCTTACAGATTCTAAGAGAACACCAGTTTTATGCAAAGCTCAGTAAGTATGAGTTTTGGTTGGATCACGTGTCATTCTTAGGTCACATCATCTCTTGAGTAGGAGTCGCAGTAGATCCGAAGAAGGTTGAGTCCATAGAGAGTTGTCCAGTTCCTGAAAAAGTAGCTGAAGTGCATAGTTTTCTGGGATTGACAGGATACTACAGAAGGTTCGTAGCAGACTTTGTAAGAATTTTAGCACCGCTAACTCGATTAATGCATAATGAGGCTAAGTTCGACTGGTCAGCAGAGTGTTAGACATCATTTGAAGAGGAGATTGATTTTAGCTCTGATTATCATGCTTCTAATAGGTTCTAGAGGGTTTACAGTGTATTGCAATGCGTTAGGCAACGGACTTGTGTGTGTATTGATGCAATATGGAAGAGTGATAGCTTATGCATCACGGAGGCTTCGAGATCACAAGAAAAATTATCTGACTCACGATTTGGAGTTGGTGGCGATAGTATTTGTACTTAAGCTATGGAGGCATTGCTTGTATGGTGATCGGGTAGAAATATTTACATATCACAAGAGCTTAAAATATGTATTCACCCAGAAGGACTTGAACATGAGGCAGAGGAGGTGGCTAGAATTGATAAAGGACTATGATATGGAACTTCAGTATCATCCAGGCAAGGCAAATATGGTAGCAAATGCTCTTAACAGGAGAGGTAGTATATTTATGTTGACATCGCAGTGGCATATCTTAGAAGATCTTCAAGAATTAGGGATTGAGATAGTACTTCCATAAGGCGTAGGAGTATTGGCTAGTTTATAGGTGCAATCTACCATTATAGAGAGGATTAAGGCAGCTCAGGCAGAGCATCCGAAAGTTCAGAAGCTTCGGGCAGAATGTGAATCTGGTCTCAAGAAAGAGTTGACTATTCATGAAGATGGAACTCTTAGGTTCAGAAATCGTCTCTGTGTACCAAGTAGAGATATCCGACAAGAAATAATGACTGAGGTGCAAGTTCCCAGTATTCAATTCATCTAAGAGGTACCAAGATGTATCAAGATATCAAACAATATTTCTGGTGGAATAGGATGAAGAGGGAGATAACATGATTCATTTTTTGGTGTTTGGTATGTCAGCAAGTGAAGGTCGACTAGCAGAGACCAGCAGAATTATTGCAGCCGCTTTCTATTCTGGAGCGGAAATGGGAACATATCACGATGGACTTTGTGACTGGTCTACCTAGATCCCCGACTAGTCCTGATGCAGTTTGGGTAATAGTAGATCGTCTCACAAAATTAGATCACTTTCTTCCCTTCAAAGTGGGGCAATCCAATGAGTAGTTAACAGAGATGTACATGCGACAAATAGTAAGACACTACGACGATCCAGTAAGTATCATATCAGATCGAGACACTCGATTCAATTCAAAATTTTAGAAGAGTTTGTACCAAAGTTTGGGCACTAAGCTGACATTTAGTACCGCTTACCAGCCTCAAACAGACGGGCAATCAGAGAGAACCATCTAGACATTGGAGGATATGTTGCGAGCTTGTATTTTGGACTTTGGTGGGTCTTAGGAAGTTTACCTACATCTCGTCGAGTTCTCGTACAACAACAGTTACCAGGCCAGCATCCAGATGGCACCCTTCGAAGCTTTGTATGGGAGAAAGTGTAGGTCACCATTGGCATGGGATGACATTGGCGAGCAAAAGATGTTAGTCCCTGAAATGATCACGCAGACAGTAAAAGTTGTCAAGCAAATCAGAGGGCGACTTTGGGTTGAGCAAGATAGGCATCGGCATTGGGCAAACCAGCATCGTAGACCATTAGAGTTTTGTGTCGACCACGTATTCTTGCAAATTTCTCTAGCCGTTCAGGATTCGCGAGAAGCTTAGTCCGCGATACGACAGTCCATTCGATATTCACGAGCGGGTAGGCGATGTTGCTTATCATCTTGCCCTTTCGCCTTCGCTACGTGAGGTGCATAATGAATTTCATGTATCTTAGTTGCATAGGTATGTCCCGGATCTGAGTCATATCCTCGACCATTCCGAGTTATTCGTTGGTACCGAGTTGTCTTATGAGGAGCAGCACGTATCCATTTTGGACCGAAGGGAGAAGGTGCTCAAGAATCAGACTATTCATCTTGTCCGAGTTGCTTGGGGTCATCACCCTTTGGGAGAGTCAACGTGGAAGCGCGATAATGATATCCGGTCTCGGTATCCACACATATTCGACTCGGAAGGTATATTCATTCTTATGCCTTCGTATCTCGAATCTCGTGATTCGTTTATCCATGCTATGTGACATTGTTTCTTTATATGCTTGAATTTGATTGCATGATATTGTAGTTAGCGTAGTGCTTATTCTAATTTCTCTAGTTAGCCTTGGGTTTGAATTCCGAGGACAGAATTTTTTAAGGTGGGTAGAGATGTCACTCCCCATTCCCAAAATACATATTTTGGGATATATTTATTTCTTGCTTATATTTATTCCTGCTTAGAGTATTTTTTGCTCACATGATCATTATGTTGCATGAAAGGAGACTAGACCCATTCTTTGGTTTAGCATGGTTCATGGTTTATTTGTAGGTTTGTTTATTCATGAATTTGAACCCATAGTATAAACCTTAAACCCTAGCTATATAAGCCAACTTGTTTCTCTTTCTTCCCTCATTCTTTATTTTCCCTCTTTCTTTCATTTTTAGGCAAGTACACCTTGTACTACATGTAAAAATCGTTTAATTTTCATTTCTTGTTCTTTTCTTGCATTTTATTAGTCTATTCTATGCTTATGATTATTCTGACCATTTTTAATACTTGGAGTTCTCATTTTTATAGGTATATTTGCTTTGATCTACTTTTCTAACTTAGGGTTTCATGGGTTCCTTGAGTTTTTGGTGGTTTTGATCTACTAAAATATAGTATTTTTTGAAAAATAGTTTTTGGGAATGATGGAGTACTTCATTTCGAATGTTTGGCTTTTGGTTCACTCAATTTGGAGTTAAAATATAGTTTCTATGAAGAAAATAAGATTTCAATTTTTGGAAGTTTTTGTCATGGCCGAACCTGCTATTGGAGAAGATGAAGTCTTCATGTGGCCAGCAAACAATGCGACTGAGAAGTGCTATACGGCCCAAGAGGGTTATGCGGCTGAACTCTTACTGCATACTGACAGCATGCGTCCATCTTGTTGGACGCATGACTGCTAATATACACAAGTGTCCTTGAACATTTTTGTGCATTCACTCGCTGAATGAATAAGAAATTCGCTAAGTCCAAAAGATACTCCATGCAGCATCGAACTTCATGCGATATTGATCTTATGCGGCAAGCAGAGCATGCAGCTACCTTCCCTTGGACGCATGACTCTGGACTTTGGCGCATCTTTGGCGCATTCTTGGCATGTCTTTCTATGGTTTTATTTTTTCTTCCTGACACACTTTATGTCACATCACACTTTATGTCACATTATTGACACTTTATTTATTTTTATCATTTTATCACTTATCCCGTGGAGTAGACCTTTGCCCTGACTCCATGCAGCATGACTCCATACGACATGACTCCATACGGCCAGGATTGTCATGCGGCCTGATTTCTTATGCGGCCTTGATCCTTTTGCGCGCATGAGCCCCCTTGCACATATTTTATTGGACTAGTTTTAGTTGAATGTTCCTTTGGACTTTATGAGTTGTATGTGTGACTTTGATGACCACAAAGGTATTAGACCCATCTCTGCGTCATGACACGACCACTTGTATCCGTGCTGATACACTTACTATATGCTATGTGTTCCTACGTGCTAAGCGTTCCTACGCGATTATATTATATATTTATACTACGGTGTACCTATGCACTACGTAACATGTGATATGACTCAATCTCCAGTATGGACATAAGGGTTAGTCAATGACCAAGCATGGCTAGGATCTGTTGATTGTTGCATCACGCTGGGGTGAATCCAAATTGAACTATCAAGTGACAAAGTAGATTCATATCTAGCGTGGCCGTACTATGGTACGTCATATAAGGGAAATATCATGTGACCACGCCATGAGATTCCAATTAACATTAGGGTTAACTAGGCAACTTATAGAACATTGGGTGGGAATGGAATCTCGAGATCGTGCCTAACTAGCCACCTCCAGCCATCTGAATTATGGTGTGCAAGCTAGTCCTCATGTATATTATTAAATCCTCATTAGTGGATGGCAATATCTGAATATTATATGATACTATGTGTTCTATACGATCTTAGCACTGTGGCCTTACGAGGGACAGGTGCGTACTAATATGTGTTATACGATAATTTGTGGATCGGCTAACCCTGCTAGTACCTGGTTTGATCTGATGATTCCTGTATGCATAATATCTCTGGAATAACCCAGACTCCATCTAGTAAGCCCTACAAGTGATTGGCCGATTATGTAACTGAGCGTGTTTGTGTATTATATCTACTATCAAATGGTCTAGGGACATGGACTATCATGGTGCGATAGTTTAACCCTTGTCCTTGTTTGGTTGTAGAGTTAGATTATTGTGTCACGATAGGCTATGAACCGAAACTACGAGACAGAACTATATATATATATATATATATATATATGGTTTTATTTCTATCTTCGTGCTTCCTTTGTGGTACTTGCTATTTGGAGTCTAATCCTACTGGTTTTGCATGGCCAGGTTTAGAGCCAGCACCCGAGGATCAAGTGTAATTTCCCCTGAACAATGGCGCGCACCAGGCGGATAGCTACTGAGGAAAATAAGTGGGTCTCTTCTTTCCTGCTTATTATTTCACATTTTACTTATTTTGGGCTTTTAGCCACCGATACTTGTTAGCCGTGAATTTGAATATTTAGTTCCCTACATGATTGTAATAAATCAGACTGCAGCTGATCATGGTTATGTACACTTATGACTCGACCAGCCTTTTCATTTTTGCACAACTGGGTTCTTGAATGTTATGGTAGGGAGTTTGGGACATCTTATATCCTTGTCATATATGTTCTATGTTTACTGTTCTTATTCGACTGATTGAGACAATAGATATTCTACGCGACCCTAAGTGACTTGTTTGTAGTATACACCCCCTTGTCAAGTTACAACCGTGACCACCGTACGACGTTCTATACCTTGTACATAGGAGCTGGCCATGTCCGTCTCTATATTCTGGTACTGGGGCGTGACATGTATGATCACATATCTAACTAACACTCCCCATCCCGACTAGTATTTTGGATCCAACCATGACACGCTACGACACATGAATCATAAAGTAGGGGGTCAACCTTCTCAGAAACAGTGTCTCATCCATGCATAGGAATCACAGGAAAAATAATATCTCATGACGGGATCCAGAAAATACTAATCCGTGTAACCATGTGTCAAGAAGTTAAGGATATCTACACAAAATACAAGAAATGTAGAAGATATCATAAACAGAAAACTGTCAGAGAATGTACTCGCCTAAGGTCCTGAGCTGACAATACCAATATGTGTCTGGACTGGTGTCACACTGACCTATATATAAGAAATATTATTGTCACACCGGATTCTAGATTTAGTATTTCTTGAATTTCTAGAATTTAATTTTTCTTGATAATGTATTTTCTGATATATTTCATATGATAGTTCCTGTCATTTATTATTGTTTTATTTTTCTATTGCTGAGAGAGACTACCTGAGACCAGTAGAATACCCATTGTCATTGCCATAGACCCGGTTTAGGACTCGCATATAGAATGTATACTTGGTTCAGTTCATTTTGGGTGAACCCAAGACTAAACCCTATTTTTCCTCTCTTAGTATATATATGGATTTTCTCTCTCCTCTCTTTCTTCTTCTTTATTTTATTTCCTCCTTCCTCCTCTCCCTCAATCTCCCCCTAAAATCCTAACCCTAGAGAAAGTTGCTGCGACTTGACCGTGCGAGGTAGAGGCTAGGAGCCACCCAAGGCAAGTACATCTTGCTCAATGGTGAATTCATGAATTTTTGAATTTTTATATATGTTATTGTTTAAAAAAATATTTTAATAGATAATGTTCTCCTTGAGTTGCTGATCATGTTTAGTTCTTGGAGTTTTGGATTTTGATGTATAGATTTTTGTAGATCTGAGTTTCAAGTTTCGGGTTTTTATGTGTTCTATGAGTTTTCTTTGGTTTTGATCTATTAAAACTTAGTGATTTCATAAACTAGTTGTTCCTTATATTAGATCACTTCATTTAGAGCATTTTAGCTTTTGATTTACTTGATTTGGAGTTAAAATAGAGTTTTTATGAAGGAAACAAATTTTTGGTTTTTGGAGCTTTTCGGCCATGGCTGAACTTGCTGTTGAAGAAGACGAAGTCTTCATGCGGCCAGTGAGCTATGCGGCCGAGAGTGCCATGTGGCCCTAGAGGGTTATACGACCTGAACTCTTGTCGCATACTGACAGCATGCGTCCATCTTGTTGGACGTATGACTGCTCATTTACACAAGTGTCCTTGAACCACCTTGTGCTTTCACTCGCTGAACGAATAAAAAAATTGCTAAGGCCAAAAGTGAGCCATGTGGCCAGTGGGTGCATGCGACAAGAGAGTCCATGCATCCAGTGAGCACATGTGAGATGAGAGTCCATGCAGCCACTGAGCGCATGCGACAAGAGAGTCCAAGCGGCGAGTGAGCATATGTGACAAGAAAGTCCATACGGCCAGTGAGCGCATACGACAAGAGAGTCCATGTGGCCAGTAAGCACATGCGACAAGAGAGTCCATGCAGCCAGTAGTGCATGCGGCCAGTGAGTCCATGCGGCCAGTGGACGTATGCGGCCAAGAATTCTTATGTGCATTTTGTGTTCCCTGCTGACTAAAAATTCTTTTTTAGTGATTATTGTTATGTGCTTCCTTATATTGATGCAAGTTTATGATACCAGACAAGTTTTGCATATGAGTTCATAAGACAAGTTCCCCATCCTCATGACAAGGTTGAAATGTTTGTGTATAAAAATCTATTGCATTAGGCATCGGGCAATCAAATGCGAACATTGTCCAATGTATCGCGTGTCGCGAATATGACAACTCATGAAAAGCTCGTACTCGCGATTCGTCATCTTAGGGAGTTCTAAAGTATCCATGACTCAAGAACTTAAAATAATTTAGTAATGATTAAACAAGATAAGATTTATCTAGAGCATTTTGGAGGGAAGAATATTGCGCTACCGGCTACCCCAATCCCCAAGGGCCCCATGTGGCATGGACAACCCTACTAGGCAAGGGTTTCATGACTGACTAAGTTTATGCGTGCTACGGTACTTACAAGACAAGATTATATACAAGTTTATGTTGTAAATTAAGTTTATGATTACAAGTTCAAGTTTATGCTTTTGAGTTCAATTTCTGTTTATGACAAGTACAAGTTATGTTATTGTATGGTTGAATGTGCATTTAAATTTACAAGACAAGCGTACCCTTGGTCATCCGGATTAACTGTAGTGCTGGTGGTAGCAATATTCTTAGCATTGCATTTCTAGTAATTAAGGCTTGTGATAACCCTAATTAGTTAATTATAGCAAGCCGTAGGCATGTTTGGCCATGAATTAGATGTTTGTTACTCATATAATTTGCTTTTTTAGTTTTATTTTCTCCCGGCGCGTGGTTAGGGTGCTAAGTTCTGCTCGGGTGAAGGTCTGCAACCCTGGTCCTTATTTGGTTTAAGGGTTGTGGTCCCGATCTAGAGTAGTTCCTATGCTCTCTTGCCGCTCGTCGTCTTACTTTTATTTCTGCACTTATTATCAGTTCTTTCAGTATTATTCTTGAGAGAAGTACATTGGTATCGTACAAGTCTCGATCTGCATTTATTTCTTATATGTCTCCTTCTACTTATGTTGTGGTGCATCTGGTCTATCACCTCGAGCTCCTTTGTGGTACTTATTGCTTGGGTTCTGACCCCACTACCTTTGCATGGCCAGGTTACCCCGAAGAGAACCAGGATCTTCTGCGCTTCCAGCAAGATGGCTCACACTCGTAGGACTGCGACCGTAGCTCGTGAGTGGGTTTCCTTCTTTCACCCCTCATCTTGATTACTTCTTTTTGTGGTGTTTAGCAAGGGGCAGTTAGCTCCTTATATTTTTGAGACTTCGGTCAACATGATGTATATATTAGACCATGGCTGGTATATTTGATCATGTATATTTAAACTCTGCTAGTGCAGTATTTTGTATTCACTAGCTTCATGATCATATGTGACATGTAATTTGGGATACCTTTTATACTTTCATGTATGATATACTCTTGTACTTGTGTTGTTGGAATGAGATAATAGGATTTGTCGGCCTTAGGACTAACGGCATAGCATACTAGAGTTCACCCATTTGTCTTCTTGACAACCTTAACACATTGCAGCTTACTTCGGTATTCTGCAAGGTGCGGTTGGCCATGTCAATCCCCGTATTTATCCAGTATTCTGGGAGCGGGGCGTGATAATCATGTTATTGGGTGTAAAGAATGGTAAATATGCTAAATGAGTCAAAATATGCTTCTTAGGCCATTTCTAAGTCAAAATAGGTCAACTCTAGGTCAAACTAGTCAAACTTGAGTGCATGAGTCTATATCTAGGTTATTGGATCCATATACTACTTATCTAAGTCATACTAGCTATATTAGGATACTAGAATATCATAGCTATATAGTATCACAAGATACACAATAATACACTATATACTAGTTACCCTATAGGTAATACTAACTCTATATGATTACCTTGGCTTTGAGGCCAACTTGGTATCACACTCTAATTACCCTCTTGATACTCAATACCAATACCTATAGATAAAACCAATACCTTAGTATAACCTTGGTATAACTCAAGGTAATTAGAACTAATGTTAACTCACACTAATATATACTAACTAGTGCATATATACTAAAATATAATACTAATTTATCTTATAACTAACTACATGTATTATCTATTATACTTGATATGAACTAATCTCTCATATCACTCTAACTTACTAAAAGTTAATAGCTAACAGTGCTAACTAACTTAACATCTACCTATTCACCTACACTGCAATCTGATACATACTGATACCAAGACTCCCCTAATACCTGTGTGGGTTTGAACCAGAGCCTCATTGATATAAACACTTGAGAACACACACCTATGCTTGCTGCTACTCTTGACCCTGCCCAAGCTTGCTTGCTGCAGGCAACTGGCAATTGCTGACATGCTTACGACCCCCCTATTGCTTACTGCTACCCTTGAGCTCCTCCACATGCCTGAATGCATAGCATTTCAGACCCAGAGCACCCCTTGGCCTGCACACTGCTGCCGCACTAGTCCTCTTCGATACACAGACACTCATAGTTTACCACACTAATCACTCAGCTTATCATACTACACCCTATATCCTATGTATTACAATACACTACCCAAGTCTTGCATCAATCCTCTTGCCAAGAGCAATGTTGGCACTTGAACAGTGCATCAATATGCATTACTGCACACCTAGCAAAGACTGACCCCCCCAAACACCGACACAACAGTGCACAAGATGCACTGCTAGCTACTGCTGCTGCTGATGATAGTGCACACAGTGCATACTGATACATCAATGCCCAACTCCCCTACTACTAATACTCCAGTATCAGTCCATACCCGAGCTCCCTCCCATTCCTCAACACCCCTCACTATCAGTTGCAAAACTCCACACTCACACTTACCTTACTGAACACCCCCCCTTTAATATGCATACAAGCACACAAGTATATATATATATATATATAGGTACTATCATGTATGCATACACAATTAATTGCTTGGGTACATAAATAGAAGTCATTACATCAACACTCAACACCTAGAGTAAGAAACTAGGATACTCATGATACGCTCTCAATTGAATAACAATTTTCACCAAATCAGAACAAATACCCATTATATATATTAATTACATATATACATGACTAATGTAACTTGCTACAATAAGAAATGAAGAGTAACTACTCAAATTCCCCCAAAATGAATTTCGTATCATGCTGTATCACAAGATACTATGATACGATCTACTCATGTCCAATTGTGGACACGTATCTAGTCACATAACATCAATCTAAGTTTAATTCGATCTAATTGGTCTTATGACACACACTTGATGTGTCAATCTCAAAATTTTCCCAAATTGGACACAAAAACCTATGTAGAAACCACAATACAAGTCATATGAACCTAGTTCTTGTTCCTATGGATAGATCTAAGCCAAGGGAGGTTTTCTAATGGTCAAATGCATGAATTAGAGTCGAATTATGATGGAAAATTAGAATTTACCTATTGGAAGATGGATTTTTAATGAATTACTCAAATGGACACGATCTTGACACAAGCTCCTTGCTAATTCCTCCTTATCCAAGTGCTCCTTGCAATCCAAGCTACAATACTTCTTAATTGATGAAAATTGAGAGGGAATTAGAGAGAATTGGGTGAATTTGTTGGAGAGATGAAGTAATTTGGTGAAGAACTAAATTGGGGATCTAAATTTGGAATAAACTAATGAGATGAGAGAGAGTTTCCCCCCTCATATGGCCGGCCTCCTCTAACCCCTTCTTCAAGTAATTCATAATGACTACAATGCCCCCACTAGTAGTTAAGAGGTTTAATTAGGAGGGCTATATTATGAAGATTATAATTCTTCATGAACTAAACTAATCTCCTTAATTAATTAAGGGAATGGTCTAATTGGGCCTAGTCTAATGTTAGGCTCAATGTGTCATGACAAACTAATGGGTCCACTAATGACAAGTCTAAATAACAATATACTAGCCCACTAACAAATAAATAACACTTCACAATCTAATTAATTATTAACATAATATATAATATTAAATCACTAACTAATAATATGCTAAATGACAAAAGTACCCTCATCTAGAAATGTGGTAGTTACACATGGCTTGTATAAGCAATTATAGATTCTAGATTTGTGACTTGGATAATTTTCATGATATTATATTTGGATTTATCTTTCCTTATTCATATCTTCCTTTAGCATGCTGTAATTGAGTACATATTGATATCCATTGGACTTATATTGATCATTGAGGTCTAGACAACATTCTACCGCTGATACTGCGGCGTAGGCTGGACGTACTTACGTATTTTGTGCACGAATATCCGAGTACGGATCGTGACAAACTCTGATTATTTGCTTATTGATTTTTAATTAGTGACTAGTATTGTTTTATTGGTTAATTGCTGTCTTCACCCTATTCACCCTCCCCTCTAGGGTTGCCTACAAAGAAGATATAAAAGGTTGAAGAAAAGAGATTGGGTTTCTCAAATCTTCTTGCGTGTAATATCTTTGATTTCTTGGGATTCATTTTATGTACTTTTCTGGTATTAGAAATTAGGAATTTGTAGCGATCTTGTAAAATCTTCTAACCTTATTTAGTGGTGATATCGCTCTTCCGATAGTTTTTAGTATTAAGACTTTCCACTTATATTCTTGGGCCTTTGTCTTTTATCTTTTATCTTATGATATTTTATTTTCTGCAAGAGTCGATCACCGTGTCCGATATTGTGGATGTCGTTTCGTCATGAACATTTATCTTGGAAAATAAATTTTGCTTTTATTTCCAACACCCTTGTGTTTTTTCGAATTTGAAAATAAAATCCTTACTCTATAGTAAGATCTTCCACTAAGGAAAAAAAAAAGGCAAATTATAAGGGCACTACTATTTTTACTTGGGACTAGCCCAGGATTGGGGCTAGCCCATTAATGAGCAAAGTTTACTCACACTAGCCCATTAGTTTACTCATACTAGCCCACTTTGAAACCCTTCTCCCAAACACTCCCAAACCCTCCCCATCCCACCGGAGCCCTCCCCCCTCCCGCCGGCCGAACTCTCAAACTCTCTGAGACTTCGTCCTCCTCCTCCTTGTCGATGGCTCCCAAAGTGTCGAAAGAATCAAGGTACAAATCATCATTCTCCTCGTTCTATTGCATTTACAAAAATTTTAAAAAATCCTATTGCATTTCGAAAAATTTGAGTGATTTTTTTTCCATTCTTCAAATGAGGGCATACAAGTCCTGAATGTAGTTTAGGATGTAGTTTAGACGTTTACTTGGTTGATCGAACACGATTTTAGAGCATAAAATATCGAGAATCGTCGACAATGTCGAGCAGTATCGGACGGGACTGTAGATTTTCCTACAGTCCTATATAGATTTAGGACTGTAGAAAAATTGACAGTTCTATTTATATTAAGGACTGTAGAATTTTCTACAGTCCTAAAATTATATAGGACTGTAGGCATTTCAACAGTCCTAAAAATTTAGGACTGTGGAAAATTCTGCAGTCCTGTATACTTATAGGACTGTAAAAATTTCTACAGTCCTAAATGTTAAATTAAATTATGATGTTAAAATAGAAATTATTTTTTTGTCTTATAGTCATGCCCCTCGGAAGGACACTATGGATGAAGATATCATGAGAAGACGCCCTACTGCGTCGATGCGTAAGGAACGCACTGTTTCACGTACTATTGAACCAGGCATCACTATCCGCGAGCCCGAGGCACGCCCTGAAGTGAGGAAACGTCGATTGACGAAGAAGATTGTTGCTCGTTCGAAGAGACGTGCTCCTCCTAGTTCTTCCGGTTCTTCTTCCTCCTCCGATGAGGACATGCCAAATGTCCCAAATCGGCCTACTGATGGTTCAAGACCTTCTCAGCCTGCAGATAGTCCTGTCGAGAGTCTCCCACAAACTCTCGAAAACCGGACTACTGATGGTTCAGGACCTTCTGAGCAGCCAGATAGTCCAGTCGACACTCGTCCAAACGGTTGCTCTATGTTACCGTCGATCGAAAACCATATTGCATACCAAATATGGAACAATCCGGTAAGTATATTACGTTATGATAAATTTATATATAGTTGTAAGTTCAAAGTTCATCCAATTATTTATAGATAAGTACATTTTACATAGAGGTATAATTTCATCCAATTGTTTACTTTTCAGGAGAGTTCTCGTATGTTGACGGTGATCAACCATGGGAAAAAATGCAATACATGGAGGTATGAATTATTGGGAGACGATGTGAAGGCAAAAATTAGTCCTACCGGTCTACAATATTTGGGTAGCTACTCATATACGACGGTGGATAATGCACTGATTTCAGCATTTGTAGAACGATGGCATCCAGAAACCAATACTTTCCATCTACCCAATGGGGAGTTGATGATTACCCTTGATGACGTCCATCATATATTGGGACTTAGGATTGATGGTCGAGTCATGATGAATCAAACTTTTGATGAGTCGAGCATCAACTTTTACGACTATATTGTGGATTATGTATCAGGGTGTCTGAGAGTTGATGCCACTAGTTTTACTAGTTTTCGAGAATTCAAGAAGTCCTACGGACTTTCTCTAAAATATTTGGAGGAGATATTCGCTGAGCCGGCCCCCGAAATTGATAATAGCGAAAATGTGGTCCGCGGATATATATGCAGTTCATCTTAGGGGCTGTCGGCATTACGGATAAGTCTGGAACGTCCATACATGCCAAATATCTCCTCAATTTGGACAACATTGACACGGTGGACGAAATTTCTTGGGGAAGCGGTATACTAGCATACCTTTACCGCGAGCTTGGTGTGGCATCCCGTGTGGGTTCGAAGACAATATCCGGATGCCAGACTCTACTCCATGTATAGATATATCTTTGTCAACTTGTATACATAAATTTAAATTTTATTTTTTATTTTTGGACTAATATTTTTTTAACCTGGTTACGTGAAGGCATGGATATACGAGCACTTTCCAACCCTGCAGCGGGCGAAACTGAATCGAGGGTATGACGAGAACTTGCCTAGAATGTGCCGATGGAAGCCAACTAAGGAAGATACCAAACGTTCTCACACATAGGCCGCCCTTCGGAATGCACTCGAAGATATGATGACAGAAGAGGTGAATTTAGACCTAATTTTGTACTTAATTGGTATTAATTGACTAATGTTATGCTAAATGATGTTATGCTAAATTTTATTCGGTGCAGATTGTTTGGGATCCATACCGTGATTTGCGACAGACAACCCGTCCATTGCAACCAGTCGCTTTATATCATGGTCTTATCAGTTGTCATGAAATCGAGGAGGCTTATATGCCGGATAGAGTGCTCTGTCAGTTTGGCTACGTACAAACTGTCCCAAGCCGTACTTTGAAAATGATAACTCCTCCGCGCGGTACAAAACCGCTAAACTATATTCCTGTGGCGTTCAACTGGGTATCGGCCTTCTTCATCGAGTGGCAACACCACGTTATTAGGGATACCGAACGACAAGCAACAGTCAATATGACGGAGTGTAGCGACGACTACCTCGCCTACTATGCCGGTGTCGGACTACCAACCTTGTTCCAATGCGGAGGGGATGTTGTGCGTGTACCTTCAGATCTTCCTGCCAAATCGGTCTTGTATACTGTACTGGTCAAGATGGTGAGGCAACTTGTAGACTTTAAGTTTGATATTTGTAACTGTTTCTAACAATTTTTTTTAATTCTCATGAATAGGCAAAAAAAGTGAAGAAGTTGGGAAGAAGCCTCGTAAGTTGTCAGGGTTCGAATTATATGGCAATCAATGACGAACTCCAACAAATCGACAACGCTGAAGATTTTCCTTTCTTGGAAAATAGAGAGCAACGTACAAAGAGGCGGCATGAAGTTTAAACTATCATTTTGAGTTATAAAAGTTTGAATGAATATGACTTTTGAGAATTGTAGAAGTTTAAACTATGATTTTGAGTTATATAACTTTGAATGAATTTGCTACTATTGACACTTTCAATGAATTTGCTACTATTGATACTTTGAGTGAATTTGAGTTGTATAAAAGTTTAAACTATCAATTTGAGCTGCATACATACAGTTGTCCAATGTGCAGACAGTGGAGCTAATTTTACATATAAGACAGTGGGTAAACTTTTATATTAAGGAAAATTCAACATAGATTGGAAAATTCAACATAGATTGGCTAATTTTACATATACCAAAGCGTAGAAGGTGGCAGAATAGGAGAATGAGCGATCAACCTTGGGATGACGAAGTATTGTTCGACAAGCCCTATGCAACATAGATTGGATACTCGGTGTTCGACCGGGGGGGGGGCACACATTGGAAAGAAAGTATTGTTAATACCTTGTGAGATAATTTCAATGTATAGACTATAAGAATCAGAAAAGTTATCAAAACCCTCCGCCGTGACTGCATATATCGTTTTCTGTTTCTTCCCCCTTCGAATAGTTAGCTTACTCTTTTTCTGCGGAAATACCCCCCGATCCATTACGGACTTTGCCTCCAAACTGCGTTCGATATGTTCAAATAAGGATGGATCTCTTTTAGTTGACTCCTCCTCCTTCTTTTTTGCTCTACTCTTTCTTGACTGTAGTCTTCTCTTAGGAGTTCGAACAACGATGGCTCTTGCAATCGAGTTGTTGCCGGGACTGCAATCTCTTGGATTTTAACCTCAATGGATTTTCTCTCCGGTTTTGATACGCTACACCACCTTGCGTGCAGTAGTTTCACTTGTGGCAACGCAAAGAAATAATCTTCAACTTCCACCATCGGCATTATCGACAGCAGTTTCCAACGTTGATCAACAACATCTATTGGAATAGGTATAGATTCACGACGATATTCGTTGATCTCAGGTGCACAAGGAAGTCTGAGTGAATGTCGATATGAACAACCACAAACCTCGGGATCATAACCCACCGACTTTGACCTACCAATCTCCTCAAACAATAAGCCCAAGGCCTTGTGAGATACCACATGGGTTAAACCATCCAAGAGGTGTTCATGCTTGTATTCATGCTTTGCAATATTGATGCTCATCTCAAATGATGCTACAATATCGTTCACCATGGAAATAGTCATCAAATGAATCGATTGCCAAACAGAGACAAAATTACCGACCGATGACCGTAGATATCTTTTTAAACTTGAGTGTGCTCCTTCGACCCGGTTCGTAGTGATTATGCCATAATGCTTCACCATGTTGGTCCATGCTAAGACGAATTGCTCTTTATGTGGTTCTAGCCAAGTATCTTTGATATAAGATATGCATGTCGGGTTACTCGTCTCCCACTTTTGTTGGAACATGTACCATGCTGTGTCGTAGCTGTCTGTAGTACTTGCTCGCCATACAAGACTCTAATCACTGTAGACTTCTTCGAAGCGAAGCATGTCGATTTTACCGACCACTTTTACAAATTTTCTCTTGCATTGAGCTTGGATATTTCGATTTATATGCCAAGTGCATAGTAGTCTATGCGCATGAGAAAATACAATATCTATAGCATTTATCAGCGCATATTCTCTGTCAGTAACAAAAACAGAGGGCTCTTTGTAACCTATGTAAAGGGATTGTAGTTTTCTCAACGCCCATGTGTAATCATCTACTGTCTCACTCTTCATAAAACAAAAAGCGACTGTAAATGTTTTTTCCGTAGACGTAAATCCGACAACGTGAAAAAGAGGCATCTTGAACTTGTTGGTCTTATATGTACAGTAAGGGACCAACACGTTTGCGAAGGACCGAGCCAAGTGTGTGCAATCAGGATGAGCCCAAAACAACGAAAGGAGTTCATCAGTTTGTGGATGTCTTCTATGGTACTCCACGTAGTGATGCTCCCCAAGCAACTTCAATACTTGCTGCATCGCCATTCTTCCTTTCATACTATTGCATTTCGCTCTGGCCAAACTATTATAGATCGTCCTCATGGTAGACTTGTTCCCATCTTATTTTTGTCACACGGCAGAATAAAATTGTTTTGGTGCAACTCCGGAAAGGAACAATTCTTCAACCAACTTTCTCTCATCCTCCTTCAACCGTGCCACGTAGGCATGACCCGTAAGTGTCCCTAGAATAGGATGATTGTGTCTTCCATTCTTAACTTCGATTATCCACTTCACATCTTCAACTTTTACAATCAACACCTTCAATGGAGAACCACATTTTCTCGTCCCAACGTTTTTCTTAGGGATTTCTTTTTCAACAACACCCTTTTTTTTATGATGCTCCCTAAACACACCTCCTCTTTCGCATCCCAGCTCAACATATTTTCGGCCCGGCCGAGATCTGATGGCTCTTGCAATGACAATAACTACGTTATGTCGTCTTCCAACTTCTCTACACCACTCTAATGCTTCTTTTTGGGTTGCAAATTGAATATCCGTTGAGAAAATATCATCCACATCAACACCAACACCAACAGCAGGATGTACCACAATATCTGAATAAGGTTGGTCCTATAACCAATATAAAATAATATAAAAATTAATAACTTCATATAATTATCTAGGACTGTCACTATTTTGACAGTCCTATTTTTATATAGGACTGCCAAAATTATGACAGTCCTACTTTTATGTAGGATTGTCGAATTTATGACAGTCCTATATTTATATAGGACTGTAGAATATTTGACAGTCCTATATTTATATAGGACTGTCTAATTTTTACAGTCCTTACTCGTGACTGTCGAATTATGGTTGTTGTTTTACGTACCGTACGTGCTTCGGAACAACCGACATGTTCTTCGGAACGTCCGGAGTGCATATTTAATGGATTGGAGGATCCGACTTCGTCATCGAACATATTTTCATGCATTGTTCCTACAATAGTAAAAAAAAAACTAATTTTTTTTCTGACAATCGCAAAACTTATTCATGGTAGGTTGTCGAAGACATACCGGAAGAATATTCCTTGGACAATCACCAAAGTAAAATTCTCCTCCAACCACAACTATAAATTTCCAAATTTAGGTGGGATGAGGGTTTCTTGGAGAATGAGGGTTTCTTCAAGTCTAGGTGAAATGCCAAAAATAGAATTTTTTTTTACTTATATACCTAAGTGTAGGCTAGCCCCAAATAACTTTGAGAGTGGCAAACTTGTAATTTTGGAAAAATTTACATTGGGCTAGTCCCAAGTAATAGTAGTAGTGCCCTTATAATTTGACAAAAAAAAATGCCATTCATATTGGACTATGAAAATTTATAGAATAGAAATTTCTACAAAACATCCAAATTTCTGTTCTGATTTCTCTGTCCTATTTTTATGGCCACTGTGTAAATTTGTATGGCATGACATACACAACAAACTCATCTTAACCAATAAAATCACAGAGCAATAGAGACAATTAAGAGGGACCAATATGGAAAACCCCCCATGAAGAATGCTACTGTCTTTTCCATGTCTCTCCATATAGCCTTGCAATACTGTCGCTTTCTCCGGACTTAAATATAAAAAAAATCTCCTACTCTCTCTCCTTCGCTATTTCTTCTTGCTTTTCTTCTCCATCTATCGCTAATTGAAAGGAAAAAAAACAACGAAAGCAAGGATTTAGGAGAGCCGTTGCTTGAGGTCAAATTTCAAATTTTACAACTAATTTCTCTTCATTTTTTTCTCTCCATCGGTCTTTCGTCCATAGATTCTTGGGATTACAATTTCCTTTTCTATTTTTAGCAACATTTTACTTGTTTATGTTCACCACAATTGATCATCGATTCCTTTTTTTATTTTTCGCTTCTTCTTCTCGATTTTGAGTAGGGTTTTCTTGTTCAATTTTCGTAGATCTTTCCCAATCTATCTATCTGAATTTTGAAATGAGAAGAGAAATGTGAAAGATCGTACTGTGTTCTTTCTTGATTTGTACTTTAAATTAGGGTTCGAGAATCTTGGTCTTTTTTTGGATATGGTAGAGGATGACTTGTTTAGAAGTTGTTCGGGCGCAGGTACTATGATCGAGGAATTCTTTTGATATCCATTTACTTTTATTTTTGATGTTCTTATTGTTGTAAGAGAATGAACAGATACTCCTAGAATCGGCGCCTTGTCATGTCGGATGCAACACATGATCCGAAAGGAACTAGGGGACACCAAAACGGATGTCACATATGTGTTGCCGTGTCCGTACCGTGTCGTATTTGTGTCCGCTGGAACATAGTTTTTTTAGGCTGGAACTCTATTTTAGAAAATAAAATGGGTTAGGCTTGAAATTTTATTATATGCTGTGTGATTGAGTAACTGCATTTGTATCTTACTTTATTTATCAAAGTAACCTAAGCTTCCCAGAGAAGGTAACATTTGGTGACTGGAGAACAATTCCAGGTTTCTTGTGCGATTAATGTGGGTCCTTGTTCTGTGGAGTTACTTGCTTCAGCAAGAATCAATGAGCTGGTAAACATAAAGAGAAAAACTACCATAAATACATATATGACCTCGTTTGCTTCGCGGAATGGGAAGGAAAGGAAATCAATTATTTGCTCTTTCCTTTCCTTTGGGAAATTGCAATTCCCATTAATTTCTTTTTCCGGTGTTTGGAAATGAACAGGAAACTGGAAGGGAAAGTGAATAATTGTGGATGAGAAAGTGAATCCATGGGGTAAGTGGGGGAATCATTTTTCTCCTCTTTTTCTTTCCCTTGGGAATCAATTTCCTTTCCAGCTCATTTCCTTTGGCATTCAAACACAGGAAAGAAATGACTTTCCTTTCCTAAGGTTCATATTCCGCGAACCAAACGAGACCTATGTCCCCGGCCTTCTAAGCTACCATAAAGAGTTTAAACTTGTCCTTTGGTTGTTTAATAGTTCTTAGCTTCTGTTGATATCACTAGTTCTCTAATATAAAGGCAGGGTCTTAAGAAGTATTAGTAGGATGAATTAATAAGTATTAGTAGGATGAACTAGGACACTGGGTAAGTGCATATTTCTTCTTTTTCGTTCAATTTTCTATCTTTTGATTGTTGTGTTTTAATTGGTATAGTTACTTATCTCACGAATTTAGCAAATAATGTTTGCGTTAAAAGAATATTAGTTTTGTGATCACACATCTCATCGCATGTTCGGGTTTGGTATTCCTTTTTCCTCTTTGGCTTAATGTGTCAATAAGATGAATGCAATTCCCTATAGAAAATTGTATATCTTATCTTTTTGTCTATATTCTTTTGGAGGGTGTTCCTTGGTTTCATGAGCTTAAACTGTATACCCAAAAGTTTTATGGCATGACATTTATACTTGTAGGGAATGATCTCTCATGTTTTTATGATCTTTAGCCAATTCCATTCTGATGGGAGAAGACTAGGGTAATTATGACATCTCATCTCATATCCCTTCATGTGCATAATGTTAGATTTTGACTAATTTATTGTACGACTACAACTCTTTAGGATTTTTTGCTGCTTAAACTATTTAGCTAAAATGTAAGCCTACATACGTGTCTAATTTATTGGCATATGTCCCTCTAAAGCTCATAATCTTCTAGGAACTTGTCACCGACGTGGAGAATTGATCTCAGGTTGATGGTTGGACATAGAACTTTGCCAATTCTTATTGAGCTTTCTTACCTTCATAGTCGACCCCATTAGGAGAAGGCATGGAAGACGCTTATGTTTGTTAGGTAGTTGGCCAACAAAAATAAGGAACTAGTAAGGAATGATCATATGTGGCTATAGGATCTTATTGCAATTCAGATTTTAAGTATGATTGCTTTCAGTATAGTCAAAGGAGCTTCGCAACAAGGTGTAACAGCTGCATCTCGCACCTCATTAGGCGAGGCACCTATCTCCAGGCGCGTCTCGTTGCAAGACACCAACAAGTAAAGGTCCGCCTTGGCGTGTCTTATGTATTTTCTCTTTATTTTGGCTCTATACGCTCACCTGGCAAAAAAATGATGGTCATGGGAGTATTGGTGGTGATGATTTGATAGAGTTTGATGAATATGAATGATTGTTCTATTGCTTTTGCTTTTGCTTTTATTTTATAATTTGTGTTTCTTTCATTTTGTTACTTGTGAAAGAATATAAATTCTTGTTAGTTCTGTTGAATGCTACTACTGTTCTGCTAGGTCACTTGGTTATGTTTTAACATATTTTTGGTGGTTTTAATATGTTGTTTGGTTTTATTTCTTACATTATAAATTTATTTATTTATGTATATTTTTATTTTATTTTATTTTTTTGTTTCGCTTCGCTCGGGTGCGCGTCTTAAGTGTGCTTTGGACGATATGGACCCTTTGTGCCTCGAGTGCATATTGTGCCTTTAACTATCTTGATTGCTTTTAATGAAGTGTCTGTTTGCAGATCATGCTGCAGATTTCGAAGATAGCTCATGTGTTTAAATCACTATTAAGTATATAGATTTTGCAAACTGAAGTATATGGAATTACTCGCAAGCTTGTTATGACGATGTTAGATGATGAGGATGAAAAGTCCTAAGTGGGGGGCTCAAAACTAAAATTTGGGGTAATAGCTGTTAAGCCCTCTTGTTTTGGCACGGCCTAAAGGCCTACGTCACGCTTACCCCTAAGCGGGAAGGTACTCGTTGGCCTGCTCAGTGAATAGCCCATGTGTAGCAGGTAACTTTAGACAAGTTTGTGGTTTATGACAATGACTTTTTGTTGTCATTTCCTCCTAACAGGTATGATAAATGAATAACTAAAACAATAAGAATCACATGCAAATTTTGTTGTGCTGCATAACAACATAATAAGTTTGAGACTTCAACATCAACCAAATGAAGTATTCAATCAAGAAAAAAATGCTAAGAGTATTGCTAACTTGTTATTGTTCATTTCCTCTTTGGTGGAGAGAGGGCAAAGTGAAAAATGCTATTGTTCATTTCCTCTTTCTTTAAAATCTATATTAAACTATTAATAATATTGACAATTTTAAGTTTATGGGCTCTGGCTGGTTTTAAATTCAATAGAAAAGATGGCTTGGTTCGGGTTGCATCTAAGTCAAGGCGGGTCATGGCACCCGACTGAGTCTCCGGGGCGGAAGAGGATTTTAAACGCCTAGGCAACCTCCTTTAATGATACTAATTACTTGTAGTATTTAATTTTCTTTCTCCTCTGTTTCAGTACCTAGAAGGCGAGGTTAGTAAATCAGGAATTGACATGTTTCTGACTGAGAGACCTTGCCATTGATCATCAAGCTCCCTTTGGTGTAGTTTACTACTCATGCTTCCTGAATTTCTTCTACCAAGGGTTTTGTCTCATGTCGATGCAAACAAAGGATATGTGACTCCAACCCTAACGTGCGGCTTTCGTCTCATGTCGATGCAAACAAAGGATATGTGACTCCAACCCTAACATGCGACTCCAACCCTAACAACAAATACCACTGATTTTGGATTGTTTGTTATTCCTACAATTTTGTATATCTTGATGATTAGTCGATTTAATTATCTCATATTAAGTAATTTCCTTGTGGGCAAGGTTTAAGTTATGCATCTGCGAAACCAATTGGTTTCATCCATTTTGGAGTGGGCAGATTTGGAACCAACAGGTTTCATTCGAACTCTTATAAGAAGTGAAAAAAAAAATCAAAACAAACTATTGCCTAACATGATGAATTTATTAGGTGTACGCGTATCTAGGAATAGGTTCCATGATGTATGATGTTTGTTGTTGATATTGTGTTGCTTGATCAGAGTAACAAATGATTAAATGCCAAAATAGAAGTGTGGGGTGAGACTTTCGAATTTAAAAGATTTAGGATTAGTAGAATGAAGACATAATATATGAAATATAATTTTAGTCTGTCAAGGAGAAATGAGGGAGGAGTCCATATAGTTGACAAGAGATACATAAGAGTGATAATTTTCTGTAATTAGGATCAATCATTCATCATGATAGAGAGATTGGAAATGATGTCATGCATATAATTAAAACATGAAGGTTTAAATAGAGCAGTGCTTTTGGAGTATTTTGTGATTGCAAGATACCTCTGAAGTTGAAAGGAAAATGCTACAACGATGTTATAAGACCAACTATGCTTTATGGATCAGTGTTGGACAATTAAGAACATATTCAAAAAGTTAGTGTAGTTAACATTCATGATGCTAATATGGATGAGGATGAGTGGTAATACCTTAAAGAATATGATAGAAATGAGTGTATCCATAATAAGTTAGAGTTAGCATCAATTGAGGACAAGATGATGTAAATCAACTTAAGTGGTTTGGACATGTGCAACACAGATCCATAGATGCCATCGCAAGGAGAAGCAATAATATAGTAGTTAATGGAGTCGCTAGGACTAGAAATTGGCCTAGACTAACATAGTTTGAAGTATTAAAGAAGGATGTTGATTTGTTAGTTTTGAAAGGATATGACCCCTACCCTTAAGACAGCTGAAAGGAAGAAGAGGATTCAAACACCCCATCCTAAAAATTTGGGATAATGGCTTTGATGTTTTTATTGTTGTGAACTATTAGCTAATAAATTTTTTAGCTGGACATTTTTGGGGGTTGTCATTCCTTTTCACTCTTTTGCTTTATGTGTCATCATTGCAATTGTCTATAGGAAATCATAACGTCTTACCCGTTTTTTTGAACTTTTTAGTCCTGGGGAACTTGGAAAGTGCTCAATTGGTTGCATGTTCTTAATTAGCATATCCATTGGTTGCATAAGCTTAATTGACATATCTAAAAGATTGGTCGACCTTCCTACCTGCTAAATGGTAGCTTAGGTTTTATCTCACGGTCGTCTTATGCTCATAGCTATCTTGTGTAGGATCTGGCATCAACGTAGAGAATGACTTCAGATATATAATTGATCATAAAAAACATTGTAAGATCCTTTATGGAGCTTGCTTATATGTTTCACAGACAACCTATTTCTGATAGAAGGTTTCGATGATGTGACTGACAATTTGTTACTTGAAAATATAGTTGGAAACTAGAAAAAAAACAAAGAACAAGGAACATGAAAGAAGTCCCTGGCCCGAAGACTTCTTCAAAGTGTAGAATTCTTTTGAGAACATGAAGATATGAAGTAATAAGGACTACATATATTAGTTGATAAGGGTGAAGACAGATGATGTTCGAATGGTAACAATAAGATAAATATGTTTCGTGACAAGATGACGATATATATGCTAGAATTTGAGATTGTGTATCCGAACATGGTTACTTGAAACGTGGAATGCTCTGGACGTAGAACAAAAATGGGAACACGGTATGCGGGGGTCATAGTACGAGGTATGTTGTGAGCAGACTTCTTCGGAACTCAATAAATTTATGCGTAACATTGTTTCATAACTTATTAAGCAACATTTATGTAAGATAATATATAATGTACACTTAAGATTCAAAGTTAGTCAAGTACCATTATATAACATCATAAAAAAAATTCAAACTAGAAAAAGATTTGTAAGTTATAGACTGAATATTTGGGTACAAGTACGTGAGTACGTTCAGCCTATGCCACGGGCATCAGCGGTAGTATGTTGTCTATGCTTCGATCAAATATAATCACCATATCATATATTCATCTCAATATTCATAGTCATGATTCCATGGTAGTCAAATGTGTGCCTCAGACACGCCTATGGTGCGCCTTATAAATAGGCTCTGCACCTGTCCCTCACAGCTCACCAGGCGAGGCAACTTTCTCTAAGCGCACCCAAGACGTGCCTTTCAGCAAGACACAACCAAGAAAATACGCGTCTTATGATTATTATTATTTATTATTATTATTATTATTAATTTTTATATATAAAAAACTTTGAGGCATTAGAATAATCCTTACCTCATAGAACTAGGAGGGATGTAGTTCTTTCCACGATTGTCAAAGTTGGTTACACTTGAACTGAAAAAAATAAATTTTACTAAAAATGTGGTAGGAAGAATATGCACTTTGGTGGATTCTGTTGTCTGCTAGTGCTATTACTGCTCTACTAGTTTAGTTGGTTATGTTTTAGCATGTTTATTTCGGTTTTAATATGTTATTTGATTTTATTTCTTACATTAGTAATTTATTTATTTATGTATATTATTATTATTGTTATTATTATTTTTATTTTTGCGTCTTGCTTTGTTCAGACGCACGTCTTTAGTGCGCTACGCCTCGAACAATATGGACCCTTTGTGCCTCGAGTGCGCCTTACGCCTTTTATTACCTTCATATTCATTGATAAACTAACTCCTTCACAAAAAACATAATAATAAACATAATAATGGTAGATAAAGATAAGCCGAAAATAACTACTAATATCCAAAGCATAATATCCGAAATCCTTAAAGTCTATGATCATCCTCAAATCCATAAGTACATGCCAGAATAGAGTCATAGAAACAAATCCGGTCAAAATATAACTAGGAAGAACCAACTACTAAAACTATGACTACTCAAGGGGCTCATCCTGAACCTGAACTGTCTCATCTCTTACGTCATCGGCTTAGTCCTCCTGATGACCATAGAAAGTAGGGACATAATCGTCGTCGCCTAAATGTCAACATATCCAATTAGGACTGGAGCAAAGTACCGTAACACAATAAAAGTACACTAAATAAATGATGAATACGAAAATAGAAATATAAGGACAATTATTGAAAGTAATATGTAAGAATTAGAAGCATGGCAAGATTATAATAAATAACTGAAATAATTGGCAAGTGAGTAGTATGTGATAAGTGCAATTTAGAATACATATATTGGCATGTAGGTGCTAAGGCTAGTAATAAGACACGTCAATATATAAGGCTACAAATCTTGATTATAGAGCGCGTCAATACGACATGTACACGATAGTTAGCAGTCCTCTGATTTGGACATAGAGCGAGTCGGTACGACATGTACGCGACCGCTAATAGTCATGATTTGTCCGATAATGGGGTAGACTATATGCCTACTAAGTATTCACTCTCCCGACCATAATTCGCTATACATAATCACATAGAGAATGAGTTACGATCCGTGGACCGCGATTCTACATGAATGGGGATTTAGAATTTAACAGTGTAATAATAATATGTGAAGAGAATCTACGTGTAAACAAGAGACTCGCTATACATAATCACTATAGAGAACGAGTTACGATTCGTGGATTGTGATTCGACACAAATGAGGATTTAGAATTTAACAGTATAATCAAAGTAACATGCAAAGAGAATCTACGTGTAAACAAGAGACATATCAATCATAACTGAATAATACTAACTCTCAAAACTGATCTCAAATGCTGAAATGAATATCACCAATGAGTTCAGAATATGCCAAATAGTTAGAATTCATATAAATAAGTCCCAATTTGGTCCAAGGTCGAAAATTCGTATTTCGGGGATAAGCGATGTCCGCAAACGAGCCCGCAAAATACATAAAAAAGAGCCAAATTAGTTCGAACTAAAAATTGACGTATTAATATGATTCTAGGTTAAAACAATGCCACAAATCCAACAATAGTATCGGAGATATGAAGTGCAGATTTTAAAATAAAATTTTGTTTTGAACGAGTTTTGCAATATCATACGACCAGTGTTCTAAATGTCGGCCGCTTTGACCGCCTAAGCGGTTAGAGGTCTTTCTACGCACCGCTTTTCGGTAGACGGTGGAGTAGGCAGCCAACGGAGCTTTGGAGGCGTAGGTGGACGCCTAGGCGGAGTAATACCTAATAAGATGTTTTGGCCAAACGATTTTGTAAACATTATGGAACTATGGTTCACTTTTACAAGACTAAAACTTCATAAATTTTTGTTTTACAACATAGTTATGCATGAAACATCCTTAAAATATGTATATAATGCAAAAAATGTGGTAAAATAGTAAATTTTTTTTCCAAAATGTATCAACCACCTATGCGGTAGGCTGACCCTTTTTGCCGCGCATCCGCCTACCGCCGTTTCGAACCTTGCGCACGGCCAACTTTGACGTTAAATTAAATCGATCAAACGACAGAATTATTGGACAGAATTTAATAGGCAGAAATGTGGTTATACATGTTATGCAAAGGTCTTGACGGATCGTCGAACGGAACTACGACTAGGGATAAATAAATTTGCGAAGTTGATGCGACGAAACTGTTAAAATAAACACAATTTAAGCATGCAACTTGATGATCAGTTTTGATCTATCAAATGGTTAAATTAACGACTGAAAATTGATAGAGAGGGAGAGGAATATATCGAGATGACGATAGTAGAATCAGATCGACAATCCAACGGTTGGATCGTCCGAAAAAATTGCACAAAGTTGCTATCCCGAAACGCTAATTATGAATTCAAAAGCAGTTTTCTCACATGCGACATGACGAGTCCTTCAATACGGAATGGATTTCCGACGGTTGTGGTGTGCAGGGAAGGGTGGCGATATGCCAAATTGTACGGGGAGACTTCGACGAACTTGTCGGCTTGGTGCGGGGGATTACGCTCGGAGAATGGGACCGGTGCACTAAGTTGCACCGGTTGGCTCGGTAGTGAGGCCAGGCGCAGGATGCAGGGTGCGACTGATGACGCACGCTACTTGATTTCTGGCCAGAGAGTCGCGACGAGGGATGTTAGTGTGGCGAGGCTTCTCTGGGTGCGGACGAGGGACTGGGTTCACGTCGACTAGCTGGGACGAGCAAACTAGTTGTACTAAGTGCAGTTGGCTGAGTTCGGGATGCACGATCGAGCGGGACAAGTGTGCGGCTCCAGTTAAGCGCCTCACTGTGGCACGGGGATGCGGCAGTCAGGCGGCGAGGTGGCACAGTCTCAACGAAGCTAGCTCGGGCTGCTAGTTGGTGCGTTGAGGATGTCGGGTCGGTTAGGAAGTGAAGTGAGGCAGAGGTAGGGTCGGGGTGGGTTGTAGTCGGAGAATGGCTGGTCGGTGGAGGAGTGGTGTAGTGCAGTAGTGATGGGGGAGGTGGCAGTGTAATGGAGATGGCTGTAGTGAAGGTGTAAGTGGTGACCGTGTTGCACTGTGGTGGTGATGGTGCGGGGACGAGGTTGAGGTGGAAAGCTGGTGGAGTGAGGAGCGTGTGGAGAAAATGGAAGGGCAGAAGGTGATGGGTTGATGGAGGTGAGCCGTCGAGTGTAAGCAGGAAGGAGAGTGGGTCGAGTCAGAGCGTTGTGGGAGAGAGTGAATGGAGAGAAGTAGTGGAGAGATCAATGCGAGAGAGATGAGTGATGCTCTTCAAAAATGATAGTGAGAGGAGAGGGAAAAGTGACAGTAGGAATGGGAAAGTAGTTGAGGGAGCAGGGGAGAATGGAAGGAGGGGTACAATGATGGTGTAAGGAGAAGAAAATAATAGTTAAGAGCGGAGAGTAGAGTTGTCGGAGTTTGAGTTATAAGGAGAAATGGAATATGAAGGAGGAGAAGAACTTTGGCTCTGCTTTGTAGAGAAATAACATAGAGGGTCATTGAGGTGACATGCTTTGCTGGAAATTAGTAAGGAGAGAGAGAGAGAGAGAGAGAGAGAGATGGGGGGAGGGGGGGAGAAGGGTTACAAGGTGGTGGGTCTGAATATAAATTGGTTGTACTCTTTCTTTTCTATATTAATGAATTACAAAGGGAGATAGGGGTGTGTTTGGCTGTTTAGTATTGGGTGTGTGGTGCTTGGGAGGGAATGGTGTATTGTGTATAGGGTTAGGATTTTGAATAAATAGGATTAGGGAAACTGCTTAAGGGTTAGGGAAGTAATCAACATATATGTTCATTTATTTGTATACATGTATAGAGGAATTAACAAGTATAAGTATTAGGGCTTAGCTAATTTCCTATTTGGAAATTTTTAGGAAGAAATAAAAAGGGTTAATAAGTTAGTTAATAAATTAATACATAAGTTCTTATTTGAATTAATAATACTAGTTGAATTAGGAGAAAACTATTTGTTTTTAATAATTGGAAATAGAATTTAATTAGAAGGTTTGATTTAAATCCTATTTAATAGGGTAATTAGGATTACGAGTTTAAGGATTATAGAGATGCGGGAATTTTATGTACAGTTACACTCTCTAATTCAAAAGGCAAGAGTTTGATAATTAATAAAGCTGCCTTGTGGTGATTTATATTACATTTATGATAATTCTTTTGTCTCTCCACAATAAAAAATCTCCTCATCCAATTTTTGGTCTTCAAACTAAGGAAAATCATAAACCCTTTGATCGATTCAGATCAAATCGGTATCAGAGCACCAAGATCCTCACGTAGAGTTTTTGGCACTTGTGTATGGTTGATATACGTCACATCTACAAAGATCATGCATTAGCTCTCATTATTGGGCGTTAGAGAAGCATAAGAAGGAATCGACAAAGAAGACAACTGACGCGAGCAAATGAAGATTTCGGGGTGAAGATATCTCAACTGGAGATGATTACTAGTATGGCGAGGCAGATGCAAACCCTAATTCAAGAAGTCTCCAATTTGAAGCAAACTAAATAGGAATTCGGATATTCCATATCCTATAGTGACGACGAGGAAGAGTCCAAATTCGTAGATATCCAAGAAGAATATGGGAGCAGAAGACGAGAGCATCAAATCGAGACGACAAGGCAAGCAGTTCATTCCATGTTGAGGTAAAAATTGACATATACACACATTCGATGGGATAGTCTATGCGGATAAAGTTGACAACTGGATCGACTAATTTGAGATTACGATCAATGTATGATCTTCAGAAGGTATATTGGTACGTTTCATCACGTAAAAGCTGATGAGACATGCCCTGACTTGGTGGAATTCCTATATGGGATCCTACGATATGTCGCACATCTTTTGGGGACATCCCTCGTTCAGAAGCAATTATATCCATTGGGCTATCGGGAGCAAAGATGGTTGAATTAACAGTACTTGTGTCAAAAGTACGAGCAAAGAAGACTACACGACCGAGTTCCACAAGCAAGCTTTACTATTAGATATCTCCATTGAAGATACGACTACACTAAGTAAGTTACCAATGGTCTTCATGAGTCAATTTGAAAAGAGTTGACATTGTTTGCAATTCATGACATTGGAGATGCTAGCAAGAAGGCATTGGCCATCGAGGCAAAGAATAAGAAGGATGAAAAAGCGAAGGATTCGTCTTAGTATAAGATGCACAAGGAAGGAGGCAAGAAATCTAAGGTTCACAAAGATTATTGCGATCAATGCAATCATAATGGCCACGATAAGGCTAGTTGCCAGATCTTACATCTGGATCAAATGGACAAAAGGGCAACTCCAAGAAGAAGGCGAAGGTCGCTATGACTTTTCAGAAGGTGGAGTTGGAGGGAATCCAAGAACCAAACCTAAAGATTGCATTGATGATGTCTTCAATGCTAGGGACCTCAGAATCTGATGTTGAGGAGTTGTTTCATATCAAGTTGCAAGTGAAGCAAAGTCTAGTGGGGCCTATAATTGACACAGAGTCGGAATAATTTTGATTTCCAAGGACTTGGTGGCAAAAGTAGGGCTGGAGGTTGTCACCTGTCTATCAAAGAGGGATTTCCCAGCCTATCTCGATGTATGTCACCGAAAGACAATAAGAAGCCCACCCTTTTCTGTGAAAAAGAGAAATTTGTTAGAGTTGGATAGAGAAGCAATCAAGAAAATGGGTCTGTTAACAAGTGAAGGTTCAAGGTACTTAAGTCTCCCCGTAACTCTTCTTTAGCCAGGCTTGGACAGAATATCAGAGCAAGTACAAGTATTAGTAACATAGCAAAAATGCATTCATCGTATCGTAAACAGTATTTTTTGGGGTGGATCCGAAAAGGAGACTTGAAGATTATGTTTTAGTGCAAGCTATGTTGTACTGGGCGCTAGGCGAGGCGACATGCCACCCGCCTCGCCTAGGCGCTGCCTAGGCGTCCGCCCAGGATTTCTGCATGTTGTTGATATTCTGCAATTTTGTATACAACTATACATATACTATATGTAATGTATAAACAACAAATAACCAATATTCAACATCTAGTAAGCATTAAGCAATAAGCATACAAGTAACACTAATAATAAGTTCTAATAAGCATTAAACAAGCATTCATGAAGCAATAAAAAAAGTCTAACTAATAAGTTCTAATAACCCGTCTAATACCGTCTTTTTTTCCCCTGGGCGACCCTAGGCGGTCGTCTAGCCACACTCGGGGAAACATTCCCCAGGTCGAGGCATCTCCTCTCCAACCCGCACGCCTAGGCCGCCTATGCGCGCCTAGGCGTCGCCTGTGACAACATAGAGTGCAAGTGATTTTGAATTTCAATTAGCTTTTGTTGAAGAGTACGCCGATGAGGTGACTTGTGTGGTAGTAACTCTTGACGTCTGTCAAGTGATATTTGGGTGGACCATATCTATGGAGACATCTATGGAGACGAGATTCTCTGATATACCATAGAGAAAAGAAGTGTCGATTCATCAAGGATGAAATATAGTTCTACGTAAAAGCAAGCCCAGTGAAGGAGGATTCGATATCCCTGGTAATAACACCATACTCCAAGTGCTTGGCAAATGCAAGTGGACATTTTATACCTTTGTTGGCGAGGTCTAAGGAGCGCGAGGCGGCTTTGAAAACACAATTTAGTAGGACTCATGGAGGATGAAGTTCGGAAACAGAAGCTTTGGTAGAGAAATATGAAGACATTTCAAGATTCCAAAGGGTCACTATAGAAAAGGTCCATAGAGCATAAGATTCAACTTATTCCTGAATCACCTTTGCCTAATATGGGCCTGTGTCAACATGATTTGCCTAATGTTGAGAAGATTCGGAAGCAAGTGCATCTGATGACGAAGGATATCATATATCTTTCGCTTGTTTTCAATCGGGCAGTTCATTGTTCAATAGAGAAAGTGCCTTTCAAGACTTGTTTGGGGTACTTGCCTCAAAGCCATTTGACTAGGAGCTTCGTGTTAGCGGTGAGCTGACAAATGCCAAGGAGAAGGGAGAGAAGTTGCGAGCGCAATGATTTCTAAAGAGGATCCGGAAGATGCACGATTGTTGATGAGAACTTGAAGAAGTCTCAACAATGGTACAAGGAGTGACAAGATCACCACAAAGTCGAGAGTGATTTCAAGGTGAGAGATAATGTGTGGTTCCAGCTGAGTGAGGAGCGTCTCAAGGGTGAGTTCAAGAAGATCAAGCCTATATGCTATAGGCCATTTGAGATTCCGTAGAAGGTGGAAGACAATGTTTACCGGCTCGACTTGCCGCCTTTCATGCAATTGTACTCCGTGGTGAATATAGAGTACTTGATGCTATTCGAGTCGTTAATATTTTTTATACATTTTTGTAGAAAAAGAAGAGTCATTGAAGGAAGACTATGTCTTGGAGAGGAAATGCCATAACGCTCTACATGGATAGATCTTTTTTTACTGCATAGAAAGAAAGGGAGAGTTGCCAAAGAAAGCAAAGTAGTATCAACAATTTAAGGGAGTCTTCCTAATCTAAAGCTATGAGCTCGCGAGAACTTATCTCCTTAATCCAGGAGGATCTTCCTTAATCCAGGAGGATCTTCTTTAGGGGATCAGGATTCCTAATTTTTAGAAATTAGGTTTACTAATTTTTAAAATTTGGATTTTTAGTATTAAGGATTATGATTCTTTTAGGATTACTATTCCTTTTCTTGTTTCCTTTTATGGAAAGTTTGGGATACGTTAGGATTTCTAACTTAATCTCAAAGGGATTAATTGTTCTTAATCCTAGTTGGAATTATAAAATATTTGGAGGTTGTCTACAAGTATAAATAGAGTGCGTAAGCCTCTGTTGTAAAACAATCAATCTTTACTATTATTATAATTCTTTTATTGTAAATTATTTTGTGTGCTCTTGTGCTCTAACTCAAGAGGCAAGAGTTTGATGGTAATAAAGCTATCTTCTTGTGATTTCAATCACAATTATTATAATTCTTTTGTTCTTCCACAATAAATATCTCCTCATCCGATTCTGGGTCTTCAAATTAGGATAAATCATAAACCCTAATTTGATATATTCCGATCAAGACCCAAGTAAGTACAAAATGTATTTACTTGTCAGGAGTAGATTTTTCATGTTCCAATTCACCCTTTCTACGCTTTCTATGTTTTGGAACGTGTATTTTGCAAGTTTCAGAACGTGTGTTCACGGATTGCCGAATGCGTGTCCCAAATTGCGGAACATGTGTTCTTGGATCCCAGAACACTACTCGATGAAGAGTCATATCTATATTTGTTCAACTATGAACAATTTCTTCCCGGATATCTAAAGAATACTTTCATTAAGAGAAGTATGGAACCATCATTACGAGCTACTTTAACGCCAAGGAAGTGTCACATGTTATCAAAGTTCTCACGATGAAAATGACTTGAAAGATATCTTTCACTTTGGAGATATCAACAAAGTATCGTGCCCTGGGTCTGGCAATTGAATCTAATAGAGGATTCAGCTACACTCCGAGAGGAACCAATCTACTGAAGAATATTGTTGAACTTGTGGAAACATACACGAGGAGACTGCTTCAGACTATATATGGACTTACAAAGATGACATACTAGTATCTCCCCTACACTTCCATGATTGTTGCATGTAATCCGTCTTTAAAGATCCTCATTAAGAAAGACACTCTTGATGCCAAGTTGATAAACGAGCTATCTTTGGTTGATGATTAAGAACAAAAGCACTCGTACTGTGTTAAAGTTCACAATCAAGGAAAGTTTCTTTATAAGTCAAATTTATAACACTGGGTAAATCTTTGAGCATGAAGATGACCTTTCACGGTTTCGATTATGCCATATGGATTGTGCTTGAGGGCTCCCGTCATCACCCCAACATGTGAGTGTCCCCGAGGTAAAGTATTAAGGTGCCAAGTGCTATTGGGTAAAAGAGCCTTTCATTTTTTTTATCCCTCGCATCACTGCATAGGGTGTCAAAGAACTAATAGACAAATATAGGAGTAGAAACAAAATACAATGAGATAATAATGTAACAAAGAGATGGAGTAAGACAGTGGTATGAAGTGAAGTTAGCAAGAGGATGCATAGCATATGACCGTTATTTCCTTCACAACGTAATAAAAGTGATTATCAAGCCCATCATAAAGAGGCAAGGAAATATAAGAGCAGAGTATTGCAGTTGGTGGTACCATTGAATCACGTCGGCATGGGAGCTTTAGTTCATTGTGGTGCCAAGTAGAGTTGTTTGGGGTAGGGTAAATAAAAATAATACTAGTTGGATCATCGGATGCAAGGGTGGGACAAGGAGGCTCAGAAGGAGCTGAAGAATATTTGGGTGGCAATAGAGAAGTGTTGTTCAAGGAAGGTGTTGCTAGCCAAAATGATAACCTTTTGCTAGGTTGGAGAAAAATAGACATTGCTCTTTTGGGCACAGGATTATCCTACCAAGACATTAGTAGATTGAGGAGCAACCTTATGATTGCCGAGTCAATAGCGATTATAGAATGTACAACCAGACACTTTGGATGACAAAATAAATGGGTTTTATTTAGGAAAAAGAAATTAAAGGGCATGTAGTTAGTTAGGATCACGAAGGACATGGTTGATGAGGTGACAAGCAGTAAGAGTTCCAATAATGTTGTGGAACATTAATTTGAAATAAAGGGATAGATACTCGAGCCACCCCAAGTAAGTGACATTTTTACCTCCGTTAACAACATTTTCCTGGGTTTATGTGAGCAAGAAATTTGGTGAATGGTGCCTTGCTCCTAACAAGGATTCTGGATATCATGGATAAAATATTCTCAGGCATGCTCACGACAAAGAGTTCTAAAAGTAGCCTTGAAGTGATTCTTAATCTCGTTGTGAATTTATTCGAAATCTGAGATAATTTTATAATGATCATGGATAAACAATGGACAAGTCATGCGAGAGTAATCATCAATAAAGGTCACAAAGTAATGAAAGTTAAACAAACATTCTAGTTTATAGCAAGTTCGCGGTATCGGAATCGCAATTGGACCCTTCCTATGAGTATCAGAATCGGTGGTATTGGTAATTTTAGATCGGAGTATCGAATTTTTTGGTATCGAAAAACAAGTAGTTATTAATATTACAAGTTCAAGAAAAATATTTTATACATTTAGACATAATTTAAAGTATTTTTTGTGTTATAGTAGTTTTGAAATTGAATGAAATAATAGCCAACCTTGTTGATTGGTTGTCTAAAAATATTCTATACATTTAAACAAAATTTTAAGTTTTTTGTGTTATTTCTTATTAGTTTTGAAATTAAATGAAATAATAGTCAATCTTGCTGATTGATTTACCTATGATAAATAAGTTTTCTTTATTTACATGCTTTTACACCCTTACTGATTGACAATTTTTTTTTCAATTTTCTATATCGAATTGACTGGGAAATAGACCCCAACGTCGGTATCGATTAGTATCAGTTGGTATCGGATCGGGACATGCCAAACCATATCGGTATCGGTCGTATCGGTAGATACCGCAAACCATGGTTTATATGGACACCAAAAGTGCATGTCGAGTGTGGACCAAGTAGAAAGGAAATAAAAACTAGGAGCGTACCTTAAAATACAAAATCACAAGTCAACTCAGAAAATATACATCAAGGAACATAAATTTGAGAACTAGAAGAGGAGTATGGACCAAGCCTACGGTGCCAATCAAGCGAATTGAAGCAAAGTTAGACAAAGGCTTATCCAAAGTGGTATAACCCATTCACCTCGTGATCAGCACCAATCAGTGCATGCATATGAAGATTTTGAATGATGATAGAAGAGGGAGAAAACATTATTCAGTAATAATCTTTGGAAAGACAACTTACAAAGTCAAGGTAAGCTTGTAAAGATGGAGACTATGAAAACAAATTGAAGGTCTCATGATGGTCATATCTCCAATAGCAACAAAAAATTGTGACACTAGAGCCAGTAAATCATGTGCTCTAGAGTCAAGACCCAAGGATTAGAACGTGAAAGAAAGTATTACCTGTGGTAGTAGAAAAATTGACAGAGTAAGAGGAGAGGAAATGCTACATGTTCTGAAGGTCGACAGAAGAGAGTTGTGAAGGCCCTATAGGAACTGATAGAAGTTGATGTTGAAGCAATGCCATACGTCAGGTAGTGGTCTGAGCCATCGGCATGGCTCACTCTCTGGATAAGCTTTGTTTCTTCCATCAAGTAGCTTTGGTATGATTGATCCAACTACAATGAGTTTAGTTCACTGATGGTAATGTCCATGACCACCACAATTGCTGCCACGACTATTGACTGAGATAGTTGGGTCGTCATGTCTGCTGCGTCCAAGAGTTGGTGATCGACATCCTTGTCCATGCAAGAGAAGGATAGTAGAGGAAGGAGTGGGATCAGAAGTGGTGAGCTCGTGGAAGATATCATATAACCTTTTTATGTTATCCTCGGAGGAAGTAGAGAGATTTGTGGGTCATTCTACTTGACTGTCCTGTACTAGGAGGCTTCCATGGGGTTCAATATGAATATGATAGTTTATGCTGGTTTGGCTTGAAAATCGAGTGGTTTGGGCTGAAAATTGACTACTAGTAGGGAAATTAAGTACCCTAATGATCACCTGTTAAGATAAGATAAACCTATGTTCTGCCTAGCTTAGGTAGCATTGCAGTGGTAACCATGTTATGAGACTATTTTTTCATCGAGCAGTGATCTAGAGTAGATTAAGGCCTTTAGGGAGATTGGAGATTGACCATGTTTCAGCCAATCAGTACTTTTTCCTAGATACATGCCTCCATTAACATGCAGGAATTCAAATTACAACCATAGATAATTTAAGATGGAAGCCAGCAATTTCCCTTAGAGTGAACGCCTTTGTGTAAGCAATATAATTTGGGATCCATGAGAAAATTTTCTTCTACTGTGACCTTTGTGATCGTATGATATTATCTGGATAAGGCCAATTCTAGTAGAAGATGGGGCAAAAGAAGACTCAGTTTGAGTCTCTGTCTTTAGAAATTTGCCCATCCAGAACTGCAATTTTTGACTGGCTAGTTTCTTGTATTATGCCTTTCAGCTTGGGTCTTGGTTATTGTGCTATGACTTTGCTGCTTTCCAATACTGATTAAACTCAGACCGAATACTGGGTATGCATCCCTGATTCAACTCTCATTCATTTTGCCTATGTTCTCTGCTGTCATATTTAGGACTTTGTTGGTGTTTATACAGCGCACGTGTGTGTAAGTGGGTCGGTGGGTTAGTTAACGTGGAACTCATATGAAATGTTCTCTTTTCCATTGGTTTAGTTATACACATTATAAGTATTCAACATTTTGAATATATTTTTTCATGGGACTTGAACATGTCCCTGACTAGTGAATGTGTATTTCTGTGCATGTGCACTCTATGTATGAAAAATCTGTGTTGTTAGTTTTGTTAGAGTTATTTTATTTTGTTATTTATCATATGAGGGTATAATAGTAATTGTGGGTGTATTGCATATCAATATAAATAGACATGAGATGCAACCTAGGGTTTAAGGCCCTTGCAATCTCCTTTCTCATATTCTTTCTTCTCCTACTTCCCCTTCTCCTCTTCCATCTCCAGACTTCTTCTACGGCTGTTTTTCGTCTACTTTTCATGATTAGCCGTTCGTCGTTCGTCGTTCGTTGTTCGTGGTCGTTCGTGGTTCGTTTATGAGATCTAGGGTTTCTACAGATCTTCGTTGGTTATTCGTCGTCGGTTGAGGTTCGTTGTGAGATCTAGGGTTTCAAAGATCTCGTCTTTCTGTTGCATCTGCAAGTATGGTGGGGACCGAATCTTTTAGCGAGATTAATTGTGGTGGTGGTAGCGGAGATAGTTCTCCTTTTACTGTTATTCATAATGATGAATTGGGAAAGTCGATTACAGCGGTGAAACTCAATGGTGCGAACTACCTTGCCTGGTCCAAGTCTATCAAAGTGGTGTTAAGGGCGAAGAAGAAGTTGAAGTTTTTGACGGAAGAATCCCTGCCTAAAACTTCCGCTGAGTATGAAGATTGGATGAGTACAGATGCATACGTTATGTCGTGGTTGTGGCATAGTATGGAACCACATATCGCTGCTAATGTTCAGTGGTGTGAATCAAGCAAACAGATTTGGACATCTTTGGAAGAATCATATTCGCAGAAGCGAAACGTTACCCGTATCTATGAGTTGTACGAGTTATTGTTCAATACAAAGCAAAATGGGAAGCCTGTGAATGAATATCTGGCTTCAAAGAAGGCTTTGTGGGAGGAACTGCTTCAATATCATCCTGTTACTACTGATTTGAAGGAAGCTCGCAGACAGAAGGAAGAGTTTCATGTTTCACTTATCCTAGCCGGCTTGGATCCTGCGCTCGAACCTTATAAAGCTCAAATCCTTGCTGGAGAGCAGTTACCTACGGTGGCAGATATTTTCTTCCGTCTCAATCGTTCCTTTCTGGGACAGAGTTCTGTGGTGCCGAGTACTGACTCTTCTGCCCTAGTTTCTAGTGTTGTTGGTCGTGGTGGTGGACGTGGTAGTGGACGTGGCGGTAGGGATGGTGGTCGTAGTTTTGGTCGAGGAGGCCGTGGTGGTAGAGATAATGGTCGTGGTGGTGGCCGCAGTGGTGGTGGTGGTCGTGGTCAACCACGGAAGTGTAACTATTGTGGAATGCTCGGTCATGTAGAAGACTACTGTTGGGACAAGTGGGTCAAACCAGAATATGCACATCAAGTGCATGCTGAAAATATGCAGTCCCAGGTCACCACTTCTGCTCCCAGAGATGATACTTCGGGTTTCAATCAGACTTCAACGTCCGATACCTCATCTCCATTTCAACAGATCCTCCAGAAGTTGAACGCGCTTGCTAGTACCACCTCCCAACCTACTGCAACCATGGCACATATAGGTAATCCTGCTTTTGTGGCAACCCAGTCACCATCCACCTCTTGGGTCATCGACTCAGGAGCAAGCTCTCACATGTCTGGTATAACATCTATCTTTCATAATCGTAGTTCTATGAAACATAATATTATCTTGGCTGATGGGTCTACTCGTCCTGTGCTTCGAAAATGTGTCATTCACCCTACTCAATCACTATCATTATTTGATTCATTATATGTGCCTAATTTTCCATTTAATTTGTTATCTGTGAGCCAGTTAACCAAATCTCTTCAATGTTCTGTGACATTTTTTCCAAATTCGTGTGTTTTTCAGGACCTCAGGACGAAGAAGATGATTGGTTCGGGGCATGAAAAAGATGGACTGTACTACTTGGATCTACCTGGAAAAGCCTTCACTTATGTTTCTACTTCTTCGTTGCAGTGGCATTATCGTTTGGGACATCCGTCTTTGGCTAAGTTGCGTCAAGTTGTTCCTAGTTTGAGTCATATTTCTAGTCTTGAATGTGAGGCTTGTCAGTTAGGCAAGTATCACCGTAGTTCCTTTCCTCGTCGTAGTGAGAGTCGTCAATTAGAGTCTTTTGATCTTGTTCATTCTGATATTTGGGGTCCGTCTAGAGTCAAAAGTCCGAAAGGATTTCAGTATTTTGTTATTTTTATTGATGATTATTCCAGAATGACTTGGTGTTATTTAATGAAAGAAAGATCTGAGTTTCCAAATGTGTTATCTGTCTTTTATAATGAAGTCTATGTTCAGTTTAATAAACGTATCAAAATTCTGCGTTCTGATAATGCTTTGGAGTATACTCAATCTTCTGTGAACAGTTTCTGTGTTGATCGTGGTATGATTCATCAAACCAATTGTGTCCACACCTCTCAATAAAATGGTATAGCCGAACGCAAACATCGACACATTTTAGATGTGGCTCGAACTCTCATGTTCAATATGCATGTCCCTAAACAGTATTGGGCAGATGCCGTTCTTACTGCATGTTATCTTATTAATCGCATGTCATCATCTGTATTAAATAATAAAGTTCCATTTACCATATTACATACAGATGTCGCACCCTTTTTCTTATCTCCTCGAGTGTTTGGGTGTGTCGCTTTTATTCATAACTTGGAACCTAATCGAGATAAGTTGGCTCCTAGATCTCTGAAGTGTCTTTTTTGATTATCCCCGTACTAAAAAAGGTTATCGTTGTTACAGTCCACAGTCATGCAAATATTATGTCAGTGCGGATGTTACATTCTTTGAGTCTACCCCTTTCTTTCCTTCAGGAGACCGTTGTATTCCTTTTACAACAGATTTGATATCTTCCATACCACTTCCGGTCATTTCTGAATCAATTTCTGTCTCCATTCCCCATTTACAGGTTTATCAGAGATCCAAGGACAGGCCAGTGGTTCTGCAAAATTCAGCCTTCAACCAATCATCTTCCGTGCCTGAGGTTTCTGCTCCCATCACCACAGATCCAGATGATCTTCCTATTGCTCTCAGAAAAAGACGCCTTTGTACCACAAAGAATAAGCATTCCATTTCTAACTATGTTTCATTACACCGTGCTTCATCATCTTTTCATGCATTTGTTGTTTCATTGTCTTCTACTTTTATTCCCAAAACTTACAAGCAGGCTATGTCATCTTCTGGTTGGAAAAGTGCAATGGATGAGGAGATGTATGCTTTACATCAAATTCAGACTTGGGAGCTTACATCACTTCCTGTTGGAAAATAAACAGTGGGTTGTAGATGGGTGTACACTGTTAAGTATCACCCTGATGGTTCTGTTGAGCGCCTCAAGGCACGGTTGGTTGCCAAAGGGTATACTCAGACATATGGCGTGGATTATATGGAGACTTTCTCTCCAGTGGCTCGGCTGAATTCAGTTCGGATTCTTATTTCTGTGGCGGTTAATCACCAAAGGCCTATATATCAGCTGGACATAAAGAATGCTTTCTTGCATGGTGACTTACATGAGGAGGTTTATATGGATCAACCACCGGGATATATTGTAGCAGGAAATAAAAGGCTCGTATGTCGATTGAAGAAAGTATTATATGGACTGAAACAGTCACCTCGTGCTTGGTTTGACAAGTTGAGTTCAGTTCTCATTCAGTATGGCTTTCGGCGTACCACATCAGATCATTCAGTATTTTGCCATTCTTCCTCAGCAGGTATTATCGTGTTGATTGTTTATGTTGATGATATCATTATATCTGGGAGTGATCATGCTGGAATTGTGGACTTGAAGGCCTACCTTAGTCGTCAGTTTCATACTAAGGATTTGGGTCTTCTTCGATATTTTCTTGGAATCGAGGTTGCTCGATCTAAGAAAGGTGTGTATCTGTCACAACGCAAGTATGTTCTAGACTTGCTCTCCGAGACTGGGATGTTGGAGTGTCGGCCAGTTGAGACTCCTATGGATTATCATGACAAGCTTGATGCTGACAGGGGAGAGTTATTTGAGGATGTTGGATATTATAGACGTTTGGTTGGCAAACTTATATATCTTACTGTTACTCGACCAGACATCACATATGCAGTTGGAGTAGTTAGTCAGTTTATGCATGCCCCTCGACAACCACATTGGGAGGCTATCTCTCGCATTCTTCGATACTTGAAGGGTACACCTGGAAAGGCTTTGTTGTACAAACCTTCCCAGTTGCTTACGGTGACTGGGTTCAGTGATGCTGATTGGGCAGGCAGTCGCAGTGATAGGTCTACTTCTGGCTATTGTACGTTTGTGGGTGGCAATCTTGTCACGTGGCGTAGTAAGAAGCAGAATGTTGTGGCTTGTTCTAGTGCAGAGGCTGAGTACCGTGCGATGGCTCATACAGCTTCTGAGATGATGTGGGTGCAGTCTCTTCTTCATGAAATGGGATTCATGATTCCTATTCCGATGGAGATGTATTGTGATAATCAGTCGACAATGTTTATCGCAAGTAATCCGGTGTTTCATGAGCGCATGAAGCATATTGAGATGGATTGTCATTTTGTTCGTGATTTGTTGCTGAAGAAACAGATTGTCACTCCTTATGTTCGGTCAGAGGATCAATTAGGTGATATCCTCACCAAACCACTTGCTCGTGGTCCATTTTCTGATTTATGTAGCAAGCTGGACATGTCTGATCTATATGCTCCTGCTTGAGGGAGGGTGTTAGAGTTATTTTATTTTGTTATTTATCATATGAGGGTATAATAGTAATTGTGGGTGTATTGCATATCAATATAAATAGACATGAGATGCAACCTAGGGTTTAAGGCCCTTGCAATCTCCTTTCTCATATTCTTTCTTCTCCTACTTCCCCTTCTCCTCTTCCATCTCCAGACTTCACTAGTTTCTTACATATTTATCTTACAATATGATATATTACCATCTTGTTATGTATCTGTTGATCTGATACATATAGGCTGATAGGCAGTGTTCATTTTTTTACTTGAGTCATGTAATGCATACTTAAGAATTTAGATTCTGAAGCTAGATAAACTTGTAAAGATGAAACAAATAAAAAGTTATGAGAACATTATGTTAGTCATGTTCTTATGGATTTAGAAGTATAGACCTAAACTCCTAGAGTTACTATATCATACAATACACGATACGTATCGCGAGTCGACAACCTATATTAAAATTCCCTTAAAATAATAACGTTAACAACAATGCTGGTATCCCAAAAATATGTGGTTGGATGCCTTAATCTTTTTCTTCTGTTCCGGTATATCAAGGGCCTTGTCTTTGTAACATTTGTAAGTACTGCATCCTTTTTATTGTCTGAATCAATGTCCTTTTCCAGTTGGCCCCTAGTTCTAACAACTCCATCTATCTTCCATTAACTTCTCCTCCGTTAACTTCTTCTGGTAAGTGTATCTAGCGGTCGCTGGACATATCCAAACTATTTCAAATGATCTCTTCTCTATCCTTAGCTGAAAGTCACCTCTAACTTCCAATGGATGCACCTGTTTCTTCTTTATCTTTAATTATATCTTTTCTCATCTATGGAAACATTCTAATTTCAGCTTCCATCATTTGGGCATGCTTTTGAAATCACAATCAAGGTTTGCAGTATCGACCGATATTGGTATATATGGGATCATACTTTTGGGCATTTCCTTGTCCAATACTGACCCCAACCGATACTGCCAATGCTGGCCGACACTGACTTTGAGGCTCTCTTTCTTGGTTCAACAATGAAAAACATTTTAAAAAAGAGAAGTGCAGGAAAAGCAGTATCGACTTAGTGATTAGGCTGTGGCAAATGCCAACAAGATATAGTGTTGATAACATTCATTATCGCCACAGTGTAACATTACCATTTGTTGAAGCTGTACGTATATAAGTTTACAACATTCATCCATCTTAAAATTATTTATTCAAAACTAATCTATTTTAGGTGTACTTTGTCTAAAAGCAAGTAAATAAGAAAAAAATACCTATTGCAGGTGAACTATTCAACAATGTTGAATTTTATTCCATTGAAAACTATCAGGAAGTAATGTACATAAAATTATGCGTAATTATATCAAATATTTTCTAATAATTCTTTATTATATTTTTTTTCTTTCCAAAAAAAAAAAAAAGAACTCCAAAGTCCGATCAAAAACTGCTGAAACCTGTCTATACCGATAAAGATAAGCAGGGCCCAAAATCGATACTCTGTGAGCCTTGATCTCAGTATACTGAACTCATACATCATTGTTGACTGTGAAGCCTTATATTCCTCTTCAATATTGAGGGTATGCAATAGTTATGTAATGAGTTCTGCATACCACCACCATTAGGCATATCTAAAGTAACGCACAGAATTCTCCAATGCATTTTTGAAAATAAAAATCTATATTGGACGGCTATGGGAAACTTCGTAATAGGATGTGGACTCGACAATATATATGCAACACTGACTTTCTGTGTCTGTGTATATTTTGTTGGTCTCTGTTGTGTTCCTGTATGGACATGACATGGACACATTGGTTGTTTTAGAGACTGTGCTTCCTAGAATCGAAATCCATATTAAAAGTAGAAAAAGCAGTATTTAACACTTTCTGCTTTATATATTATCTTTTATGTTAGTCTCTGTTTCAAATCTCTCTTTTCTTTTACATTAGCTATCCATGATCTAATTTTTCACGTTCCTTACACTTTTATGTGATTTTGCTCCAAGTCTGTGTTTGGGCTTACAATTTGAGATTTTAACTTTGTTTTTCGCTGTTCACATTAAACTATATTAATTACTGATACTTCTGACATGTTTTCCACTGATAATCATTGACGTGCATCTCTTGTACCCATTTTTTCATAGACAGTCACCTCAAAAGATGCCACGTGCACATGGAAGGATGGATGGAAATTTTGATCATATTGATAGAAGAAGGCGCACTCTTCTTAGAAGATATCTAGACCGGCATAATTGTCTATTTGTTTCGAAGGTTGGTTGTCTTTTGATTTGGTCATTTTAGATGTGGAGATTTTTTACTAAATGTTTATTACAGATTATTGAGGTTTATATGTATACATCTTTTTGCAGGAATCTCAGGTATCTGCATTTATTCTGAGAGATACTGAGCAGAGGTACTATCTTTTCTTTTATAGGAGATATGCCTTTAAGCATCCTTCTACAATTTATTGTGATTTGTTGCCGGGTTGTTTCATTCCCTGCGATTTATAGTAATTGATTCCATTTCATCTGGAGGGTTACACGATTTCTAAATTTTTATTTCGTAATTCATATACTTGTGTTGTTTATTTGGTGAAACTGCCTGGTGTCTCATTCCTTCTACTTATACTAATTGACACCATTTCATCTGAAGGGTCTACTTCTAAATATGTGATTTATAATGCATAGTGATTCTGTTTTTTTTGGGGAAAAAAAATTCATGTTTAAGCTGATTATGTGTCATTAATTTTACTGGATTTGCTACTTTGCCTTTGTGGAAATTATTCACATCCTACAAACAGCATGCATGTTTCTGAGAATTTTTTTATCTGGTTGTTTGGATGTGGTTAAAAACTGGTTTTTTTTTCATGCACATGATGGCATTATGTCTCTTTTTCAAATATATCTGTCTGCTCCTTTTGCCCTGGTCTTCATCAAAAGGAATTAGATATCTTGCAATATACATTCCGAGTGTTCAGTTATTTTTATTTGAACTTGTGATGTCTAGTTTGATCATAGAATCTAGGATCTCTCTTTTCTTCCAGCTAAATGTCCACTACTGTATGCTCTTTTGCTCCCTAAGTCAATAATCAGGCAGATCAGGATTAACCTTTCATTCTTTTCCCTGTTTATCAGGTGCATTGCCACATTTGTCTCCCTTGAACTTGATACATACTGGAAAATGTTACAAGGATCTGAGCTGAGAAACTACTTGCAATCTGGAATTTCTGCAGTAGACAATCACGAGTCAATATTGGCACCTCTGATGATTTTCCAGGTTAATATGCCGGAAGAGAGAATCAATCTTCCTGAAAGTACTAGTCTTGAGGACTCTTCCTGCAGCTCTTCTGGTACACAAGTAATGCCCCAATCTCGCAACAGGAATAAAAAGAGCAAATCTTTCAATGATTCCTCCATTACATCTCTGCCCAGATGTTCGGAAATGGACTCTTCTGATTCATTTTGTGATAGTTTGGCTACAGTTGGTTCAGATGCCCTGGTCAGTGATACTCCTATAGTGGAAAAAGCTCAGAAGAGAAGTTCAAGAAAGAAAGGGAAGAGGAAAGGAAAGCAATACAAACGAGAAAAAGTTTCTACTGAATTGAAAAGCCAATGTGAAGAGACCACCTGCGCCGCCTCTGTTGCTGGAAACTCTTTACATAGTGTGCCTGTTACTTTGGGCGAACAAATATCTGGAAACTTGTCTGAGAATTCAAGATTTCCTAATTTGTCAACTGAAGATACTATTATAGAGAAGGATGATAGTGAAACTAATGATGCTTATTTAGACAGTTCGGCAACTATGATGTCATGTGTATCTTACAACGATGAACTGGATGACTCTGAATCACTAGCTTCTTCCATATCTCAAGTACTGGGTTGTGACAATACTTCTGATCTACATCATAAGTCAAGTGCAACATGCCATCCAGAAAGAACACCATCTTTTGTTAATATGGTTTCTGCAAACACTCATCAAAAAGGAATCGGCAATGGTAGTCACAATCCATTTAAAAGTTCATTCAGCACTACCTTGGATCATTATGATGTTGATCCTGCTCTAGAATCATTTCAGGATTGTAGGAACAATGGTATTAGTGAAAACTGTAGTAATGATGTCGAACCAAGCTTAGCAATCAAAGATAGATGTGAACTTAGTATTTCAAGAGTGGTGGATTCAGAATCCACAAATTCTGACCCTTTATTTTGTAGTACTATAGGCTTATATGTTAGGGATAATGGAATTGCAAATGATTGTCATGCTTGTGACCCTTACTGGCCAGAGGATGTTCTTAGACAAGGTACCACCGAAAGAGCTGAATGCAGCAGTGAAGCATGCAGCACCAGTGACTTCCACCCTGTTATATCTGGAAAGAGAATTAGGACAGGCAAAAAAATGACTTCTCGAACAGGTAAAGATAATACTCATTCTGTCTGGAAGGAAGTCCAAAAGATGGACACTGAGCATTGTATTAATGGAAAGAAGGATGTCTATGCAATGTCTCGTCAAGTTGATTTTCCTTCTAAGTATTGCGATACAAGGTCAAGACCTAATACATCTGACTGTCTGAAACAAAATCAGAAAGGAAAAAATGGCAGGTATCCTTGTTCTTATGAAATGATTAACCAGACATCTAGATCATATTCGAGTAAAATAGCCTCTACTGCTGTTGATTCAAGTGAAACTAATAGCAATAGGAAACCAAGTTCTGCCTTGAAGACGGTGAGCCGCTATTCCAGGAAAGGATCTCCCAATGGTAAGGCAGCCCCCTCTAGGCCTTCCAGAAGTCACGCACAGAAGAAAGATAAATTAAGGAACTCTCCAAAGGTAAATGAAGGCATCCTCAACAGGAATAGTGTATTAAGCTCTCTGTGCAGTAGTGATGATTCTCAGCTGCTTGGGATTAAGCCACCTGAAAAAGTTGACTTCAGCCAGTCGGAACAACAAAAAGGTGGGAACTATTCAGAAGAAGGTTCATTGTCAGAAAATACATGCAGCATGTCAAGTGAAATGACTTCAGCGGTTACTGACAGTCAAATGGTCCTGTCAGGTTCAGCATTCGATTCTCTTGGTCACACACCCATGGAAATGCAATCAAGTAATAACGAGCATAAAAATTTGTGTCGAGATCTTTTTCTTATGGATACAGACAGTAAATGCAAGAACATACGAGCTGAATGTTCTCATCCTGAATTTAGTGAGCCAGATAAGTTTGGACCTGTGTCACAGAAGTGGGTCCCTGTTGGGATAAAAGAAACAGTAGAATCTTGTGCAAGCCTGATGGATAACATGAAATCTTCTCTAATAGATGGGTTAGTCCCTACTAAAGTAGATACTAAGAGTGTTGTAGAAGAGGAAAACACAAGGGTTCATTCCTTTGTTTCCTTGAAAAGAGGGGAGTTGCAATGCTCAAACTTCAGTACTGCAGAGCTTAATTCTTCATCTTCGGAAATGGACAAATCAACTGGTAATTTGAGAAGTGACCCGTATACAGATGGAGTGTTTGCTGGTGTTGTTGAATCTAACCTTCACTCAAGTAATGGGAGTGATTTAAACAAGATATTCCATGCGATAAATAATTCTTACAACTCACATGCTATGGCAGAAGCTGTACACCAGGCATCTGGAACTCCTCTTGCTGAATTTGAAAGACTTATTTGTTCTACTTCTCCATCTATTTGTCAAAGATCTCATTCTATAAGTTGCAGGTCTTGCTTCCCAGAACAACTGAAGAATGAATCTTGTTACTGGCATCAATTCCATGATGTCACTTTGGGAAGCCTCTGGCAGTGGTATGAAGAACCTGGGTGCTATGGGTTGGAAGTTAAGCTAGATGAAAAATGCACCTCGAAAAGGCTGCATAATGGCTGTCTCGAATTTAAAGCATATTTTGTACCATACCTTTCTGCTGTGCAATTATTTGGCCGACCTGGCTTTAATAATGCCTGTTGTGGCGCTGATAAAGCGACAAAGTCTTCCGAATATGATCCTCGTCCTATATTCACAAAGCTACTTTCCCAACCTTGTAATGAGGAAGATGCATGCTTACTGGGATCTGTTTCATCTGTGAAAGATAAGTTGCACAATCAGTCAGTTATAATTGGTGGTGATGAAGAGCTCGTTTTTGAATATTTTGAACATGCCCAACCTCCTCAACGAAAGCCATTATTTGAAAAGTTAGTGCTTGGTTCTTTATGATCTTTATATTCTTAAAATTTGTGGTGAATTGTGATCCTTGCCGGTGTTTTTGCATAGTCTGGTCCATTATGCCTTTACAGATTTTCTCTTCCAATATGTTTGCCTATAGACTGTGGGGCTGAAGAACTTTATGCTAGTTGGTGTAGGTTAGCATTGTACCTGATTTTTTTCCAATAGGGTATTGTTTGGGAAGGGGGGAAAATGAGGGGAAGGAAAAAGTAGAGGAGAAAATGGGAGGAAAATGAAAAGTAATGGTGTTTGGGAAGGGAGGAAGGAAAATAGAGGAGAGGAATTTGAGGGAAAAAAATATATGGTGCCCACCAAAATTTTTTCCTCCCAAAAGTGGGAGGAAAATGGAGAGATGAGAGGAAAGTGGGAGTATTTACTCAACTACCCATCAAAAAGCTAACCATAAAGTATTGTTTGAAAAAAATCAAGGACTAAAGAGTAATTTTATTTTATCCTACAAACAAACAAAATTTATTTTTCACTTTTTTTCCCTCTACTTTTTAGTCATCCAAACAAGAGAAAGGAAAATTAAATTTACCCTCATTTTACTCCCCTTCATTTTCCTTCCTCTCAAATTTTCCTCTCCCTCCACAAAAAAGTTCCCAAAAAAGTTCCCAAACAGTGTAAATTTCCCTATAGGCTCATTAATATGGACTTAACTCTTGTAAAATTTAGAAATATTGTGCATTAACTTTGGCTGGAAAATAAATGTACAAGCATATTTAATGATTTACTTGGAAAATAAATGTACAAGCATATTCCCTCCAAAATCTTTAGTGCTCATGGATTTTAAATTTGAAAAAACAAAGTGTATTTATTAAAAAGTCCCTAATATTAATGAGCCTATAGGGACATTCATTGGGAAAGTAATTCGGGTACAATGCTAACCTACACGTATATATATATATATATATATATATATATATATATATATATATATATATATATATATATATACTACCATACTCTTTTTTTTATTGGTTATCACATAATTGTCTTCCTTTATGATTCAGATTTTGAAGAATTTTAGATAAGAGTAGCTTTACGTATCTTTGTAGCTTCCGCTGATAGGCATTGTTGTTGTTCTATATATTGATCGATATACTAAAGAAAGACTATCTTGTGTGGATACATAACTTTCCTTTTATATCTATTTCTTGTTGTCTATACTTTTTTGAGTTAACTGTTACAATTCCTGCTAATATTTCAATTATTATTTTTGGTAGATAGTCCTATCATGCATTTTGATATTAGATAGTCCTATCATGCATTTTGATATTGGATATCACATAATTATGTTCTTTTATGTTTTTTAAATTTATGTGAGCTAAAATTTTCAACCTCTGAGCCTGTAACACATAACTTGTGGTAGTTCAGTCATCTTTCTTAGACGAGTCCTCTTTTGTACTGCTATTTATTCCTGGGTTGTGTTCACTGGCATACTTGAACACGGTCTGTATCAGGGCTTTAGGAGCTGTTAACCAAAGGAAGAATTATGTGAACCCCTCCATTTAATTGCATGGCCATACCAGCTCCCCCATCCTGAACCCCTTCGCTGAAAAAAGAAATACCCCTGAAAGTAAATTGGAAGAGGAAAACCTCAGTTGTTTATATAACTTCACGTTTGTGTGAAGTTTTGTCTGTATGGTATAGAAGTACACTGTACACCTTTTTGCTGTCATTTTCGATTTTTTGTGTGTGTGGATTGGTATGCTACTTAAATATTGGCTATCACATTATTGTGTTTGTTTATGGTTCTTCAATGTGTGATTGTAAGTATAGAAACACTATCCTCCTTTTTGTTATACACAATATATTGTAACTGTATGGTTCTTTGCAACTGAATTAGCCTTTTAGAAGTTGAGTTCTTCATGTTGACCTGAAAGAAATGCACCTATCTTGCATTAGCCGGACACAATATGGTATAGGAAAAATACCCATGATATGACAAACAAAATGCAGGTCTCCATTTACATTCTGGTTTCTCCTTCTCATGTCGGGCTAGACAACATGACTCTCAGTTTTCTCTCTTCCAGCAGAAACATACCTAAGAGCAAACTAAATTTTGGTAGATTGAGTACTAGGTGTTGAGATCTGGGGAAAACTCAAAAAAGTTGATTTATTTCATTGGGTAGAATGAGTACATATTTACATGAAGGGCAATTCCACTTACTGGTTATCCGATGTAGGACTAAAACTAGACACTAATAAGTAGATAAAAAAGAAGGAGATAAACTCTTCTAGACTCCCTTGCAAACTGGAGCATAGATGTTAATCAAGACAGACTTGGAGAGAGTGTATAAACAATGACCATGAAAGAACTTTGGTGAGGATATAAGCTAACTGCGAGGGAACATGAACATGGGAAAGACGAACTTTAAGTTTGACCTTGTCTTGTACAAAGTGGTAATCAACCTCAATATGCTTGTTGCACTCGTGGAAGCCATGTTTCTCAGCAATGTGGATACAATCTTATTATCATAATGGAGAGTTGCTGGAGAAGTGAGAAGAATACTAAGATCTTTGAGAATACTTGTGAGCAAGATGAGCTTGTAATTACCAACAATATTTTGCTACTCCATGTAATAATATTGTTGTTAAAGAAGGTAAAAAGGCTAGTAGTAGAGTGGCAATCATAGTCAGAGTTGGCATGGACAATACGAGATAAGGAAGACATTCGCTAGATGAGTCTCTTACCCCGACACTTCTTCAAGAATTAAAGAATGCGCTCAATGACATGAAGAGAATGCATATAATGACATTAAGGTGAGATACCTAGGAGAGATTGCATGTACATATTGACTGACTGTCTTGACGACGAAAGAAATATTTGAATGAGTAATGACCATGTAGATGAGTTTGCCGACGAGTCGATGTTACATGCCAAGATCCGGAAGAGGTGGATTAAAAGGGGAGTTAATATTGGGGAGACGAATGCTCTTTTCCATAGAAGTGTCATTGATGACAACCCAAAAGACCAAATGTTTTCAAAATTTCTTGAGAGAGGGAGACTTTTTGGCGAGCAACCTAAATGTCATGAAGTTACCAAAGACGACCAATGTCTTTGATGTGAAACTAGATGGTAAGATAGACTTTAACTTTGGCGATTCTAGCAAAGTCATAGTCATTGACGATGATGTCATCTACATACCAGGAGAACAAAAACACTATAGGTCGACAATGAATGAAGAGAAAAGAGTTAAAGTACAATGGAAGAAACCAATTTACTTAACATGTCTGAGCTTGTTAAACCATACATGAGGAGACTACCTAAGGCCATATATAAATTTCCGGAAATGGCCAATAAGGTGCTCTCTGGAACTCGTAATCTGGACGCGGCGGCTGCATGTAGACTGTCTAAAAAGGATCTCCGTTGAGGAAGGTATTGTTAGTATTAAGCTGGTGAAGGGGCCATTGACAGTTGATAACCAACAGGAGAATAAGTCTAAACGTGTTTAATTTGACCTAAAGAGATACAATTTCCTCATATTCTATCCCTTAGCACTATGTAAGCCTTTCACGACGAGATGGACCTTTATAGATTCGACAATACCATTTAGACTATGCTTTACAGTGAATAACCAACTCGTTCGTGATCCTTAGAGTAACAAAGTCTTGGACTAAAGAACATTCATATTATCGTCAAGACAGTGAAGACACCAATTAGGATACATAAGGGCCTTGCGAACGAAGGATGGAACAGAAACTGAGAAGTAGCTAACAAACTTATCCGTTGATAGTACAACAAGGTGAACCCAAGGATGCATAGTACAAAATCTTGACGTCTTACTGCAACAATGATCAGGCCCGTCCAACTTAGGTAGAGAACCAACATAGGGTGCAACAAACCGTGGGTATGGGATCCTGCTGGCATTACTTGTTCCTACGGGTATATACCCTGAGTTCTATAACTGCTAGGTCAACATGAATAGTGATGAGTGGATAATTGAAGTCCATGGTAGGATGGCAACTTAGAAGGAGATAGGAAATGTAGGTTAGGAGGGGCTGGGGATGGAAAGAAGTGAGATCGCTGCTCGAGGAAGGTTACTTTTTCCGAAGTGATAATCTTGTTCTCAGATATCTGTTTAAGGCACATGAATAACTCACAAAGACATGTTTAGTAGAGCATGATGATGAAGTTTATATGGGCCCATGACATTGAATATACCAAGTACAACCAAGACTTTTTGGATAAGAAAAAGGTTATTGGTTGGGAAAGAGGATAGAGAATGGCATTCAGTTATTGAGGAAGGATAGGACATGTGGCTGAAGGTAAACAAAGGGGCAAAGTTCAAACTATGGCTAGCATTCACCTAAAAGAGGACAAAATGAGCCACCTTAAGTACCCTTTTTTTTGTTCAACTACCTTATTTTCCGAGGTAGAGGAGGAACAATGATGCTTCCTCAGAATAGAAGACTCATACTTAAACTCAGAGAGGGATAGATCTGATTGCATAATTATTCCCTTTTTAAGGGTTGGATGTCCTAGTGCATAGTGCCAATTAACTATTGACAGGGTGATCAATACAGATGGTGGAACATCCAAGTGGTACAACACATTCGTCTCATGCCCCCATGCCCCCCCCCCCCCCATAAATGGAAAAAGAAACTAACTAGAAGGAGAACAAGTGCTGAAGTAGTTGAGATATTTTCTATGACAACAGATTGAAGGTTACTAGTAAATAGAAAAAGAAACTAACTAAAGATCCAGGTTGGTAGTAGACTAGTAGTTAACTGGATGGAGCTTGAGCCAACTACAAAAGTACTCTCTCCATTTGCAATAGATATAATTTTGTGAGGAATGAATGTTAAATATTCACCTATTTCTGAGTCATATGGTCATAAGATGCAGGTTCAAAGCATAGTTTGAAGTATCGGCCGATACCGATCCGATACGGCCGATACCGATACAGTTTGGCATGTCCCGATCCGATACCGACCGATACCCGATACTGACCGATACCGACATTAGAGGTCTCTTTTTCGGTCAATTCGGCAAAGAAAATTTAATAAAAAAAAGACCAATTAGCAAGGGCGTAAAAGCATAGTAAGGTTGTAAAAGCATATAAATGAGGAAAACTTATCTATCGCATATAAATCAATGGACAATGGTGACTATTATTTCATTCAATTTCAAAAATACTAAGAAACAACACTAAAAATACTTTAAATTATGCATAAATGTATAAAATATATTTTCTAAAATGTTAATAATTTACTAATAGTTGTTTGCTTTCCTATACCAAAAAATCCGATACTCCGATCCGAAACTGCCGATACTACCGATACCGCCGATCCCGATACTCATTGGAATGGTCCGATACCGATTCCGATACTTTGAACCTTGGTTCAAAGACCGTGGGAGTAGAATGAGGCAGGCATCACGGGCAGTAACACATCGTATATAAGGTGACTGGGTGAGTGAAGAGTAGATGTTGTCGGAGCTGAATGTCTACAGAGGAGATTAGAGAAAGTCCCTTAGAGAACGATGTGGAAGCTGAAGAGGTGCTTGCGGGAAGCATATATGAAAATGTACAAAAGTCAGTATGTCTATTGGCACTAGCTTTAGGTGGACATGCTTCTTCCAGCAAGTGGACTCGATATGGTTGGAGCGGACGTCATCATCATCCACATTGTTTTAAAAACCTTTATGAGATTCGTTTCAGGAAGCGTTTTGCCTCGAAGCATCCCAAAAAAGTCTTGAGACTGGTTGAATCAAACCAAATGCGTAAGATGTACTTTTTTTATAGGGCGTACATTTTTTACATGAGGGGTACGCTTTGAATGCAAATATAAAAGTAACGTCAAATATGAGATCTTTTTTTGGATTACAGTTTATAAGAATGCCAAGTTACTCGCTTACAACCCGAGACATTAGCCCCTAAGTTATAACAAGGCCCTCTTCTTCTCCTTTGCGAATGCAAACATCAAATATCTTCTTCCCTTCGCCTTCATTCGTGTTAGATTGAGACGTTACCAACCCTCAAACCGAGCCCCAGTCGTTTGAGATCTAGAATCACATCAACATCCCTTGATTAAAGTTTTCCTTATCTTTATTTTTATTACGTTTTTATTTTGATCTTTTGTGTCCCACATAACCATTCGTTTGTTATTTTCATACTTTGGAGTTTACCTTATTTGTTGTTTGATAAGCAACTAGTTGTTACTTTTTACTATGGAATTTCGATCATATTCTTATGTTTTATTATTGATCATTTTTACTTATTCTTTAGTATTTTAAAATATACAATAATTGTTTTAGAAACACAATTTTAATGTCGAAGGAATGTATGCCCTATGCCTCGGAACTTACACCTCGCCCAAAGGGGGGCTAAACGTCTCATCTTTTAATACATTGATCATCCAAACCTTCTTCCATCAGAATGAGGTTGACTATGAAGTTTAAGAAAGTTCCATACAAGATTTGACAAAGTTTACTGATCGATTGTCAACCTGACATCAACCCTCTATATTGATGCAAAATTGCCAGCCAAGGTACATATGAGCATGAGAGGTAGGTAGACCTATCTTGTGGATTGTACTTTAAGCTCATGCAACCAATGAGCAACCTCCAAATTCTCGTAGGCTATAAAAAATCTAGACGAAGAGGTAAGATGATACAATTTGCTATAGGAATTGCATTCATTTCCATGACACTTTATACCAAAGAGTGAAAGAATGACAATCCCAACTGGTTGGAGCGGCCATAATAATTGTAATGTATATCAACGGTTACAATTCTAGACAGGAAGATGAGTAGAGCACCTGATGAGGAAGTAGAGCAAACCATAATAGGGGCAACTTCACAGGCTGAGAGTGTAATACTAGAGACAAAAGATCACAGTCAAGTTATAATTAATATACAAGCTTATACAAAATAATAATACAAGCGGATAGAGAAGATTCAAGTAGATATCACCTTGTTGACCTAAGAGGCGACTAACGTGGGGGTCGGGAGTGAGAAGTTGTCACGTGGACCTGAGGTACTGAAGTGCTTAAGTGAGCCAACAGGCTTGAAAGGGAGGGACTGTGGACTAGAGGAGAGGCTCTTGTGGGTTTTTAGACTGCTGGAGTTTGTGGAGAGGAAGAGGCCACATCAATTGATCAGTTGGGTAGCGACCTTGAATATATATATATATATATATGTATGTGAGTGTGTGTGTGAGAGAGAGAGAGAGAGAGAGAGAGAGAGAGAGAGTTTTCTACTCCCTGATCAAAAGAAGAAACCAAGCATGCGAAGCAGACGCGGCAGAGTCTGTCCCAAAGAAGTGGCAAAACCAAATGGCCATGATGAAGAAGCATGTCCTGATTGAAGAGAGGAAAAAAAGTAGCTCAAATTGAGCAATAGGAGTTGTCGTCTATTGTTGTCAGACGAAGAGGCGGTCGGAAGTTTGCCTAGGAATAAGTTATGCATGTCGGAGGAGGAGCACATAAGGTATGTAGTGGTCAATCCCTCCAGGTAGAAAGATGGGTTTCTAGTAAATGGTGATGAGATGGCTTAGGTTTAGAGTTTTAATCGGGGTTGGGTTAGGCTTCTGATCTTGTTTGGAGCGATAATGACAATGAGTTTGGTAAATCTAGGTTAGTTTTCCAATTAGGGAGGCTGGCAACAACCAATAAGGAGAGAGCTTGGATTTGGGTAGGATGGGGGTGGTCTAGGGTTTTATGGTAGTGAGCCTAGTACTCTAATACCATCTTGACATTTTGGTAGAACTCAACTCACCTTATTGATTTCATTAGATGGAGCGAGTACACACTTATAAAACCTTTTTTTGATGGCTGTTCAATGTGGGATTAAAACTAGAGACTAATAAGATGAAAAAAAGGAGAATACACTTAAACACTTGCACTGTAGGGACCAATAAACTGGAAACAACCAATGTAGAACGAATTTAAATGCAAAGTATTGTATCTGCTACTGCTATTACATAACAAGCATACAAACAAATTCATGTAATCTATTTTGATCTACTACTACCCTTACCATACAGGCATACACTAAAACCTGAAAATATTTATTTTGAGCATGGAATACATATTCATGTGTGTAAACTTAATGTTGTTTCATCACTCATGGTGTTAGCCAAGGTTAGCGACACCTATTCTTCTGAAAGTTTAAGGAAGAGCATAGCAACAAAAGTCGCAATAACTAAATCACAAATGTAACTCTTTAGAGTCAATTACTATGGGCCATTTTATTATTCAAGTTAACAACCAACATTTTATCATATATTGACCCTGATATAAAAGTGATAGAACCTAAAACAAATTAGTTTCTTGTATAACAGAAGATGTGGTGTGTCATTTTCTTGTATTCTCCCTTTTCTAACTTGCTCATGAAAGTTCGTATTAGCATATCTACTATTTATCATATTTGTGGATATAGAGTACCAGTTTAATTGATCTTCCTATCATTTTGAATGATAGCTAACTCATCCATAATTTATGGTCTATATGATATCAGGATTAAAGAGCTGGTTAGTGGAGACGGACCATCTAATAACCAAATTTATGGAGATCCACTGAAGCTTGAACGCATGAATCTGCATGACCTTCATCCTGCTTCCTGGTTTGTTTATTATAAAAGCTTTGTATACTACACTATCAATAAAGAATTATCTAGCACATCTGTGATTTTCTTTCCCAATAAAGTTTTCACTTTCATGATCATAATTCAAGAAGTTGACTTCAGGTTCTCTGTGGCATGGTACCCTATCTATCGTATACCTGAAGGCAACTTCCGTGCTGCATTTCTAACCTATCACTCACTTGGCCATTTTGTTCATCAAAATGCTTCACTGAATACTGCCGGGGGTTCCACTCGTATAGTTTCTCCTGTTGTGGGATTGCAGAGTTACAATGCTAAGGTATTAACTATAACAGTTGTGTATATTGTGATGCAGTTTTTTCTCGCATGCATACATTGATCTAGGTATACTGGTGCTCTTGAAATATCAAATCATAACCTTTGCCTATAGGTCCTTTGTAAAGGTTTACAATCTTTGTCATAGTAGATATTAATGCGAACCATTATTCATTGTTCAATTACCAGGAAGTTCGATTTAGCTCTGCTCTCAATGTTAAAATTTACAAAGATTTGGTATACAAATCTGGAATACAATGACGTCTAATCCTTCTTGTACTAATGCAGCACAAGGTTTAAGGTGCATGGACCAACTTTTTGTTATCCTTGGGACATACCATAAGGAGATCTTTGTTAGCTTTGCTAAGAAGAAACCACAGCTAGGTTTTTGCAATAAATAATCAATCATAGCTGTAGTGTTGGGCTCATAAATACCTGGTCCACGTTTGCATTGATATGTAGAACGGGTACGATGTATGCTACTTACCCTGTTTTTCCATAAGGGTGATGGATAGGCTTAACTAGTATGCTTTGGTTCGTTTAAGAGTGATTTGTTTGTACGTATATATATTTGTGTTTTCTATGGAAGCATTCATGCTGAATCCTACAATAGCCTACTCTCTAATGCTTCATTTTGACAATTAATTGATATTATTGCTCTTTATATTTCCATTTGATTATTATTTTCTGAATTCCATCTTGTAATATCTAGATTACCCGAGTACTCACTTTTCCCGATCCACTTGGAAAACCTGCCCATTTGGTGTCACAGGATTGAGAACAATATTCCTAGGGTAGTAGGGGGATCCCAATAACTATGGTTGAAAAGTGATCTTTTATCTGCATTTATTCTCTGATAGAGCATTCGGAGAAGATGAGGAGTGATCAACAGATGAAGAAAATATTAAAATAGCAGCTGCAAATGACAAGAAGCCTGAGTGGGTGATTTTATGTTCTTTTTTTTTTTTTTTTATCTTCTGGGAGGAGTTGCACGGAGAGTAGAATTTCTTTTGAAGAGTCTACTTGTAAAAGATTGCTGAAGCAACTAGGAACTGTTGGGTGCGATAACCCTACAGTTTTTGATGAGTTGTAGGTTTAATTCATATTGATTTCCAGTTCTATCTTGATGGTATGTTTCGATAGTGTTTGTTTAGGTTTCTTGTTATTGTATGGTTTAGCTGGGGCTGAAGGGTATGGTGTCCAATCAAACTTGTCCATATATAAAATACTAGAAGTCCAATCAAACTTGATGATATCTTTGAACCTGCTAGATTTGGATTAAACATTCAAGATCATTACTCAAGTACTCTTCTCCCTTTCAGTCTACAAGGCTTGGCCTATGTTTCATCTTAGTAAAGTTTGGAGATGGAGAGGAGAAGGAGAAGGAGAAGTAGGAGAAGAGAGAATATGAGAAAGGAGATTGCAAGGGCCTAAAACCCTAGGTTGCATCTCATGTCTATTTATATAAATATGCAATACACCCACAATTACTATTATACCCTCATATGATAAATAATAAAATAAAATAACTCTAACACCCTCCCTCAAGCAGGAGCATAGAGATCAGACATGCCCAGCTTGCTACATAAATCAGAAAATGGACCACGAGCAAGTGGTTTGGTGAGGATATCACCTAATTGATCCTCTGACCGAACATAAGGAGTGACAATCTGTTTCTTCAGCAACAAATCACGAACAAAATGACAATCCACCTCGATATGCTTCGTGCGCTCATGAAACACCGGATTACTTGCGATAAACATTGCCGACTGATTATCACAATACATCTCCATCGGAATAGGAATCATGATTCCCATTTCATGAAGAAGAGACTGCACCCACATCATCTCAGAAGCTGTATGAGCCATCGCACGGTACTCGGCCTCTGCACTAGAACGAGCCACAACATTCTGCTTCTTACTACGCCACGTGACAAGATTGCCACCCACAAACGTACAATAGCCAGAAGTAGACCTCCTATCACTGCGACTGCCTGCCCAATCAGCATCACTGAATCCAGTCACCGTAAGCAACTGGGAAGGTTTGTACAACAAACCCTTTCCAGGTGCACCCTTCAAGTATCGAAGAATGCGAGAGATAGCCTCCCAATGTGGTTGCCGAGGGGCATGCATAAACTGACTAACTACTCCAACTGCATATGTGATGTCTGGTCGAGTAACAGTAAGATATATAAGTTTGCCAACCAAACGTCTATAATATCCAACATCCTCAAATAACTCTCCCCTGTCAGCATCAAGCTTGTCATGATAATCCATAGGAGTCTCAACTGGCCGACACTCTAACATCCCAGTCTCGGAGAGCAAGTCTAGAACATACTTGCGTTGTGACAGATACACACCTGTCTTAGATCGAGCAACCTCGATTCCAAGAAAATATCGAAGAAGACCCAAATCCTTAGTATGAAACTGACGACTAAGGTAGGCCTTCAAGTCCACAATTCCAGCATGATCACTCCCAGATATAATGATATCATCAACATAAACAATCAACACGATAATACCTGCTGAGGAAGAATGGCAAAATACTGAATGATCTGATGTGGTACGCCGAAAGCCATACTGAATGAGAACTGAACTGAACTTGTCAAACCAAGCACGAGGTGACTGTTTCAGTCCATATAATGCTTTCTTCAATCGACATACGAGTCTTTTATTTCCTGTTACAACATATCCCGGTGGTTGATCCATATAAACCTCCTCCTGTAAGTCACCATGCAAGAAAGCATTCTTTATGTCCAGCTGATATATAGGCCATTGGTGATTAACCGCCACAGAAATAAGAATCCGAACTGAATTCAGCCGAGCCACTGGAGAGAAAGTCTCCATATAATCCACGCCATATGTCTGAGTATACCCTTTGGCAACTAACCGTGCCTTGAGGCGCTCAACAGAACCATCAGGGTGATATTTAACAGTGTACACCCATCTACAACCCACTGTTTGTTTTCCAACAGGAAGTGATGTAAGCTCCCAAGTCTGGTTTTGATGTAAAGCATACATCTCCTCATCCATTGCACTTTTCCAACCAGAAGATGACATAGCCTGCTTGTAAGTTTTGGGAATAAAAGTAGAAGACAATGAAACAGCAAATGCATGAAAAGATGATGAAGCACGGTGTAATGAAACATAGTTAGAAATGGGATGCTTATTCTTTGTGGTACAAAGGCGTTGTCTTTTTCTGAGAGCAATAGGAAGATCATCTGGATCTGTGATGATGGGAGCAGAAACCTCAGGCACGGAAGATGATTGGTTGAAGGCTGAATTCTGCAGAACCACTGGCCTGTCCTTGGATCTCTGATAAACCTGTAAATGGGGAATGGAGACAGAAATTGATTCAGGAATGACCGGAAGTGGTATGGAAGATATCAAATCTGTTGTAAAAGGAATATCACGGTCTCCTGAAGGAAAGAAGGGGGTAGACTCAAAGAATGTAACATCCGCACTGACATAATATTTGCGTGACTGTGGACTGTAACAACGATAACCTTTTTGAGTACGAGGATAACCAAGAAAGACACACTTCAGAGATCTAGGAGCCAACTTATCTCGATTAGGTTCCAAGTTATGAATAAAAGCGACACAGCCAAACACTCGAGGAGATAAGGAAAAGGGTGCGACATCTGTATGTAATATAGTAAATGGAACTTTGTTATTTAATACAGATGATGGCATGCGATTAATAAGATAACATGCAGTAAGAACGGCATCTGCCCAATACTGTTTGGGGACATGCATATTGAACATGAGAGTTCGAGCCACATCTAAAATGTGTCGATGTTTGCGTTCGGCTATACCATTTTGTTGAGAGGTGTGGACACAACTGGTTTGATGAATCATACCACGATCAACACAGAAACTGTTCACAGAAGATTGAGTATACTCCAAAGCATTATCAGAACGCAGAATTTTGATACGTTTATTAAACTGAACATAGACTTCATTATAAAAGGCAGATAACACATTTGGAAACTCAGATCTTTCTTTCATTAAATAACACCAAGTCATTCTGGAATAATCATCAATAAAAATAACAAAATACTGAAATCCTTTCGGACTTTTGACTCTAGACGGACCCCAAATATCAGAATGAACAAGATCAAAAGACTCTAATTGACGACTCTCACTACGACGAGGAAAGGAACTACGGTGATGCTTGCCTAACTGACAAGCCTCACATTCAAGACTAGATACATGACTCAAACTAGGAACAACTTGACGCAACTTAGCCAAAGACGGATGTCCCAAACGATAATGCCACTGCAACGGAGAAGTAGAAACAGAAGTGAAGGCCTTTCCAGGTAGATCCAAGTAGTACAGTCCATCTTTTTCATGCCCCGAACCAATCGTCTTCTTCGTCCTGAGGTCCTGAAAAATACACGAATTGGGAGAAAATGTCACAGAACATTGAAGAGATTTGGTTAACTGGCTCACAGATAACAAATTAAATGGAAAATTAGGCACATATAATGAATCAAATAATGATAGTGATTGAGTAGGGTGAATGACACCTTTCCCAAGCACAGGACGAGTAGACCCATCAGCCAAGATAATATTGTGTTTCATGGAACTACGATTATGAAAGATAGATGTTATACCAGACATGTGAGAGCTCGCTCCTGAGTCGATGACCCAAGAGGTGGATGGTGACTGGGTTGCCACAAAAGCAGGATTACCTATATGTGCCATGGTTGCAGTAGGTTGGGAGGTGGTACTAGCAAGCGCGTTCAACTTCTGGAGGATCTGTTGAAATGGAGATGAGGTATCGGACGTTGAAGTCTGATTGAAACCCGAAGTATCATCTCTGGGAGCAGAAGTGGTGTCCTGGGACTGCATATTTTCATCATGCACTTGATGTGCATATTCTGGTTTGCCCCATTTGTCCCAACAATAGTCTTCTACATGACCGAGCATTCCACAATAGTTACACTTTCGTGGTTGACCACGGCCACCACCACCACCACCGCGGCCACCACCACCACCGCGACCACCACCACGACCATTGTCTCTACCACCACGGCCTCCTCCTCGACCAAAACTACGACCACCATCTCTACCGCCACGTCCAATACCACGTCCACCACCACGACCAACAGCACTAGAAACTAGGGCAGAAGAGTCGGTACTCGGCACCACAGAACTCTGTCCCAGAAAGGAACGATTGAGACGGGAGAAAGTATCTGCCACCGTAGGTAACTGCTCTCCAGCAAGGATTTGAGCTTTATAAGGTTCGAGCGCAGGATCCAAGCCGGCAAGGATGAGTGAAATATGAAACTCTTCCTTCTGTCTCCGAGCTTCCTTCAAATCAGTAGTAACAGGATGATATTGAAGCAGTTCCTCCCACAAAGCCTTCTTTGAAGCCAGATATTCATTCACAGGCTTCCCATTTTGCTTTGTATTGAACAATAACTCGTACAACTCATAGATACGGGCAACGTTTCGCTTCTGCGAATAAGATTCTTCCAGAGATGCCCAAATCTGTTTGCTTGATTCACACCACTGAACATTAGCAGCGATATGTGGTTCCATACTATGCCACAACCATGACATAACGTATGCATCTGCACTCATCCAATCTTCATACTCAGCGGACGTTTCAGGCAGGGGTTCTTCGGTCAAAAACTTCAACTTCTTCTTCGCCCTTAACACCACTTTGATAGACTTGGACCAGGCAAGATAGTTCGCACCATTCAGTTTCACCGCTGTAATCGACTTTCCCAATTCATCATTATGAATAACAGTAAAAGGAGAACCACCTCCGCTACCACCACCACTATTAACCTCGCTAGAAGATTCGGTCCCCACCATACTTGCAGATGCAACAGAAAGACGAGATCTTTGAAACCCTAGATCTCACAACGAACCTCAACCGACGACGAATAACCAACGGAGATCTGTAGAAACCCTAGATCTCATAAACGAACCACGAACGACCACGAACAGCGAACGACGAACGGCGAATCATGAAAAGTAGACGAAAAACAGCCCAAAAAAATTTTTTCGGGGCTGCCGCCCCGAACCCTGCTGTCAGGGGCTACCGCCCCCGAACCCCTGTCGAACTCACGGCCGAGTTCGATCGGCCCTGTCGGGGATGGGATGTACAGTACTTACAAATATATGCTCTGATACCAAGTAAAGTTTGGAGATGGAGAGGAGAAGGAGAAGGAGAAGTAGGAGAAGAGAGAATATGAGAAAGGAGATTGCAAGGGCCTAAAACCCTAGGTTGCATCTCATGTCTATTTATATAAATATGCAATACACCCACAATTACTATTATACCCTCATATGATAAATAATAAAATAAAATAACTCTAACAATCTTGATGTTAATAATTCTTTCTTAAATGGTGATCTTTTCGAAGGAATTTACATGGAGCAACCTCCTTGATTTGTTGTTGGGGAAAAAATCGAGTCTGCAAGCTAATATAGGCGATTTATGGTCTCACGTAGTCTATGTGCTTGGTTGAAAATTTAATCAAGTGGTTATATAAGTGGGCTTTCGGTACAATTGTACAAATCATTCCTGTTTGAAATATCGAGTTTGGGATTGTTTTATTGACGGTCTATGTTGATGATGTACTCTTATCCGACATTAGTATTGTAGAAGATAGTATTGAATGTGTTTGTAAAACTTTATATGTCCCCTTTTGCTCTTATGTTTTGTCCCACATTGGATGGACTCGAGGGGTATGCCCCTCTTGCCTATATACATGCAACTCTTTCATCATTCATGATTAAGTCCATTAAGTTGAGCAACTTCTCAATGTGGTATCAAGAACAAGGTTCCTTTCTTTGGGATAACTCTTCTACCAATTCTTTGCCCAAATTTTCTAAAGCCTGGTCGAATTTTCTAAATAACTAAATTCCCCTAAATTCCTAATTTTACAAAACCATAAATATGCAGCCCCAAAACCAAAACCCTAATTCTGCAACAGCAAAACTCTAAATTCTCCATCAATAAAACCTAATCCTCAAGACCCGCCACCATTCTGTGACAACAAAACCCTAATTTTTTATTTGAGCTTTGCACCTCCACGTCGTCGACGACTCCTTCCCTATGTCCAACAATCACTCCAGACGTTCGACGACACTTTCTCAACATTTGACGTTCACTCCATATGCTAGACGAGCCATTCCTGATGTTCAATGTCACTCCATGTTGCTTCCCAATGATGACAAGGTTGCTGATATCCTTTGTTATCGGCGACGAGGTCGAACTCCTGTTTGTGTGCGCCACTCGCAAAAAATTTCTAATTAGTGTTGCAAAAATCGGACTAGTCCGACTAGCCGACGCCTAGTTGCTAGTCCCCATGGCCGCCTAGGATTTGGGAAAAATCGGCCAAAAAATTGTAAATTCCCAAAGATCGAAAAATTAGTAAGTCGGACGCCTAGTCGGCCGACTAGCGCTGGATTTCGAAAACATTTAAAAAAATACTGCCAGATCTGCCTTTCCTCGCCAAATCCAGTCGGTCCGGATCCATGTCCATCTATCGAGCTGTGCTGGATTTCGTCGATCGCCTTCTTGAACTGCCTTCCGGTCGAGCGATTCAAGAAGGCGGTGCCTAGGATTTGGGAAAAATCGGCCAAAAAATTGTAAATTCCCAAAGATCGAAAAATTAGTAAGTCGGACGCCTAGTCGGCCGACTAGCGCTGGATTTCGAAAACATTTAAAAAAATACTGCCAGATCTGCCTTTCCTCGCCAAATCCAGTCGGTCCGGATCCATGTCCATCTATCGAGCTGTGCTGGATTTCGTCGATCGCCTTCTTGAACTGCCTTCCGGTCGAGCGATTCAAGAAGGCGGTCTCCATTTGCCAACGGACGTCGGATTCCCATCCGAAGCTTTTTGTTTCAGGTGAGCCGTTCCCCTTAAGAGAGTTTTCTCTCTCTGGGACCTAGTAGAGGAGCCGCACATCTCGAGGATATTGTGTTGACGTCTCGGTAAGTCCCCTCTTGTGTCATGCCTTCTCTCTCCACCCTTTGCTTTCTCTCTTTATTAGTCTCTTTCTTTCGTGCTTTATCCCTTTCCTTAACCACAAAACAGTGGGATAAGACTCTTTGGAAGAGTGAATAGGCTAACAATGAATGTGTGGAGAGTTTTTTTTTTCTTCTTCGGTTTCTGTAAATAGTTTGACCACAGAAACTCAAATAATAATTCATAACAAGAACTTGCCAATGAAGGAAATAGGTTTTATTAAGTTAGCTTTGGGCTTTAAAAATGATGGATCTACCTATTGGACCAAAACCGAGTTTAAGGGTTAATTCATAGGCCGAGGGTTTAGTACAATAGAGTTTGGAATTGTAATTTAAAATATTAATAAGGATTTTTGGACTGATTCTGGGCTTTGCATTTATAAATAACTATGGGCCTGACCATTAGTTTTCAAAGAAAAATCAGTTTTAAAGAATCTTGGGTCTGACTATTGTTTGATATTGTTTTTTGAATAATGGGTAGGAAAAATGCCAAGCATATATATATATATATATATATATATATAAATAAAAAATTCAAAATGATTAATCCCACTAATCCCCGACTAGTCTTCGATTAATGCCTAGTTCTTGCGAACCGACTAGTGGCCGACTAGCTATTTTTACAACCTTTTTTCTAACTCTCGTGAGAACTGTCAAAACTCTCATGACTGCCATGTAATTTTGGATTTACTTGCAAGACTTTACTATACAACACGAGATTTTCTATATCTTGCGATTGGCTCGGATGATTTCTACATCTCGCAGCTTTCTCGTTTTCCATGAGATTTTGCTCATCCAATACACTACTTACAAGTTTTTCTCAAAGTCAACGAGATTTTGCTTCAAGGTCGTGATATTTTGTTTGGATTATGCTCTATCTTTATCTATTTTAGATCTCCCTCGTTTGGAGTTCGCATTATGGCTATTAGTTGATGGTTTATGATATTTTGTATGGTTTTGATTCCTTCATTTCGAGCCTCATCGACTTTATTATTCTAAGATCGCTCCTTATGGTGAGGATTATTAGAGAGATTACTCGAGGTCTTATATTTTGGTATATAGTAATGTTATGGCTATGACTTTTGTCTACTTTGGTGTTTCATTGATCAAGGTTCTACTACTTTGGTTGTTTACATGTTGGGCTACTACTATATTGTTTTTGCGGTGTTCTCCGGACCTAGCGCTGTGTATAGCTCATCGTTATTATGAGTTCTACTCCTCCCCCAGTTTATGGTTTTGGGGTGTACCGACTTTCTTGTCACTTTTCACCTCATGAGATGCAACAACTTCGTAATCTTTTTTTGCATTGTCTTCTCCCTTGACTTTGTCCTTGGATTGTTTTTCATGACACGAGATGCAGAATCTGTCATCTTATTTCTCAGTCTATTGGATACATCTACTTTTGCTTATGGTTATTCTATTGTTTTTCAAAGATCTCCTCTGTATAAGTTTGCTTGGATACACCACCACCAGAGGAGATCTTTAGGAATAGCTCATAGTACTTTCTACTTTTCCTCTACTAGACCACCACTGCCACCACCTTGGATTGTTTTTCTTTCTTTTATTTCTATACCTTCGTCTGTACGGGAGGCTCTTCAGCATCTGAGGTGGCGGGCAGCTATGGATGAGGAGATGTAGGTCCTATGAGCTAATTATACTTAGGATTTGGTTCCTCAACCACATGGTCAATCTCGTGTTATTTATTGTTGTGGGTATTTACAATGAAGCATGATCCAGAAGGTTTTATTGAGCGCTTGAAGGCGCATCTTATTGCACGGGGTTTTACTTAGCAATATAGGACTTACTATGATGAGATCTTTTCCCCATTGCTAAACTATTTGTGTATTAATTTCTCTAACGATACACTGTGGCGGGCCCTTACATCATATGGATATTGAGATGCTTTTCTTATCTGTGATTTGTGATACTGTTTATATGCAACCTCTTGGTTATAAGACCGTAGGAGAGTCTAATGTGTCATTTACGCAAGAAGGTATCTTTTTGTGCTTGGTTTGACAAATTCAGTAAGGGGGTTATGCGATTGATTTTTATTGTAGTATTATTTGCTTCTCTTTATTCATACGATGCCGGCAATATGGAACAATATTCTCTTGATTTATGTTGATGATATTTTGATTACTGGTGATGGTGATGGTGATGGTGATGATACTGGTAGTAATTCTATGATAAAAGAACAATTGTCCTCTTATTTTCATACTAAGAATTCGGGTCTTCGTTATTTTTTGGGATCAAGGTTGCTAGAGGTGATAATTCCCTTATTTTATCTCAGGGGATGTATTAGATAGATCTTCTATATAAGGCTAGTTATTTTGGGTGTAAGTCAAGTAATACTGCTATGGATGCGAACTTGAAGCTTTTCTCGTTTGGTTCTGCATCATGCTCTTTGCTACCCAATCCTGATTATTATCGACGTTTTGTGGGGAAGTTCATATATCTGATTGTTAGTAGTTTGTTGTGAGTATTTTTAGCCATTATATGCATTCTCCTCGACTATCTCCATCAAGCTATTGAGCGTTCTTTGCTACATGAAGAAATCTCCTAGCTAGGGCCTTGCTTATCGGTCTTCCCTCTTCTGTCTCGATTGCTTACTCATATGTTGATTATGCTGGTTTTGTTGAGATTCGTCGTTCAACGAGTGGTTATTTTACTTATTTCGTGGAAAACTTGTTACTTGACGGAGTAAAAACATACAATTGTTGCTTGCTCTATCGAAGCAGAGTATCGCTCACCATACGGTTTCTGAGCTCACATGGTTGAAGAGTTTACTTATAGATCTTGGTGTTGCTCTGTCTTCCCTTGCAATTCTTTATTGTGACGCAACCATTCATATTACTGAAAATCCAATTTTTCATTAACGCACCAAGCATATTGAGGTTGATTGTCACTTCGTTCTGGGAGAAGGTAAAGCTTCGTAAGGTTCAACTTCAACGTGTTTCTGTCACTTGTTTGATAGCCGATATCCTCAACAAAGCTTTACCTTGTCCTCTTTATCTTCAGTTTTTGTCCAAGTTTGAAGCTCTGGACATCTACGCTCTAGCTTCCGGGAGAGTGTAGAAGATAGCTAGTGTTGATTAGTGGTAATTGTGTTTATTCTATTTTGTATGACCTCTTTTGCTCTTATGTTTAGTCTCACATCAAATAGTCTCAAGGAGAGGTACAACCCTTTGCCTATATTTTTTGTCCCGTTGCCACATGTATGTAACTCTTTATGTTGGAGAATCCCGTGATTCTCTCTCCTTTTGTTATGTCATTATTAGAGAAGATTTTTTGTTTTCATTTAGTTTTCTTTTTCCTTAAGGTTCTCCTTGATTCAAGGATGGACATTGATTGTATTTCTTTTATTTAAACCAGCCTTGGGGCTGAAGAATAAAACATGAAGCATTCACCACTTGTTTTTTAATATGGTATCAGAGCCAGGATCCCTAACCTAGGGTTTGTAAGATTTTTTCCTAAACCCGGTTAGGCTTTCAATGACCGATTCCAATAGATGACTGCAAGTCCTCACCGACTCAACAAACAACGACTCCTCCACAACAGAAGGAGTAGGCCGTGGTGATGCTGGTCGCGGTGCTGGCACTGGCGGAGGCGCTGATCGCGGTGTTGGCGGTGATACTGGCTGTGGCGATGGCGGCGGCAATGGAGACGGAAGTTCTTTCGGAGACAACAGGAACTTCAACGAAAGTAAGAAGTCAGACAAACCTTGGTGTGATCACTGCAAACGCGCATGGCATACGCGTGAAACATGTTGGAAGCTCCATGGCAAGCCTCTAAACTGGAAGAAGAAATGTGGTAATGAGGGTCGTGCATTCCAGGCTAGTAATTTAGATCAATGGCAGCAATCTTCTTCAACTCAACTTTCACTCATGACGGAACAACTAGACAAACTGTTCAAACTTCTCGAATCTCAAACTCCTTGCTCTATAGCACAAAAAAGTAATTCTGCTCTTCTTAGTGTCAGTCCTAAACACACTTGGATAGTAGATTCAGGTGCAACCGACCACATGACAAGTGAATCTATTCTGTTTTTTTCATATAGTCCCTGTGCATGGAATCAAAAAATAAAAGTCGCAGATGGCTCTTTTTCAGCCATTGTAGGTAAAGGTTCAGTTGTGTTGTCTCCGATGTTGACTTTTAAAGATGCCCTTCATGTTCCAAACCTATCTTGTAGCCTAGTGTCTGTCAGTAAATTAGTCCAAGAAAAAAAATTGTCAAACTAACTTTTTCCGTTCTCACTGTGTCTTTCAGGATTTGAACTCGGAGAAGATGATTGGCAGTGCTAAGGAGAATGGAGGACTCTACTACTTCGACATTGGACCTAAATCACAACTACCTTCCAAAATCGATAAGTTCCTGCTTTGAGTCTTTTTTTGTTTCGAATAATGATGACAACATTATATTATGGCATTTACGATTAAGTCATCATAGTTTCGTTATTTAAAACACTTGTTTCCTAAGTTATTTCATAATAAAGATTTGTCTTTGTTTAAATGTGAAGCATATGAATTTGCAAACCATCATCGTTCCCATTTTTCAATACAGCCTTATAAACCATCAAAATATTTTTCTATTATTCACAGTGTTGTTTGGGGTCCTAACCGTACAAGTACACTTTCTCACACAAAATGGTGTATCACATTTATAGATGACTATTCAAGAGTATGTTGGGTGTACTTATTAAAGGGAAAATCTGATGTTTGTCAGGCTGTAAAGGACTTTTTTAAAATGGTGCAAAATCAATTTTAGATAACTATTCAAGTTTTTAGAAGTGACAATGGTGGAGAATACTTTAACACAATTTTGGGTGATTTTTTTCTTCAAAATGGAATTGTGCATCAAAGCTCATGTCCTAATACTCCCCAACAAAATGGAGTTGCAGAATGAAAAAATAGACACTTATTGGAGGTGTCTAGAGCTTTACTCTTCTCAAATAAAGTACCAAATTATTTGTGGGGTGAAGCAATTTTAACTGCTGCATATTTAATTAACAAAATGTCCTCCAAAGTTCTCAACTTTCAAACTCCAATTCATATTTTCAAAGAATGTTTTCCTGTAACTCGTGTTTCAACTGATTTGACATTAAAATTTTTTGGTTGCATATCATTTGTTCATGAACATAAGAATATTGGCAAACTCGAACTACGTGCTATAAAATGTGTTTTTGTAGGGTACTCTCTAACCCAGAAGGATTAGAAATGTTTTGATCCAAAAAACAAGAAAATGTTTCACTATGTATGCCACATTCTTTGAAAACAAACATTTTATTTGATAATACTCATCTTTAGGGGGGAAACTTAAAGGAAGACTCGTTTCAAACTTAGAACATAAGTTTTTTAAATAACTTGCCCATGCCTATATCACAAAATTCTAAGACTTGTACTTCTGCACCAACAAAAAATGACCATGATTCATTATCTGAACCTACTCCTGCTATGAGTAAGAAACTCGATGAATCCGAGCCTATACTTTCTCATAAAATAACAACAAGAATCTTGAAGATGATAATAATGATGAACTAATTGAAATGCCACAAAATGATGAGTCATCTAAAAAGAACAGGTTCGAAGTAGGAAACAAGACTTGGAAAGGAAAGGTGTTTGTGAGAAAGAACTATAAAGAAGGGGATGTGTCCACATCTCAACACTGCCATGAATCTGAACCGGAGAATAATTAACCTCCTAAGAAAAGAAAAGGTAAATCTATCTCTGTTTCTGAGAGTCGTATCAGGTATCCCGATATAGATGATCCTATAGCTGTTAGAAAACCTGTTGGATCTTGCCCTAAATACCCTATGTCCGATTTTATATCATATTCAAATTTGTCATCTTTTTCTGCCTTCACCTCCCAATTGTCTAGTGTAGAGATTCCAAAGAATGTACATGATGCTTTAGAAGTTCCAAAGTAGAGGGAAGCTGTATTTGAGGAGATGAAAGCTCTTGAAAAGAACAAAACTTGGAGAGTCATGACACTACCAATTGGTAAGAAGACCGTGGGATGTAAGTGAGTGTTTACTGTGAAGTACAATTCAGATGGGTCAGTTGAAAGGTATAAGGCTCGCTTGGTGGCTAAGGGTTTCACCCAAACATATGGCATAGATTACTCAGAGACATTTGCTCCTGTTGCAAAATTGAACACTGTCATAATACTTTTATCTCTTGCGGCTAACCTGGATTGGCCTCTACATCAGTTGGATGTTAAAAATGCCTTCCTCAATGGTGATCTAGAAGAAGAAATATACATGGATAGTCCTCCTGGCTTTGAAGACAAATTCAGATCAAAGGTATGCAAGTTGAAGAAGTCTATTTATGGCTTAAAGCAATCTCCGAGAGCTTGGTTTGAAAGATTTACTCAGTTTATGAAGAACCAATGGTACACTCAAGGACAAGCTGAACACACTTTATTCATCAAATTCTTCTTTGATGAAAAATATGTTGCCTTGATCGTTTATGTAGATATTGTCCTCACTGGAGATGATAAGTATTGTCCTCACCAAATTCTTCTTTGATGAAATATATGTTGCCTTCATCGTTTATGTAGATATTGTCCTCACTGGAGATGATACAGTTGAAATGAGAAGAGTAAAAAAGAGACTTGCTACAGACTTTGAAATCAAGAACTTAGGATCCTTGAGATACTTTCTTGGTATGGAGGTTGCTCGATCGAAGAAAGGAATTGTGGTTTCACAGCAAAAATACATTCTCGATCTATTGTGAGAAATATGAATGAGTAGTTGTCGACCAGCCGACACCCCCATGGATTCTAATGCACCCCCATGGATTCTAATGCAAAACTTTGGAAAGAAGAAAAAGTTCCTGTTGACATCGGAAGATACCAGAGGTTGGTGGGTAAGCTAATTTTCTTGTCTCATACTAGACCTGACATCGCCTTCTCAGTCAGTGTAGTGAGTCAGTTTATGCATTCTCCTTATGAGGAAGATCTTGAGGCAGTTTATAGGATACTGAGATACTTGAAGGCAAATCCCGAAAATGGTTTATTTTTTAAGAAGACTAGTGAAAGGAATGTATCTATCTTCACTGATGCAGATTGGACAGGTTCAGTCACAGACAGAAGATCAACTCCTGGATATTGTACCTATGTATGAGGTAATCTTGTGACATGGAGAAGCAAAAAACAAGGAGTTGTAGCAAGAAGCAGTATAGAAGCCGAGTTTAGAGCAATGGCTCAGGGTATTTGTGAAGGACTATGGATTCAAAGAGTCCTGGAGGAACTTAAGATGAAAATTGAGCTTCCATTAAAGTTATATTCTGACAGTAAAGCTGCAATAAGCATAGCCCACAACCCGGTTCAGCATGATAGAACCAAATATATTGAGATTGACCGTCACTTCATAAAAGAGAAATTAGATGCTGAAATCATATGTCTACCATTTGTGACCTCTAGTCAGCAAACTGCGGACATCTTAACCAAAAGCTTGGCAAGACCCGTCTTTGAGCATTTGGTAAGCAAGATGAGCATGATAGATATCTATGCACCAACTTGAGGGGGGGGGGGGGGTAGTGGTGTTGGAGAATCCCGTGATTCTCTCTCCTCTTGTTATTAGTCATTATTAGAGAAGATTTTCTGTTTTCATTTAGTTTTCTTTTTCCTTGAGGTTCTCCTTGATTCAAGGATGGACATTGATTGTATTTTTTCATTTAAACCAGCCTTGGGACTGAAGAATAAAACATGAAGCATTCACCACTTGTTTTCTAATACTTTCATCATTAATGATTAAGTCCATTATGTTGGAGCCAATTTCTGAATAAATGTCATTGTCATTGATGATACAAACCATCTCAAACGACACAAGAAAGCTGCACCGTTACATTGAGCGTGAGCTATGTTGCACGAACACATCCCTAGAGAGATCGTGCTCATGTCTAGTACCCATACAAATACAAAAGAAATATGACAAAATATTGTCAATGATTGCGAGAACTAGAGAGGGAGAGGAGGCTTACCTGGCTTTTATCGACACAAACTCCAACTACCGTCCAACATTGAAGATGTTGCTGAAGCAATTATTGCTCTCAATGCGGACCATAGATTTATTCTTTGCCTTCACTGGGCTATCTCAACAAAGATGCCATCTACTTTAGGCTACCTCAACAAAGATACCAGCCACTTTGACCATGATACCAACCAACTCCAATGACATCGACCTTTAAGCAGTTTGAAAAGATCGAGAGGAAGAAGGGCAAGTATTTGAACCTGTCTTTTTCTTTTATAGAACAAGGGGGGTGGGGATTTTTATTCCCTATGGTAGATCAGAGAGAGAGTGAGTGAGAAGTAGGTGGGATGTTTTTTCTATATAATTTCATTTGTTTTATTTACAAAGGAGAAAGGTAGGGCACAGTAGAAAGTATAGAATTTATGTTCCATGTTAGAGTTATGGAAACTATTGGACTGTAGAACTACTACCCAAAGGTCATGGCTAATATTAGGAGATATTTCAAGTGCATCACATATGGGAGTAAGAAGATTGGGGGGAGAGCCTGTACCGTTGTGATTTTAGATGATATGCGTAATGATATGAAACATTTTCAGATGTGGGAGTTCCAATAGAATCGGTTGTTGTTAAAGCCCCTGCCACTCTGCGCACAAACATGTAGAGTGTTAGTGAGGGACGCTTGTTGTTAAAGTCAATGCTACCCTGCACCCAAAAATCTAATGTACCATGGACCATGTTTCATTTTTTATAATTCTGAATGAGAAATACCCAAAGATGAGAATCCCTTTCCAATTAACCATTGACATCTTAGAGAAGGCTAAACAGAACAGTTGGAGGTTTAGGACAATCCTGTACAAGGACATGCGATGTATGTGGTGATGAAGAATCAAAGATGGTCAAAACTCTAAAACAATGGAGGAATCTCAATGGTAGGCCTAATTCACAACTCCTGTAGCAGCGCAGTGTCTGATATCCAGGATAAAATCCTAAGGTACTCAACTTTGAAAAAACAAGCTCAAATACAATATAAGCTAAGGGAAGATCCATCAGGAGGAAGTTCTTTTGCAAATGGCAAAGTTTGACTGTATTATATGTCTGTTCGTCTCCCCATATAAAGATATCGAATGTCACTCGATCAAATTAAGAACAACTATATTGATCAATATATTTTATTCTTAAGTAGTACCACTCAATTTCATTTGTCATGTAGGATATAATCCACCTACAGGATTTATGTAACAATCCTTATGAGCTTCTTAAGGGGACATCATCAACCCGACGTATCGGGACATTGATTACTTTTATAATCAACCGTCCATCATACACACAATGGCATTACCCAATTCATAGAGATTGTTGATCCATAATGAATCTCACTCTTTTATGAGTCAAAGTAATGCACACTGCATATACATGTCTGTTATTATATCCGGATTAAGAGCACAAGCATCCATAATAACAGAGGTATTTGATCTCTTAAGTAGTAAGTACAAAGGGAACAACCTCAAGTGGTCATGTTCAATGCATACAAAGTATATTAGTGCAAACCTATAGTCAAGATAGACTAATACCATATTGTACTACAACCTTACCAATGGTTTGTCCAAATCCATCTAGATTGTGAACCATTTATATATTCCACAGGAAACTGATAATATGATCTTCTGTATGACACTACACACCATATTATCTACAATATAGAATATCAGACACTTGCATTAACATAACAATTATAATATGCAAATATTTGTCCATATGATTCTCATTCAAAAATAAGAAAATGTAGTTAATACAAAAGTGATATTTTTAGTATATAATCCTAACATTATAGCCATGGAGCATTTGAGTAACTTCCATTTCTCTTGGGTAAATAAGAGAATGCATCACTACCCCCAAATTATTAGTGATGGTGAATGGAGTACCATGTGACTCCTTTTGAGAGTATTAAGACAAGGGGACAACCCCTTCAAATATACCTATTTCCTATAGCCATGGAGCATTTGAGTAACTTCCATATCTATTTACTATAGCGTAGTCATGGAGCATCTGCTTACTAGAAATTGAAGAGGGCAAGGGTAAGGTGATCTCCTTGTTTTAGGATATGCAACCACAACTATAACATGTCTGAAATATACAAATGATATTTTCTTCTTTTAATGCCTAGTGAGCTTTTTTGATGCCTAGTGAGGGCTGTTTGAGAACTCCAAGGAGGTGCTGAGTTTGCAGCTATTTTTGGGTTACAAATGAATCAGCAGAAGAGCAAGGTGTATTTCAATAGACAGGTCGTCGAACTGGAGGAAAAGGGTTCTTCCAGTCAGATATTGTGCATTTTGTCAATCAATAAATATCCTATCAAGACTGTCAAATAGTTGTAGAAGCATGTAGCAAAAGGTTGGAAGGATGACAAGCTATCAGGCTTTCCGTAAGGTTATAGATGAATCAATAGAATAACAATGTGTATTTCAAGACATTGCAAGAGAAACTTCCTTAAATAGGTTATCGAACTGGAGGAACAGATTCTTCCAGTTAGATATTTGTGCATGTTTTTGTCAATCAATAAACAACCTGTCAAGACTGTCAAAGCGTCACAGAAGCATGTAGCAAAAGGTTAGAAGGATAACAACTATCAGGCTTTCCTTCGAAGGCAGAATAGAACTAGCCATGGCTGTCATTACTGCTATGAATCTTTACTGGATGCAAGCCTTACAAATTCCATGATAAATTCTTAACAAAATTGACTCAATGTACAACAACTACAACGAAGCCTTTTTATCCCAAAATTTCAGGTCGGCTGTTTGAATCCTTTTCCATTCAACTCTGTTAAGGGCAAGTGCACTGTAACACTAACAAAATCCATAATTTTTTTTTGAATCAATCTTCTCCAAATTTTTATGGAGGACTTCTTGCTATCGGTTGGAGTCTATTGCGTAGACCCAAAAGAAGGGAGTAACATACATGTGAAGACTGGAATACCTTATAGATACATATGCTCTGAAGATATCTGGAGTCTCTCAAATAATGATGCTTTGTGGGCTCAATGGATGAACACATATTTAAAGGGCAGAGTATTATGGGACATCATCTTAACTAACGATGTTTCTGTACTATTCAAATTGAGAGATAGGGATGGAACATCTTTGCCTACATAGAAGGCAATGAGCAACTTAGGTACATTTTAGAAAGTGGAAACTGAAAACCGGAGATGTTGCCGGTCATTAGTAATCAAATACACCCCAATTCAGATATGACATGAAAAGGAAAAAAGGATTTATGGCATTGGAAAAATACTTCGCATGGGTATTTCAGCTAAAGTCTTACTTTTAGACTATTAGTATGGGTGGAACGTCTTACCCTGAGGAAGAGTAGCACCCTTGTTTGGTTCAAGGGGACTCGTCGGAAGTGGCGGACACAGAAAGTTTTTCCTGGGGGAGCGAAGATACACTAACATAAAATTATTCCGGGGGGAGAGAAACTATACTAACTTAATGAGGCACCACATTGAATTAATAGGAACCAAAAAATATACCAATCAAATTTTGAGTGTTATAGGGATTGAACTCAAGACCTCTCGTAAGTACAAAACTTATTTAACCAAGTAAGTCACTGTTTTGCTTGTTAAATTTGTATTGATACAAATATTATTTAAAGTATGAGACAATAAAATACTGTGTACATAGGAACCAAAATCTCATGGGGACTGGACTCTCCCCCTCGGCCTGCACTGTATCCACGCCCTGCTTGTCAGCTTGAAAATACATATTGACCGTATATGTAATCCATATGAACATGAATCATTGGAACACTTATTCATTAAGTTTCCTTAAAACAGATTATGTCAGAAAATGTGCATATTGAAAATCCTACCTACAAAAAGAAACTGCAAAATAAAAAAGACACGTTAGAGATGCAGAGGAGCTTTGATGGAAGAAAGTATGTGATATTTTTTGGCAAGTGTAGTACTTACAACAGTTGTATGGAGGCATGTGGAAGAGAGAAGATCATCAGAAGACATATAAAAGGATGCCGGTTTAAAGTAAGGTTCGAGGTATCAGAACCTTAAGAGTATTTGTCTCGGCGGTTTCAATAGTTTCGGCAGTTACGGCAGTTACGCTGGTTTGAGTTCTTTGTTTTGAAAAGCCAACTGATAATTGTTATTATTATTATTATTGAAACTATGAAAGTATTTATACATTTAGGCTAAGAAGCACGGACACTACAAAAATTCATGCCATGTCCGTGTCACGTCCTGCTGGACAAGTATCAGACATGCTACAGACCTCCAAATTACATGAGGACACACCAAACTAGGTGCCAAAATCTGTGTTGCCGTGTGCAAAACATGTTGTCTCATATTCGTGTCTATCCAGCATCACATTTAGGCATTGAGTGTATGCACTATTTGTTGTTTCATGGCAACCTTGAATGAGATAATATTGAATATTGATGAATTTCTCATCCACAATAGATACTATTGTTTTTATTTTAAACAATATAATATTAATTAGTTTCGAATGGAATAATATTAAGATGGATGAATGTTATGTATCTATAAATTACAATTTCGACATATGATAATGGTTACAATATCAATATGGAATCTTATCAATACGTTGTAGCATGATGATCATCGGAACCACCAAATCATTGCGTTAACACTGTTTCTTTTAATTTTTCTATGCTAAATTGACCCGAAAAGCGTACTGTCAATATCGTTCAGTACTGATGGAGTATTGAACAGGAATGGGCCAAAACAAGATGATACAGCTTATACTTAAAGGTATTAGGTTAAACTGCAAAGTTTGGTTCAAAAAGGCCAAGGATGTTGAAATTTTCTTGGAAAGGATAAAAAAGGGAGAATATTAGCAGGAGAGAAGATAGATTGGGTAACTGAGAGAAGTAATAATTATGGGAAGAGTTAATTAATCACCGAATTCAGAATCCATATCGTATCTGCATTTGTGCAACATAGAACATGAGAAGGCTAAACCACATGATTGGAAATTTTTATGATCAACTGTTAATTTGATGTCAACCCTCTATTAGTGAAAAATAATTTGTAGCCAAGGTTGCTATGGGCAAGAACGGGACCCTCACCATAAAACCTAGAGACTAGTGGCTGTGCAGGTAGAGCTACATTTAATGGTGATGCAGATTAAGCTCTCATGCGACCGGCCAATGTGCACTCTCCGAGTCCTCGAGACTAGAACAGTTGAGGCGAAGAGGTAAGATGGTATGATATGCTATTGGCAATGACATTCATGCTATAGCATATAAGCGACATGAGTGACTCCCAATAGCCACCTGATACATCCTAGGTAAGATGATATGATGTGTTTGTGGGAATGACATTCGTGTCATAGCATATAAGCCACATTAATGACTCCCAATAGCCACCTGATACATCCTACTGAATCATATTTGTTACATAGTTCACTGTAGCGGCCGTTACTATTTTCGAAATCAATACTGTAACTGCCAAAACTATTAAAACCAACCGATTCAAAACCAATGAAACCAGCCCGAAACTGCCAATTAGGAAGGGTCCGATACACCGATTCGGATAACATTGCTGCTAACCATATTTTGAAGGGACATAAAACTTAGAGACTAGTGGGTGTGCAAGTAGACCTACATTTGTGGTGATGCAGTTTAAGCTCATGCGACCAGGCAATGTGCACCCTCCAACTCCTGGAGACTCGAAAAATAGTCTAGACGAAGAGGTAAGATGATATGGTATGCTATTGGGAATGACATTCTTGTCCTAGCTTATAAGCCACATGAGTCTCCCAATAGCCACCTGGTATATCCTATTGAATCATACTTGTTATATAGTTCTCTGTAGCTGCCAATACCGGTACCGGTATCGAAACCAAAATACCAAAACTGCCCAAAGTATTATAACCAACTGAGTCAAAACCAATGAAACCACCCCGAAACTGCCAATTAGGAAGGTCTGATACTGATTCTGGTAACATTACTGCTAACCATATTTTGAAGGGACATCAAGTTTACAAGGCAGATACAAACCTTTAATCTTTTTGTATATGAAATGCTTCTAAAGACTCGATGGGGGAAGACCGAAGATTCAGGATATATTATTCACCTAGTTTGTTGAAGCAGGAACTTGAAGATTGTTCTTTACTTTCAGCATCTCCCCGCCAGTTATTATTCATCAGTTGCTATAACCGCTAGATGTGAGTTATAATTTGTATACAACAATATCCTTAATTATGCACACGTGTTATTCTTTGTGTAGCCATGTGATGGGAAACATATATAGATTTCTTCTTATCTTTTAGTTTTTTCTGTTATTTTAGATAGAGAACATCTTTCTGTTATTAGTTAGGATTTAAGATAAGCCTTCAGAGATTGGTTTTATCTTTTTTTTTTAATTTCTTGAGAGTATATAAATAGTTTGTAACTTCATAAATTATAGATCGAAGAATTGAGAATAAAAAATCTATTTTTGAGTTTATATGGTTCGATGTCAAAATCCTAAAGTGGATATCTCAATCTTATTGTCTTCTCCGTTTCCGACGTTAACGTCTCCAACGGTCTTGAGTAAAAAAGTCAAGCATTGAGATCCAACGACATCTACTCGTCATTTCATACCGGGTATTCTTGATTATTATTCTTGTCTTTCTATTAAAATTATTTGTGATAAATTTATAATAGTTTCCGCACCCAAATCTTCTCAAATCCCTAATTTCATAAAAAATCTCTCCTTTGGGTCTTCTTCCCGCGTCAAATTGGTATTAGAGCTAAACTTTGGTTTAGAAATATTCTTATACGTAGGTAAGGCCCAAACAAAATGTCTACACAAAATTTTTCAAAACAATTTTGGGCGAAAATCGATGCTATATATGATAAGAAGCTTGCCGAAATGAAAAAAGTTGTTTGAAGAATTTTACAATCATAATAGACTAGAAACTATTGCTAAAGATGATCATAAGTTCTTACAAAATTCATTAATTGAATCTAACGAAACTAAAACAGTTGACTTATCTACACAAGTAGAGTTTCATCCGGAGTCGGTCACGTCGTTAAAGTACCAATTAGTTGAATCCAAGGAACCTACCATAATTAAGGCACAAATTAGGTATGAGGTTGAAACTAGGTCTATATTTAAAACAAAATTCAATTTTGAAATGCATATATTATCCCTAGAAAAATTAAATAAGTCTGATCATTCCAGGGAATTTAAAGAGCATATTAACCCTTCAAAATATTTTGAACGTGTCCCAATAATAATCAATTTAGTGAACAATTTGTATTTTTTTTTATTACAAATAATTGTAATAGTTTGCAGAAAACAATAATTGATTGTAGGGACGATCATTTTGCTGCTTTGGACGCATCGAGACAACCATCAGTTATTGAGGAGCTTAATGATAGGTCCATGTTGGGCATTCTGCTTTTTCCACCTCCACAACCGCCGGTACCACCGTGAAATTTTTTCTTCTTGTCAGAACCATCAATATTGACTACCTTGTCGAAGCAAAAGTCTCCGCCATGGCCGATTTGGAAGACATCACCAGGAGCATACTTCTCGGATTTTATGCTTTTACATGATTCACCAGAAGGTGAATTTTTCGAAGCCAAGGAGAATGATGGGAAACAAACATAGATTTCTTCTTATCTTTTAGTTTTTTCTGTTATTTTAGATAGAGAGCATCTTTCTGTTTTATTAGTTAGGATTTAAGATAAGCCTTCAGAGATTGGTTTTATCTTATTTTATTTCTGAGAGTCTATAAATAGTTTGTAACTTCATAAATTATGGATCGAAGAATTGAGAATGAGAAATCTATTTTTGAGTTTATATGGTGCGATGCCAAAACCCTAAAGTGGATCTCTCAACCTTATTGTCTTCTTCTCTGCTTCCGACGTAACGTCTCCAACGGTCTCGAGTACAAAAGTCAAGTATCGAGATCCAACGACATCTACTCGTCATTCCAAACCGGGTATTCTTGATTATTATTCTTGTCTTTCTATTAAAATTATTTGTGATAAATTTATAATAGTTGTTGTTCACTCTTCAATTAAAGCTTCCGCTCCCAAATCTTCTCAAATCCCTAATTTCATAAAAAGCATCTCCTTTGGGTCTTCTTTCCGCGTCACCATGTATCCAAATTCTTTATATACCGAATTGGTTGGCTTCCTTGCTGCATCAGTTTCCAGCCCACTGAATCCTCCAGATTACCGAGACCTGTGGAAGCAAGAAATAATCTGTTCTTGCGAGCAGTGGGAGGAACATTTCACTTCTAGCAGGCGATGTTGACCAATCTATGTTTCTACTACTATTTGTAGATCTGAAGTGCTTCGTATTTCAGTTTTAATTTGCTTGCGGTTTAAATAGAAAATTCCCTCATTTGCAAGAATCGGAACAAGTTAATGACTAATTTTATCTTCTTCTTTTTTCCCCCTCTTTGTGAACTTGATATTTGCTAAGGCTAGTGCCTTTGTCATCATGAACCACATATGATATATAATTTATATAATCGATGAGCTCTCTATGTGATATTGTAATCTGTTAAGTTTGATGTACTTATTAACCTACAGAAGGAGTGCTGGTTTCAACCAAGGGTCTCAAACTCTAAGGAGGTGGTGGATACAGAAGTTTTGAGTTTGAATACTTCTGAACTCTTAGAAGAGAGGTTAAGGACACTTGAGCATACTGCTTCCGTTATGGCAACTGCCAAAGTTCGCAAGGACAATCACAGATATTCTAACAATCATCCAGATTACAATCACTTCTTCTCTCGGTGGTAGAAACTTCACAAAAATGTTCGCACCAACTATGATAGAAGCATCCACTGTTCAAAAGGGCAGGCAGAGATTGGTTAACAATTCTCTTGTTTACCGATATCATCAGCTAGCAGAAGGCCCTTCCTGGGCAGTTTTTGTTGTAAGCAAACGAACATGGGTAGAGCTTATCTGAAGGCTTTTTCTTGATTTCCTTTCTTTTCTGAGGCAAGAATCTAACCTTCTACTGGAAATGCAAAGGTCTCGAGCTGGCCTTATTTCTGTGTGTATATTTTGTAAATTGCTTAAGCTGTACCTTACATGTGCAGGGCTGTCAAACTCCAAGTAGAATTTTCAGTCTCTCCAATGGTGCATACACTTGAGGTATCTCAACTTTAAACCTTGTTATCGTTTTGAGTTGTTACATGTTCAGAAAAGTAGAAACCAGTTATATATATATATATATATACTGAATGTCAAGTTGGTAAATTTTTTTTTTTATGTGGTTGCCCCTGTCAAATGTTCAGTGTTGAGATCCAGACTGGAAGCTTTATAATGCTTGATGTTGTGGTCGGCGGATTACTGTTAGGACATGTATGTTAACGGCAATATAAATAGATCAGCAGAATATGTTGGATGTAAAGTATATTAGAACAATTGAACAAGTTGTCTTAGTAGTTTACATGGTCTCGATAGAGTTGATATCTAACCTTTGAATTGTTCTAGTATCTCAATCGGTGGCTATTTTTAGCCACTTTTCTGTACCAGTGACATTCCTCTTTTTTCTCTTCCTGCAAAAAAGAAAATATCAATTGATCTGTGGAATTCTGCGGAATGTGTTGAAAAATTGCAGTATTTACTTGTAAAAGGTTTGAGGTAAAGATCTCAAGTAGTGGATGTGGAAAATGTGGCTTTTATGTGCTTATTTTCTTTCTGAAACAAGAAATTATATTGTTTAGTAGAATGGGAATGCTCTGTTAAGTGGGCATTATGTTCTTGCAGGGAGTTGAATAGAGCATTTAAATAAATTACTTCATAAACTTAGAAGCCACAGACTTGCTACATGGGTGACAATTTATAATCATGATTAAGAGAAGGATATCATCTAACAATCCCACTATGGTACATCTGAGTCTTATCTAGTGGAGGGTGGTGATAGTTGGTTAGTATCATGGTAGAAAAGAGTTGGAAATGTATAGAACTATTTAGGGGGGTGTACCGTACGTTGATTTTTTTTTTGGTAACATTTATTTCCATGTTTGATTTGGCTTGTAAAAATTTACTTCAGGTAATTGTGTCGATGTAAATAATTTATCCACAAAAAAATAAGAATCTTATATTTTAAGAATAGATAGGTATATTTTTTAGCTCGGGTAATTTTTGTTTTTGTTTTTACTTTTACATTCAAATTTTTTTTTTCATTTTCTAGTTTTATTTTTTTTCCTTTTTATATCTTTTTCATTTGGTTTTTAAATTTTTTTGTTTTTGTTTCTTTTAATATATTTTTGTTTTAACATTTTTTTTCTCTGAAAACTTTTTTTTTTGGGTTCTCTTTTTCTATTTTATTTTCTTTTTCTTTTTTTTTTTAACAATTTGTTGGGTTTTTATTAATTATTATTTTAATTTATTTCTTTCAAAATTATTTTGATTAGTTTTTTTTTAAAGTTTTTCTTTTTCTCGTTTTCTTCATTTTTAATATTTTTTGTTTTTTCTTGTATTAGAAAAGAAATTCATTTTTTTGGTTTCATCTTTTTTTTCCCTTTTTTGATTTAAAAAAAATAAATCATTTTTCCTATATTTGTTTTGAAGTTTCCATTTTTTGTTCTTTCACATTTTTTTATCTTATCTTTTTGTTTTATAAAAGCCTTTTTGTTTTAATTTTTTTTCTCTTTTTTTCTTTTGAAAAAAAATCTTTTTTGTTTTTTCCTTCTTTTTTGGTTCTTAAAAAAATTATTATTTTTGGGTTGGGTCCATTTTATGTCAGGGTGAGTTTGGATTAGGTTCATTTCATATTTGGATTGTAAAAATAATTTATAAGAAATTATGATGTCAATATATGAATCATGTTTTCTTGACTATGTCAACATTGCCATAATCAACACTCGGAAGAAAGTTGAACGAACTTTGTATTGATTGAAAAAAAAAATAGTACAAAAGAATATCTAATATGTAGAGTCTAAGTACAATAAAAATAAGAATCTGGACAAGTGTGACGGTGGAGATCGAGCACTACAGCGACTCTTTTACTCTGTTGACGATCTGGGACCAAGGAGGGTGACGAGGCTTCGGGGAGCTTGAGTATGCGACTCAATGGGTGTCTCTCGCGGCGCTTCTGTCTTCTTCTTCTCTCTCTCTCTCTCTCTCTCTCTCTCTCTCTCTCTCTCTTGTGTGTGTGTGGGAGAGGCCCACTATTTATAGCCTTGAGAAGACATACACGCATGCATGTGCGCATCTCATGCTATCGTATGGCATCGCATGTTGCAACAGGCTGCTACGTGGCCATTCGAGATCTGGGGTTGCTAATGCTCATAATGTTCGTGACACGTGTAATGCCCTAGCTTATGACATTTGATTGCACTTTGGGAATACGTCCCCCTGGCACATGGAGATCAATGGGGGGTAGTAGTGGCGCATGGTGCTGCTGGCACATAAGAACACTTGTGTTGTGGATAGCGTATGGCTCTGGATCATTTTGGTACATAGCTTTGTGATTACTGTTGGCACATGGTGTAGATTTTTTATGCTTCTACAAGATCCCCTTCAAAGTTTCTAGACTTAAACTTCATTGAGTTTTTAAGTTTAGAATACTTTGAACAGAAGCATGGGGGATATAGACGTATGTGCTGCTTCAGCGCATGTGTGGAACATTTCTCTCTTTGGCGCATCTAGTCGTTTGGCGCATCGAATGCCAGTGCATAGGAATGTTTTAGTGCGACTAATAGACTATGGAGTTGTCTTCTTTTGAGGCCCGAGCTGTCAGAGTGAGCGCGTATCAAGGGGCTTTCAAGACACTCGATTGACCTGCTCTAGGAGCAGTTTCATCCATTAAGTGCTAGATTCATCCCGCGGTTCTGGCGTCCAACCACCCGAGAGCTTTAATGACTTTCTTGCCTATAAATAGAGGGTTATGGAAGAGAAAGAATAGTGCTTTTCTCCTTCGTCTAATGTCTCTACAGAAACCAAGTGTAGGGAGATCGGTCGAGCGGTTCTTTGCTCCACTCCCTCTAATGGTCGAACATCAGCTGCCGTCGGTGGAGGTAAGGAGCGAAACTTTTTTCTTTCTGTTCTTTGGGCACAAGGACTCTTCGACATGATTTGTTTGCATGGGCGATAAATCGTCAGTTCATGTGCAGGCATTTTTCTTGACTCGATGCGCATTGTCGTTGCCAAAGGGCTGTCCTGAAGATACGCGGACGGCAAGAATTCTCCTTCGTTGGCGTGGGTGGCGCTATCTCCGGATACTCATATGAGGCATGCGATGGAAGACTATGCGCGACCACGCTGCATTGGTGCACTCGCTTCGTTGTTGAACTTGCATTGTGGTGGTTACGCACATATATACAGGACTTGGCGCCTATACGCGTCTCCCCCGAGCGCATATATGGCTAGCTTGCCAAATGACGCATGATCCTGTAGGTACGCTCCTTTTGATTGGTCTTCTCTTGCAAACGTCATGAATTTTTGTGCGCTAGTCTTGCAGGGACTGCCTTTGATTGCTTGGGTCCTGATGGAGCATGGAAGGATATCATAGTTACCATTGTTCGTGGTGAACAAACATATTACTCGAGAGATTGTTTGCGATCTTCTATTCTAGCTCACTGTAACTACTCCCCGTATACGGCCATGGTGTGATGGCTGGATCTCGGGTCGGATACTGGCGGTGCATCCGCGAGCAGAGGTGGGGCTAGTTATCCTAACCAGTATTTCTAGTCGCATCCTTTCACACGATAGAGGTAGGTCTGTAGGCTCAGCCCTGTGTTGCAAGCTCCCTTGCTATCCAACGGTATGGATTCTTTTTCATGTATTGTGGCTTGCACTGAGGAGTTTGTTGAAGTGATGACCCAGAATGCGTTGAGCTGCCGGCTTTACACATGTTGGTACCAGAAACAACACAGAGGAGTCTCCTTCTTTTCAAATGTACTCATGATCTTGAATATTACTGAAAATCCAAAATGTAATGGACCCCCATCATATGTACTTATGATCTTGAATATTAATGAAAATTTTGCCCTCTTTCCTGTTTAGAACTTTTCTTGTTGCTGTGGTTATCGTGGTTGTGAGTATCATACCAGAGGTAATATGTACGTAGCATAACATCATCACGACGATAAAACAAAGCCTATCAGAGGTAGTATGAACGTGATAGGTTATAGCAGTTCCATAAGAAAAGTTTGGTGGGGACACTGTCTGTGATGGCTGTGACTTTTTGGTGCAAAACCGATAGCCAAGCAAATTTATTCGAAGCTAAGGCGTTTTATAGAGATGAAAAGAGGACGAGTCAGAGGTTGTATGGACGCGACCGTCTTCTTTACTCGGGAACATGGGCAGCTCATAGTTCAGAGGTGATGTGGACGCGAACTACTTGCTTTGTAGAAACTTTGTGGAGATAACAAGAGGGGACGAGTCAGAGGTAATATGGACGTGACTGTCCTCTTTTATTAGGGAGAACGACTTATAGTTTAGAGGTGATGTGGACGTGAACTTTTTGCCTTAGAGAAGTTTTGAGGATCTGTTATCCATTGCGCACTTGGGACTCCCGAGTACAAATAACAGATTTGTCCGCGTGCTGCGGATAGAAATAATTTGCTGGGGGAAGACATCAGTTGTGGACATTACACTTTTATGTCCCTCTGCTAAGGATAGAAATGACACACATTTTTTTGTGTTCCTAACTTAGGCATAGTATTTCTTTAGGAATTTGTCGTTGATTGGCATCATGAACAAGTCACCATTAGGCTTAGCGAGCCAGTATGCGCCGTTGGAGTAGACCGTTTACACTACAAAGGGACCCTCCCACTTGGGTTAGAATTTTTTTGCCTTATTGTGCGTCATGATCATCGGTTTTCTCACGGTTATAACGAGATCGCCGACCTGGAATATCTTTTCCTTCACATTTTTGTTGAAAGCGCCAGAAATTCGTGCTTGATATAGCTCAATATGTTGTTGAGCAAAGAGGCATTGTTCATCAAGTGCCTCCAACTCTTGTAGGCGTCGACGATAGTTGTCTTCGACCGTTAGCTGATTGGAAAGGGACATCCGGAGAAAAGAAATTTGGGTCTCTAAAGGAAGTACATCCTCGCTTCCGTAGACTAAAGAAAACGACGTGCTACCAGTCGGAGTTTGAACCGTCGTTCGGTAAGCCCATAGACATTCATCCAGCTTTTCATTCCAGTCACGTTTGTTGGTTGAAACAAACTTTTTGAGTAGCTTGATGATTGTCTTGTTGAATGCTTCGGCTAATCCATTTGTTGCTGGATTGTAGGAGGTTGAAGCTACGTTCTTAATTCAATTTTTATCGCAAAACCGGAAGAAAGCGTTACTTACAAATTGTGGATCATTGTCATGAATGATCCTGCGAGGCAAGCTGAAGCGGTAGATGACGTGATGTTTAAGGAAACTGATTACGTTGGATGTTTTCACTTCTGCCAGCGGAACGACTTCTGCCCACTTGGAGAAGTAGTCTGTGATAGCCAAGATGAACTGGTGTCCCCTTAGACGAAGGTGGACTGATCGGCCTTATAATGTCTATACCCCAGGCTTCGAACGACCAAGACGCAACGGTCGGGTGTAGAAACTTTGAGGGTTGGTGAATGAAGTCGTCATGGATTTGACACATCCTGCACTTCTTCGCATAATTGACGACATTCGCCACCATCGTTGGCCAATAATAGCCCATGCGTCGGAGGCGGTCCTGAAGCTTAGGACCGGGTTGGTGAGCACCACAAACACCATCGTGAGCTTCTCGGATAGCTTGCTTGCTTCTGTGTCTCATACGCATCGTAGCAATAGTCCGTCATAGGAACGATGATACATCTTAATGGCTGTATCATAGTAGAACCGGAGGGAGAGTCTTCTAACGGAAGTGGCCTCGTTTGGGTCGTCTGAAAGGATTTCGTAGACAACATAGTGCATAAATGAGAGCCTCCAATATTTGACATTAGTATCTGCGTCAACAAAGTGGCTTAAGCATAAGTTGTTTCTTGGGCAGACCAGTTCTTGACCCTCCTCTGTGATTAATTGGTGGGTTTTGATTGGGGCTGATAAGGAAGCAGCAAGGCCGGCGAGTGCATCAGCCTCAATGTTTTGCATTTGTGGCACATGTTCTATGAAGAACCCCGTGAAAGTGAAAATCATGTCGATAGCCGCTCGATGGCAAGGGATCAAGTCCTCTTGGTGGACTTCGTACTCGCAATGGACTTGACTAACTATTAATTTGGAGTCACCATAAGCTTCTAGGAAGTCAACCTCTAGTTGTTTAGCCAACTGAAGTCCAATGATGAGAGCGTTGTACTCTGCCACATTGTTGGAACATGGCTCCGTAAGCGAGTGTGCACGATGGATGACTAGGTCGTCAGGAGAGATCATCACTATCCCTACTCCGGTGATGATATTGCTTTTGGGCCCTGTTCTGGAAGCACCGTCGAAGGACATTTGCCAAACAGATCCTCCTGTCGTGACTATGTTAGATTCTAACACCTTGTCGGAGATTTCGTCGTAGAGCTTTGAAGTCTTCGGCACCGAGTGAGCTGCCAGAAAGTCGACCAATGTTTGGACCTTGACGGCCTTTTGCGAGACGAATACCATGTCGTAGGGTGACAATATGATTGTCTATGTGTCTAGGCGAGAGTTAAATTCTCTGAGCTTGGTCATGAGAACTCTGAGGAGGTTCACTCGAGAGATCACATGGATGGTTTGTCCCGTTAAATAATTGCGGGTCTTTTGAACAGCGAATACTAGAGCAAGACACTCTTTCTCGACCAGATTGTACCTATGTTCTGCACCGATCATTGTTCTACTGAGATAGTAGATAGCTTGCTCATAGCCTTCGTCGCTATTTTGGGCAAGAAGAGCGCCGAGGGAATGATCCATCGTACGAACATAGAGTAAGAAGGGTTTTCTATGATTGGGGCCATCAACACCGGGGGATTCGTGAAGTACTTCTTAATGTCGTCGAACGCTTGCTGGCATTCTTCCGTCCAAGCGAAAGAGACTCCCTTCTTCATGGGCTGAGTAAAGGGCGGCATCGTCTGGAGAGATTGACTATGAATCTCCTAATGTATGCCAGTCTTCCCTGCAGACCGTGAAGTTCGGGGGATGCATCTCTAGGATAGCCTTAGTATTTTCAGGATCAATGTGAATACCCTTTGTAGTTATAATAAATCCCAAAAAATTATCGCTGGAGACTCCCAAGAATGACTTGGTGGGGTTCATCTTGAGCTGGTGTGCTCGCATTAAATCGAATACCATCTTCAGGTCATGGAGATGATCATCCCGCAAACGGCTCTTGACATCGATGTCATCAACATAACACTCCACTGTCTTGCGCAGATGGTCATGGAAGATGATGATCATAGCTCTCTGATATGTTGTACCGACATTCTTTAGACTGAAGGACATCACGGTATAACGGTACACCCCTATTGGCGTCCGTATTGACGTATGTTTCTCTTCGTCTGGAAACATCTTGATCTGGTTGTAGCCTGAGAATCCGTCCATGAAGGAGATACGCTCGAAGCCACATGTGTTATTGATCATCATGTCGTCCTTTGGGCAAGCCGCATTAACATCACGAAAGTCTATACAGACGCAGATTTATCATTATTTTTTTAAGACGGGAACGATGTTAGCTACCCAATCTGGGTGCTGTTCTTCGCGGATAAAGCCACTTGTTATTAGCTTATTCACTTCAGCTTCGATGACGTTCATCACGTCTGGGTGGAACCATCATTGTTGTTGTTTCACTGGCTTGGAGTTCGGCAGGATATTGAGCTTGTGCATCACGATCTGCGGAACCAGGCTCGACATATCTTTGTAGTTCTATGCCAAGACGTCAATGTATTCCCTTACCAGTTGGACAAAAGATTCACGCTCTTCTGTCGAGAGATTTTTACTGATGAAGATGGATTTAGGAGCAACGTCGTCACCCAAATCAACTTGTACAACCTCGTCTTCAGTAGGAGGTTCCCACTGCTTGAATCGTAACTCCCACAAAGATTACAGTTTTTGATCCCACGGTTCTACTTCAAAGAGTTCGATTGGGTACTCGTCGTCCTTTTCTGGATCCGCTGATACTATGTTGATGGACAACGTTTGCTTGAGTATGTCCCTGATGCTGATGTCGGAGTCCCAAGTGGAAGACTGTGAAGAGTGAGATTGTGTTTCGTCTTTCTCTCCCGAGTCTTCGGGAGTTGTGTGAGGTGTGAAAGATCCCAAACCATGATCAGTTCGTTGGTAGTATGTCTCAGGCATACCCTTGGGGGCAAAGTGATGCAATGACAAACGTTGTCCTCTCCCATAATTCAGGCCTCGGTCGCTTTTTAGGTCATATTCCATTTTTTGGAGAATATGCTTAGTCTGTATGTTGTAGCAGTTAAGTTGCATTCTACCGCTTTCCAGTTCTGGCTCCTCTGCTGCGAAGTCCCGGTGACCTTCAACTTTTCCAAAAATGATAGGCTTGTCACCCTTCTTCCTTGTTGGAATGACGAAACGTGGGTCTTGGTTAAGGCATATCCGGTTTGCTGAGTGAGCAGTTGCTACTTGTGTATGTAGGTGTAAATCTAGACCATACTCCAAAGAATATGCGGTACTCCAATGTGCGACAATAGAGTAATTCAAAGAGAGGTCCTAATCGAGGAAATACAATATCTCCTCTAAAGAGATTACATCATCGAATGATGGTACGTCGGTAGATGTCGCGACATACTCTTCCAGTTTATCTTCTTCAATGGCTGTCAGTGACGTTGACAGTGCTGGAGTTTTCTTGTGGAGCTTGACTACCAGCTGCTCTGGGGTTTTTGCAGTAAGGGGATCCTTGTCTGGTAAGCGTCTTTGTCCCTGGGGTTTGACCACCAAGGGTTCAGGCGCCTTTCTACGAAGCTTGACCACGAGGGGAGTAGTTGTGTGGGCGGGACGTCCTTTGAGACGGACCCTTAGGGGATCATCTGTAGCCGTAGCAGTATCGGCTTCATCGTCGATGTCGTTATCTCCTTCGTCTTGGTGGATTTACTTGTACAAGATCAAGTCAGAGTAGTACGCCTCGACCCCTTTGAAAGGATTCATGTCGGTTAATTTTGTTTTGACCACGCCGTCCTCGCTGACATATTTTAAGCATTGGTGGAGAGTGGATGGAACGATTATATACTCATGTGTCCACGGACGTCCTAGTAGGACATTGTAGGATACCTCCACATCAATGACATAGCAGGTCACCTCTGTCCGGAGATCGCTTATCTGACATTTTAGGCAAATTTTGCCCAGATGGTAGATTCTCCCAGCGTTGAAGCCGCTGATAGCGATATTGGTGGCTGCTAGCCGATGCAGCTGGATTCCCAAGATCTGTAGCAGACTTGTGGGATAATGCTGAGAGATGATCCATGAAGCATCCGATCCACCATAATAGCTCCAATGTATCCTGTGTAATACAGGGGACGGTCGTGCCTATTATTCTTCAATAACATGTCCTGCTGAGAGAATGTGATGTTCGGGATCACCTCCATCACACTATTACAGTGGGAACATGCTGCAGGATTCTCGGTCGGTGGATTAACTTGGGCCAAATAGTAGTCGGCATTTTGCAATGACTCACTTAGAGCATCATGAGTTTCTTTGGAGAGATACAGGAGCTCAAAGAGAGACAACTTCGCTGGAGTGTTGGCGAGCTATGCCAAAATATCAAAGTTGTAAGGCTTTTCCTGTCCTTGAGTTGTGTCTTTTCGCAGAGGTTTATCAAAGCGTGTCTCCTGCTTCTGCCTGTCTACTACAGGCGGTTGGGATGGACCCGGATCAGATACAACAAGTGCAACCATTGGAGGTGTATAGTCGTCGTGAACGTTATCGTCGTAGTGGTAGGCTAGGCCCGACCTAGTTATCCCTGCCAGAGCTTCATCTGTTGATGGAGAGACAGTGTAATAGGACTTGGTCTTTCTTCCCTTAGATTTAGAAGCAGAAGGCACTGATTGCTGTGTCATATCCGGGACGAAGTCTGGGTGAACCCATATGACTTCGCCTCTTGGAGTGTTGAGGGGTACCAACCCATCTGATTGGGCTGGAGGGAGGTTAACGACCTCCATTGTTGTTCTAGGTATGGGGACGACACCATCTTGAGCCTCTGTTGTCGAAAATGTGCCGAATTGGAGGGACAACATGTTTGCGGTGGCCGTCTTGTCTTCGAAGTCCAAAGTGAGAGCTTTGGAGTCGATTAGCCATTGTATGTGCCTTTTTAATACGTAACAATCTCGCGTAGAGTGATGGACGTATCGATATCAGTGGCAATTCTTGGGATCATTGGTCTTGTTTGCTTCATCGGGGCATTTGACGTCGGGCAACCAGAGCTTGTTTCCCTTCATCAATACTTCGAAGATCTCTATGACATCATCGTCGTCAAAGGAGTAAGTTTTCTATACTTTTGATGACTCTGTTGGCTTGGTAATAGGTAAGGTCGGATTTTTGGACACGTTGACTGTCAGGGCCTGCTTCCCTTTGTTGTTTAGACTGTTGTTAGTGGTGAAGGGGCGCTTTCCCTTGTCCTCAATGTTGGGAGCTTGGAATCCCAACAACGGGCATCCTTTGCGCTCTTTTTTGCAGCGGTGACACTTATGATAAATATCGTCAAGTCACTAAACGGGCCAGATGCCGTCCAGAGTCTTACTGATGGTAGGAAGTTCTTTCGACACATGTCCATCAAAGTAGATTCGTGGATGCCGGAAGGCAACTTTAATTCTGCCTGTCGAAAATGTTTGATGTATTCTCGTGCTAATTCTCTATCCCCTTGGACAATGTCCATCAGGGATGACATAGTCATATCCATCTCTCCTTCATAGAACCAAACGTGGAAGAGGGACTTCAGGTCCTTGAAGGATGAAATGCATTTATCTGGAAGACTACAGAACAACTCAAAAGCGACCCGGTATAGTGCTATGACGAACAAGTTGGTGAGTAAGGCGTCATCCCAAGGTAAATGGCCCATTGTTGAATGGAAATATCTCATATATTGATGGGGTGCTGTCTTTCCGTCAAATGGAGTCAGCGATAGTGGTTGTATTTGGGAGGGTATACCACATTATACCATTCGGGAGGATAGGGTTGCCGGATCCCGAGCTTCTAGAGCCTGTCTTGATTATCTCGAGCATCAATGCGGACACACAAGTTCCTAAGTGTCTACTGGATATCGTCTAGCAGAAGAGCGATAGATGATCGAGGTATGGTCTGGCTGCTTGCGACATGAGGAGCCGGGCCAGGTGCGCCAGATTCCTCGTTAGTCCCTTGATATAGGTTTATTCGCCCTGGGGTTCGTGGCTGTGTCTGGACTAAGATTTTTTTTTGAGTTCCAACACTGTATGAGTAAAGAGTATACATTGAGGTGCTCAAAGTCTGCATCATGGCTTCGAGTGCCTTAAGGCGTTGTTTGTTACTGGACCCCATACCATGCTCATCTTATGCCTTGTACACTTTCATTACGTGGGATGAGATGGACGGGAGGGTGGACGCCTCACTTTTCGTCTCAGATGTCTGAGTCTCGTTGTCCTTAAGGAGAGCAGGTATTGTTGCGTCGCTTTTATTATTTGAACGATTGCTATCCCCAGTCTCAATTGCGGGTTCAACCTGGAAGGTATGACTACCCCCTGCTAAGCTGTCATCCGTTTGCGGAGATGCACTGTCTTTTCGGAAGGACGGGTTGGCGTGGAACACCAGGGGATTGCTACCCCCAGCTCCGGTTGCAGCCTTATTTGGGAGGCAATAACTACCCCCAATTCTTGTCTTCGAGCGCGTGCCCTGAAATACTCCCACAGTAGGTGCCTGTTTGCTACCCCGCAGATGGCTTCGTGATGCGCTAACCGACACCCTCAGTTTAGGTGAGTTTTTCTTCGAGATCTTCTTCATAGGAGGAGACCTCCTTATCGAGCAACATGAAGCGACGTGTAATTCCTCGTCGTGCAGTTGGCTCGGTTGACGTTGTCGGGTTGATACCGCAGGTTGTAATCGCTGGAACACCGGCTTTCTGGTTGAAGGAACTAGTTCTTTACTGCAACAACAGTTGATGATGATGCTGGCACAAGTTTGCCCATGAGGGGACACGTCATGTGCAAGGGTTGCCTCTCTCGTCTTACGCTTGTGAGTAATCACGTTGCGTAAGTCAGACGATGGAAGCTTCACTTTCATGCCCATTTCATGTGCTCGGGCAACCTTTGCACATGTAGGTGAAAGTGAAAGGTTTGCTCCCTGACCCAGTTCTTCCGCAGAAACTGCAACCAGATCATTAGTAGAAGACTTGATGCGAGACAGACCCACTTTATACGCGAAGCCAAGCTGGGCACATGGGTTTGTCAACACAGTGTTTGCTCCCTGACCCAATTCTTCCGTAGAAACTGCAACCAGATCATTTGTAGAAGACTTGATATGAGATAGACTCACTTCTTGCGTTCAGCCAAGCTGGACGCATGGGTCTGTCATCATAGTGTTTGCTCCCCGATGTGGTTCAAGTACAACTGTGGTGTCCAAGTGGGTTTGGGAAGGCTTTAAGGGTTGATCCACTTTCGGCGCATGAGTTCCTGGGTCAGCCCTATATAGTCTTCCATCAGCAGCGCGCGTGACAACTAACGGCGCATGGTTTTGGAGGGCTGGTTGTGCAACCCTTTGAGCGCAGATGGCTTGTGTTGATTTAGGTTTCCTTGAACTAGCGCTCTTTGGCGCGTAGTACAGTATATCTATGTCAGGACTATAGGGGTCCTTGTTGAAGGCAGCCCTACTCGGAGGAGACTTCATTCTCATATGTTCGGACACGACACGTCTTCCCCTGGATGGACGGCGCTGTGGGCACGTCTCTTGAGTTTCAATACCGTTCCTCTCAAGAGCGGTTTCAGAGGTAGAGATGGGATCTGCGCCAACCTCATGCATGTCTGCGATGGATGTTAGCAATGCTTCTGGGACAGATTTAGGGTCTGGCACATCGTTTTTGACGATCCAAATCTTACGAGTCTTATGAGGTCGTACGGGTCTCCTTGTAGAACTTATCTTGTCGACGGGATACACGTAAACCTCATGTGCATCTACGGGGGAGGTGAGCAATGCATCGGGCACCGACCTCGGGCGTGGCACATCGGCCTTGGAGACCCGATTTTTGCGAATCTTGTGAGGTCGTTCAGGCCTCATAGAAGAGCTCGGCTTGTCTAACATGTCTTCGAATGCCTGTTGGTCGAAACGGACGACCAACATCCTCTGAGTCAAACAAAATTTGGTCACATCGCATTGCATCACCAGCTTCTCGTTGGAGGAGAATCTCTTCCTGCAAAATTGCCATTTTTGTCGACAACGCCAAAATCAACACTCGGGAGAAAGTTGAACGAACTTAGTATTGATTGGAAAAAGGCAATAGTACAAAAGAATCTCTAATATGTAGAGGCTAAGTACAATAAAAATAAGAATCTTGGCAAGTGTGACGGTGCAGATCGAGCACTACAACGGCTCCTTTACTCCGTTGACGATCCAGGACCAAGGATGGTGACGAGGCTTCGGTGAGCTTGAGTGTGAGACTTAATGGGTGTCCCTCACAGCGCTTCTGTCTTCTTCTCCTCTCCCTCTCTCTCTCTCTTTTTGTGTGGAATACGTCCACTATTTATATCCTTGAGAAGGCATTATACATGCATGCATGCGCGTATCTCATGCTGCCGTATGGCGGCATATGTTACAACAGGCTGCCACGTGGCCATTCGAGATCTGGGGTTGCTGATGCCCATAATGCTCGTGACACGTGTCATGCCCTAGCTTATGATAATTTTGATTGCACCTTGGAAAAACGTCCGCCTGGCGCATGAAGATGAATGGGGGTAGTAGTGGCGCATGGCGCTGCTGGCACATAGGAACACGACTTGTGTTGTGGATGGCGCATGGCTCTGGATCACTTTGGCGCATGACTTTGTGATTACTGTTGGTGCATGATGTAGATTTTTCATACTTCTATAGACTACTAACAAATTAACTTAACCAACTAAGTATAAAAAACCAGTCAAAAAATTATATTTTTATATGAACTATATATTCTTTGAAAATAGTATATTCACCAAACCTAAGGAATTTAACTGCATGAAATTTGATTTCTGAAAATATGGAACTTTTGGCTATATATCGCTTAGGAAACCCCTTAAGGGAATATATATATATATATATATATATATATATATATATATATATTTGTTTATTGGACAATGATGTTATGGTGCTGTAGGATTGGCACTGAGTACCCATTTGTATAGGATGTAGGTCTTGCTGTAAACCACCATCCCTAATTATTAAAATAAAATATAAAATTACAAAATCAAAACTAGTGAGCTAGTTTCGGTCAAATCGGGTTCGTTTCGGGTTCGAAAAGTCGTCCAAACGGACTCAAATCGTAACGGAACTTTTGGAACATTTTTTCGAACCAAACTCGACCCAAACCAAACCAAACCAAACCAAACGGAACCAAGCAATGGCTCAATGGAACATGGTTTTGCTACTGAATTCAGCACCATCTAGCCGGCCTTATAAGGGTGTGTGGTGGTGGTTTATGGGTAGTTTTATCACTAGAAAGTTAACATAACACCTTTCCCACCTTCCTATCTTTAAGGACAACCCACCCCACCTCTCTTTACCTCCCCATTTAGTCCAAAACATATCCATTCACCCTCACAAAAACACAAACACCCCCCCCCTTGTCCGAATATTAGAGGAAGAGTAGGCGTTGTTCAAGGTGTCGCGCCCCGATCCCGTAGGGCCGACCGTCCTCGCTTGGTCCCTACGGAACCCTTCGTCCTCGCTTGGTCCCTACGGAACCGTTCGTCCTCGCTTGGGCGCGATGCCGTGCAAGCCTAAGTTGCGCTTGCACCAGGCACGTACCTGCACAAGACACAAATTAGACGAAAATATACATATATAGGCACAGAGTAAAAATACAGAGAACCAAAGTTGAACACATTTGATAGCACACAAAATACTTCTATTTTATTGAATACTGAAGATTTGGATTACAAAAATGCTTGCTTGGCTGAGTTACAAAATATGCCTTAGAAGGCTTACAACTCTTTTTACATTCCCAAAACTAGCCACAACGCCCATTACATTATGCCCTTGTAGTAGGACCAAAATAACCAAAACATCTAGTAGAAGGAGAGTAGCCCACTGGAGAGGTAAGCAGCAGAGGAAGCAGCACGAACACAGTTCTCAGGAAGGGTGCGCACACGCTGATTCAGGTTCAGGATGCTTGTCAAACTCTCGCTCCCAGCACCTAGATATTTGCCCACAAACGTGGGTCAGTACTACCACATGTACTGATGAGCGACCGTGGCCAAACTCACCTTAAAAATCCACACTAAGTAAGCATATGAAGCTAGCATTATTAAGTGGTCTTTCTGGTTGTCTAGTTTCTTTTTTAACAATTCATGCAAGGAAACATAGACAATATATAGCATATGCATATGATATTTCTTACCCACGGCCGAGCGGTTATCCCTGCAGCAGACACACAAGTTAGGCACAATTTGTATATGAATAACTTATGAATCAATCTTTTGGTGTCAAAATGATATGTATGCAAGAAGGTAAACCTAGCATACGCCCTACCTATATGACGGTCTATGAGTTTCCCCATTATTGGACAACAACACCCTCCTAGATCCCGTAGGAACGGAACATCAGGGTGCTCTCAACAATCCCTTCCGGACCGACCGATTTCCAGTGCCCCAGAAACCGATCGATAGACTATTACCTTGTGCACAAGTTGTCCGAGACCCATGCATGGCAAGCAACATTTATAAATCACACTCTTAGGATGCACAACTTTAACAAGCATATAACAATCTAATAGCCACGCCCCCCTAGATCCCGTAGGACCGAAACATTAGGGCGGACCACTAGACTATACTCATTCATTCTTTTTACACATGACACAAACACTAACCATGAAGGTTTTATGCATGATATAGTGATGCAACAAGTGAGTAAGGGGCAACATTCAATAGAAGTAAAGCAGAACTCTATTTAGCAGCAAACAGTTCATTTCTTTAGCTTATCTTTTTAGTGAGGCAACATTTAGTGAACTAGCGATTCTTTATTAGGCATGCAGACTTAAAGGATTCATCGAAGGGCCTAAGCTACTCACCGAATGGATCGAACGAGAGGATTGGAAGCCTTAAGCGACGTTCACTCTTTGGTTATGCGTCCTGAAAATGCAACAATACTTGGTTAGCATACTTCAATCTCTTTCCCTTACGATTCGAAAGAACGCGCAAGCGAGAAAGCGAAATCATGAAAACCAAGTCATCGAAAGCAAATCAAAACATAAAGTAACACAAAATCAAGAAGCAAAGCAACCAACAAAACTCTTGGACTTATTTCAATAGAAGCTGTTCGATCAATTCGAAGGGTTCATTGCACTATCGTCCGTGTTGATTTAGCGGTAAGGTTTCCCCGAGACTCGATTCTCAACCGAGTCGAAGCAGTGTAGTGTTCCATAAGTAACCGTTCGAAGCGGGGAGTTACATACTACCCCACTGAGAAGAAGTTTCGTCCACGAAACTTAAGAAATCAAGGAGGCGATATACGATGCATCAAGAGATCAAAGGAAACAGACTCACCAACATCGTGTCCACTCTCATCACGCTCTATATTCAACTGGTAAACTCTCGGCCTTCTCGTCTCAGCAGCTGGTTCAGTAGGTGGGCCTGGAGGGGTCTGATCCTGATCTTCTGACTTCCTCAGAGGACAATCACGTAACACATGATCAGGTTTTCCACACTTAAAGCACAGCCTGAGGTGTAAACGACAAGACTCCTTAAGGTGACTCGGACGGTCACAGAAGCTGCACACTTTTCCGCGGTTCCCACTGGCATTGGCCTGTTTCTCAGTATCGATCTTTTTCTCACCATTGTGGTATCTTTTTGTAGGAGGGTTTCGAGGAGCCGGTGCCTGTTCTGGAGCACTTTGTGGAGTGAACTGCTCATTCTGCACCGCTGCCTCAAAGGCTTGTATGTAAGTTTTGTACTCCCGGTTCATAACATCTTTTCTCAGATTATCGTTTAAGCCTTTTATGAACCGATATGTGCGGGCTCCCTCATCAGGAATCATCGAGCTAGCGAACTTAGCAAGTTTGGAGAATTCCGACTCATAATCTTTGACGGACATGCTCCCTTGCTTCAGCTCGGTAAACTCGTCTTCTTTTCTCTGCCTGACAGCCGGTGGAAGATAGTGAGCAAGGAATGCTTCCTTGAACATTTCCCAAGTGATCTTACCATCCTGATGCTTGGTGGCAAGGTCTGCTTTCTTGACTTTCCACCAGTCATGTGCACGTAGCCGCAACTGCATATCTGCACACGCCACCCTCTTGTTCGCGGGTATTGAGGCAAAGCTAAACAAGCTCTCCATCTTTGCGATCCAGTCCATCACCTTATCCGGCGTGGTCCTGCCTTCAAACTCCGGAGGGTTCAGCTTCAGGAACTCAGCGCCTTTAAAGGTAGACTTTCCGGCCGCGCGAGGAGGCTTATTTGTTTCTGCTAATCCTGCGCCTTGAGGCATGGTCGGGGCAGTCACAGGTGTTGCGGCGGTGCCCGATGCACCACTGTGCGTTGCTAGTGTTGTCACAATTTGAGTCAGGGAGTCAAGCTGCTTTTGTTGCGCCAAGGCTCTAGCATCAGCTCGTTGCTGCTGAGCCTCGAATCGTTCTTGTTGCGCAGCATGACGATCATTTTGATTCTATAACATTGCAATCAGTCTATCCATTTGATCATCGCTCACGCTAGCTGCGCGCGATGACTCAGGGTTACCAGCACCTGTTTTTGTCATCTCTGCTACAAAAGAGAGTAGCTTGCGTTAGTCTCATAACGTATTATGGACTTATTGCACGGGGCGTTGGGTTTTCACACTCTTAGGGACCTTTCATACTCTCGATTTACTTCTTATAGATTTGAAATCTATTTTCGAAATTCGGGACTTTTGAAATCGCTTGAAAACTTATATCATTTTCGAAAACGATGTTGAAGAGGCCAAGGACGTAAAGCCATGCTCTGATACCACCTGTCGCGCCCCGATCCCGTAGGGGCCGATCCCGTAGGGCCGACCGTCCTCGCTTGGTCCCTACGGAACCCTTCGTCCTCGCTTGGTCCCTACGGAACCGTTCTTCCTCGCTTGGGCGCGATGCCGTACAAGCCTAAGTTGCGCTTGCACCAGGCACGTACCTGCACAAGACACAAATTAGACGAAAATATACATATATAGGCACAGAGTAAAAATGCAGAGAACAAAAGTTGAACACATTTGATAGCACACAAAATACTTCCATTTTATTGAATACTGAAGATTTAGATTACAAAAATGCTTGCTTGGCTGAGTTACAAAATATGCCTTAGAAGACTTACAACTCTTTTTACATTCCCAAAACTAGCCACAACGCCCATTATATTATGCCCTTGTAGTAGGACCAAAATAACCAAAACATCTAGTAGAAGGAGAGTAGCCCACTGGAGAGGTAAGCAGCAGAGGAAGCAGCACGAACACAGTCCTAAGGAATGGTGCGCACACGCTGATTCAGGTTCAGGATGCTTGCCAAACTCTCGTTCCCAGCACCTGGATATTTGCCCACAAACGTGGGTCAGTACTACCACATGTACTGGTGAGCGACCGTGGCCAAACTCACCTTAGAAATCCACACTAAGTAAGCATATGAAGCTAGCATTATTAAGTGGTCTTTCTGGTTGTCTAGTTTCTTTTTTAACAATTCATGCAAGGAAACATAGACAATATATAGCATATGCATATGATATTTCTTACCCCCGGCCGAGCGGTTATCCCTGCAGCAGACACACAAGTTAGGCACAATTTGTATATGAATAACTTATGAATCAATCTTTTGGTGTCAAAATGATAGGTATGCAAGAAGGTAAACCTAGCATGCGCCCTACCTATATGATGGTCCATGAGTTTCCCCATTATTGGACAACAACACCCCCTAGATCCCGTAGGAACGGAACATCAGGGTGCTCTCAACAATCCCTTCCGGACCGACCGATTCCCAGTGCCCCAGAAACCGATTGAGAGACTATTACCTTGTGCACAAGTTGTCCGAGACCCATGCATGGCAAGCAACATTTATAAATCACACTCTTAGGATGCACAACTTTAACAAGCATATAACAATCTAATAGCCACGCCCCCCTAGATCCCGTAGGACCGGAACATCAGGGCGGACCACTAGACTATACTCATTCATTCTTTTTACACATGACACAAACACTAACCATGAAGGTTTTATGCATGATATAGTGATGCAACAAGTGAGTAAGGGGCAACATTCAATAGAAGTAAAGCAGAACTCTATTTAGCAGCAAACATTTCATTTTTTTAGCTTATCTTTTTAGTGAGGCAACATTTAGTGAACTAGCGATTCTTTATTAGGCATGCAGACTTAAAGGATTCATCGAAGGGCCTAAGCCACTCACCGAATGAATCGAACGAGAGGATGGGGAAGCCTTAAGCGACGTTCACTCTTTGGTTATGCGTCCTGAAAATACAACAATACTTGGTTAGCATACTTCAATCTCTTTCCCTTACGATTCGAAAGAACGCGCAAGCAAGAAAGCAAAATCATGAAAACCAAGTCATCGAAAACAACTCAAAACATAAAGCAACACAAAACCAAGAAGCAAAGCAACCAACAAAACTCTTGGACTTATTTCAATAGAAGCCGTTCGATCAATTCGAAGGGTTCATTGCACTATCGTCCGTGTTGATTTAGCGGTAAGGTTTCCCCGAGACTCGATTCTCAATCGAGTCGAAGCAGCGTAGTGTTCCATAAGTAACCGTTCTAAGCGGGGCGTTACACAAGGAAGCTCCAAGTGAAGATTGACATCCAGATCAGTAGGTAAGGTACCTCAAACCCTTATCTATCTATCTATCTATCTATCTATCTATCTATCTTTAACTTATTTCATTCATTTCTAACCCTCAAACCCTTCCCAAACTCCACCTACATACTCATAAGTTCAGCTTGTTCATGCTGAAATTTGTACTTGGTGTAGGGCTGAAATATGGTGTCGTTTGTAGGCTTTTGCACACAAATATTGCTAAGGTATACCTACACTAAACCCTGCCCAATGATTCCTACATATTTCCCCTTCAATTTCTCTTTCATTTACCATTCAAATACCAGTATACAACCCCCCTTTGGAAATTATTTTGTGTGACATAATTTCAGCACAAATTTTCATAGCTAGTACTAGAGGCGAAACGACTTGGGACAAAGTCTAGAAGGAAGCGTAGGTTGTCTACTTGCTTGAGGGTGAGTTCCAAGACCAAAACTTGCTATTATCATACTCAAACACCCCCAAACTTAATTTGGGACAGATTTGACAAATCAGAATTTTGGACGTTTTCAAATAAGTCGTATCTTTTCACCTCTTTAATTTTGTCCGAAAATTTTATAACTTAGCAAACATGAATTGACTTAGGTAGAAACCCTAATAAAATTGCGTATAAAGAATTTTAACCATGTTAATTAATTAATTAATTAATTAATTTTATTCTGATTTGAAGAATGACAATTTCGAGCATGATAATCACTAGTTTGTATACATGTCATATGCTAACAACCTTACCCTATAAGTTGTATCGTTAAATACCCTTAAAATTAATAATAGTAATGCATAATATATTCTGATTATTATTATATGTATTCTGTTTTAATTATGGCATTAAATCTGGAATTTATTAGATAAAATATGTCGTTGCAACTTAGGAAAAATATTAATTTGACTAGGTTTTAGAGCCCGAAATATACATAGAATTGAACCCAAATTTTTTGTATGATTAATACCTTTTATTGGTGATACATAAATATATTTTATTATGTTTGTAACCAATTTATTCATAATATAAAAATAATAATTTCAGAATTAATAGTTAGATAAAACATGTCTTTTCAAGTCTACAAATGCCTACTTTCAATAGCTTCTTGAAACCGAAACTCACCAAGAATTTGCCAACAATTTTCCGTGATAAATACCCTAAAAAATCATGTTGATATGAATTTTATATTATAATTAAACATGAATTTTAAGGACATTTATGGTGGTGGAATTCAACCATTAGTTTAGTGTATGTACATGTCTTAGAACCAATTTCAAGAGTTTACTAGTTACCCTACAATTGGTGATTCTTTGACTTCTTGACAAATAACATTTTTAATATTATTATATACATATTATTTTCACATATTAGGTTATGATTTTTATGATAATCATTAAGGTTTATTAAGAATAAGAGGACATTATTTTCAAAGGACCCTTAAAATAACCTAATGCCACACTTATGCATGGAAGACCCAATTAGTGTGACACGTACCACCTATGCCTTGTGTAGTAGCTTAATAGACCTAAGAGACTTGGTTATATTTTTATTTGGAGTATATGTCGATTAGAAAACCAGAAAGTTAGGCGTTGATTTCAAATCTTAATTATTTAATTATAACGTATTTTTCAAAAATGATATATTTTTATTTTGCGACCATTTCTATGTATAAATAATTTATGCATTTAGAAATGTATAGTTATGCTTGTATTATGAATCTAGAATATTATTTAATTAATATTTATTTAATTAAAGGATTTTCAAATATCGTATCCAGATCGCAGCTTTACTATCTTGGAATTCCAGGCAAGTATACATTGCCTTGTTTTACTGTTTAAACACTTTAATAATGTTCATATGCTTCTTCTCTGAATATAGATTAGTGTGTGCGTTTGAGAATGCCTCGGGTGCAATCGACGAAGGCGTCAATGTTTGGTTTAGTGATTGACCTAGTCATTAGTAGTCATACCAAAATATTGTGGAGGTATTCTCTTATCTCTCCAGACCTTGACACATATCATTTTACGGCACTGTGAGTGAGATTGAGAGCATGGTAGGGCATGAGCTTCACACTCGACTAGCTACCGATAAGAATAACGCATGTGATGGTCTAAATGTAGTTAAGGAAGTCTAGTTTATTAGTGACTTGCATTATAGCTATGAGATGTCCACGTCATATTCATGACTTATACATTAACATTAGGTTGGAAAGATAATTAGTAGGAGTATGGAAAGGTCAATTGTCTGCCATTGATGTTTGGAGGAAACAACGAAAGTTATGAGCCTTTATAGTTATCCGGTTATGGGCATTCACACTTGTCCGGTTATCGATTATATGCTAATGGTTATATTCGGCAGCGGTCACTAGCTATACACTAGGAATGATTGGGAATAAGCTAGCATATATTTCTGGTATCATGTTTGCAGCTAAATGTCAAATACTTTCCCTATTTTACCTATCCATGCGCACCAAAGTTGTCTTCAAAGTGCATTTACATAGATGGTTAGTTCACCCTATGTTTACACAGTATTTATATTATGGCATGTATTTTTTGTATCATGTTACGTCCATCTGAGGACCTAGTTCCCTTCCAGATTACAGAGTTGATTGACATGTGGTATGTTGGAGCTGCTGATGGACATTTCCTTATATACAAGTATTATTATTTGGTATTATATCATGTTTATACTCTGTTCATCTATTATCTTCTTATGGCTTATTATCTGCTATTATAGCCTAGTATTGTAGTCTCTTATTGCTCATTCCGAGTCTACTCGGACATATATGCTAGTAGGCTGCAGACCATGATACATATTCTATTCTTATATATTGTTTCCTTGTGGATTGAGACATAGGTATATTTATTAGTATATTTTTATGACGTAGTACATATAGATGGAACCGTTAAATTGGGATTTTCATAATAGACTGTATTAGCTGGCCATTGCTACATGGCCTGGTCTCGAGTATTTTGGGACTGGGGCATGGCATAGTTTTTGTGGTGGCCAATGCAGGTCAGAGAATATTATTTTGGTTACGTTACTGTACCGAACGAGCCTACGATATGATTTAATATGATCTTAATTCACAACTGCTTGACAAATTCTTTTGAATTTAATTATCGCCATTGGACTTTGTATATGCACTCGGTCTCTTTCTTCATTGACATCACATATTATTGCTTCTTGTTTCTCCCTATTTCAGAGGGACAAACTTCGTGCTTTGGAGTAGTTAGAAGATTTGACTACTAGTAGCCCTTATGTAATTTGTAGGATTATGATGCTTATTATGATTTCCTTGGTAGATAAGAAAAGTATTTAAGGATGATATATTTATATAGCGTTGTTGATATTTTAGGAAAGATGGCTACTACGGCTATGTAATTTTTCTCTTGGAAGTATAGAATCTAGAGTATATTTTTTGTGGGGGTATAGTGTGATCAAAGATGGGTAGATGTCTCCAATATGTAGTTGATTTTCAGCGGTAAATAAAATGTTTAGAGTATTAAAGGATTTTATAAGTTATGGCTGAGGAGTTTTTTTTTATATACATTTGGTGGTCGCTGATAATGTGTTACTTGAACTACCCTAGGAATACTGTAACTAGAGGTTGATTAACAGATAATAGTTAGGGGATATATATATATATATATATATATATATATATATATATATATATATATATATATATATATATATATATATATATATATATATATATATATATATGTTGAGGATTTTAGAAGTTTCACAATCTTGTGCGACTTGTATATGATAAGGATATAAGATATGAGAAGATTAATGATTTTGGGAATATGAATTTGAGATACCAAACTTTTTATTGTACATGGGAGGATGAATCATTAGTTTTTGAAGATTTGAATAAATGAATATAAGTAAAAAAATAATTTTTTTAGGATTTGGATTGTAAAGTTTCTACTATAAATTGAGGATTGAACTTGAGGTTCCGCGTGAACTAAATATTTATGATTATATGGAAGGTTGGATACTTGAAATTTTAGCATTGGAGGTTAAATAGGATTATTAAGCTTAATATTAAGGGCGTTATATTATATTGGGTTGTTGAATTATTTAATTATGACAGTTGCAATATCCTATAATATCCATTTTAATTAGAGGATATAAAAGTCGTGACACTGTGCTAGTGTTAGAAATGGATTTTTGGAATATGTTAGTTGCTTAGACAAGGGGACTCTCGTAAGGAAGCTAGATTTTAATAATCATAAAAGAATTGTATGTTACAATGGAGGAGACAAGGTTGATAATAGCGCTACAGGATATTGGATGGAATGGGTAAGATGTCTAAAAATGAGACATATATTCTTATAAGTAGTGGAACAGAATAAATATGGTAAAATGAGGTCATGATTGGCAGATTTTATTTCCAATATGTGAGCAGTTTGTCGAGAGATTAGAATTAACTACCGGCCTAGCTTAGTCTTGTCCTGGATATTGAGATAAGAATAAGAGCGTGTGTTGTAATTATAAGGATTTTATAGTGTTTATTCAAATCTAGTGATGACATAATGCCAAATGTATGAATGAGGGTAGTAGCATATAATTTATAGGAGATAGTATAGAGTTTAAGGATTCAATTTGAATTTTCTAGCTTATGTGAGTAGACGTAAATAGAGATTTGGAGATTAGAGTTAGATGTCTTACCTTGAGCAGACTAGTACCAATAGTTATGGTAAACCATCGGCCGATACAGGTTACCGAGGAATTCCAAGAGATAGTAACAAGAGCAGTTATATTTTATATTAAGAAACATATAATGGTCATATAGAGGAAAGAATGATAGTAAGAGTACTAGGGTTAAGGAAAATAATTAAAGAGGGGTAAGGATACAATTGCATGGAAGCTCTATTTGAGGAAAGATGAAAATGGAGAAGTGAAATAAGATAAATTGAGACGACAATAGAGACTATCTATGATGAAGTAACTAGGATTACTGGGAGTGCATGACTTAAGCAAGTTGGGTAGTTGAAAATTTGACTTTAGAGTTTGAGACTCGAAGAAAGAATCAGAAGGTTAGCTTGGAAAAATACATGGTACAATATTCGTGACGAATGGTAGGAATGTTGGGAATGGATAATACAATAATCGTGGTTAGTATCATAGATTATTTCGTGACTCATAATTATGAATATATAGAAGATTTTCAAGAACGAAATGAGCAGTGAAATAACTTGAGATGGTAAGAGGAATAAATTTTCCATATTGGAATATGAGAACAAATTGAAGTGGGTTATCCTTAGATAGATCTTAAATCATACCTAGAATTTGAGTTGCAAATTGGAGAAAAGAAATGTGGGAGATGGAGTTGCTAATAAGTAGGAAAAGAAAAGAAGTTAAAGACCTTGGTAAGTTATGCTTCCGGTAATATAACATTATTTGGTTGGAAGAGACACATGAAGAAAACATGACACAAGAGTGAGTAAACTGGTGGGAATAAAAACATTGGAATCATAAGGTGATATAAAATGGATTCTGATTTAAGTTTTGATAGTTGCATTCTTTTTGAATTGGAGGTTATGCTAGAAAATCAGAATAGTCCGACTATATGCTAGTATGTGTAGGAGTGCAACCCCTTTAATCTATTTGATCATCTGAAGTCTAGGATTTTCTAGTTATCTGCTGTGTATTTTGCAATCGACTGTACCACTATCCTTTATATTGTTATTACTTGTCTTATTTTTGCAATTACAGTTTTGTGATGTGGTTGTGACAAATTATTTTAATTTGTTGATGTGGTAGAGTACTTGTTCCTTCGCTAATCGTGCCATAAATTCGAAAACCAACTCATTAATTAAAACCTCTCATTGTATTATTGTCCATATAACTGTAGGTACCAGTTCTTCTTCTATTACAATTTTCTTGAGTTAGACACCATGACTTAACTCTTCATATGCCTTCTTAATCATGCCTAACCTTCGAATCCAATCCTATGAAAATACTTTTTGAACTTATTATTATTCCACTTATCCGGGTCTGTGAATTCTTCTTTACATGATTCTTTCGACCTCGTCACTTTGTCAACCATGCAATGGGACGATCATAACTCTTTGTACCTTTTCGCCCTAGTTATATCTAACCAAGCCATTTTCTATTGTTTTGTTTAGGAGCAGTATTAAAATGCTAGTTATTTCTCTTATAGAATTAGTGATCCAAATACCTCGTGATAGTACCTACATCTCCTCTGAAGATTTATGATTACAATCAAAAGTACCAAATGTTCTCGGATCTTACCTTGGACTTAAATTTTCCAGAAACCTTGTAAATATGATCATGTCTAGAGTTTTTCACTTCTAACTTAATTCTTATAATTTGGGTAGCGCCTTGAACTAAGCGTACTCTTGTTCTTAGATATGACGTCAAATTATGATTCCATTAGTAGCTATAACTTCCATCTTTTAAGAATCAAGATATGACCATGCATACTTAAATTCTTTTCTACAGCTTATATTCTTTATCTTTAGATCATGCCTTATTTTCATTTATATCGAGAACTCGATACGATTAGTCGTATTTATCGTTCTTTTGCAATGATTTCTTAGTCTTGCCTACCATGCTTATTTTAATTTCAAGAATAAAATTCTTATAATTTGGGTAGAATGTAAACCTCCATCCCTAATTATTAAAATAAAATATAGAATTATAAAATCAAAACTAGTGAGCTAGTTTCGGTCGAATTAGATTCGAAAAGTCGTCCAAATGGACTCAAATCGTAACAATTTTTTTTGGGCATTTTCTCGAACCAAATCCTACCCAAACCAAACCAAACCAAGGCTCAATGGACCATGGTTCAGCTACTGAAATTAGCACAGTCCAGCTGCCCCTATAAGGGTGTGTGTGTGTGGGGGGGGGGGGGTTTATATATAATTTTATCACTAGGAAGTTAACATAACTCCTTCCCCACCTTTCTATCTTTAAGGGCAACTTACCCCACCTCTCTTTACTTCCCTATTCCATCCAAAACATAGCCATTCACCCTAACAAAAACACAAACACAAACACAAACACAGCATCCCCCCCCCCCCGACCGAATATTAGAGGAAGAATAGGCTTTGTTCAAGGAAGCTCCAAGGGAAGATTGACATCCAAATCAGTAGGTAAGGTACCTAAAACCCTAATCTATTTTTAACTTATTTCATTCATTTCTAACCTCAAACCCTTCCCAAACTCCACCTACATAATCATAAGTTCATCTTGTACATTTTGTACTGTGTAGGGCTGAAATATGGTGTCGTTTGGAGGCTTTTTTCACACAAAAATTGCTTAGGTATACCTACACTAAACCCTTCCCTATGATTCCTACATATTTTTTCTTCAATTTATCTTTCATTTACCATTCAAATACCAGTATACAACCCCTTAAAATTATTTTGTGTGACATAATTTCAGCACACATTTTCATAGCTTCGGGTCACTTCGCACGGCTCTACCGGCTAGTACCGGTGGCGAAAGACTTGTGACGAAGTCTAGAAGGAAGTGTAGGTGTATACTTGCTTGAGGGTGAGTTCCAAGACCAAAAATTGCTGTTATCATACTCAAACATGCCCAAACTTAATTTGGGACAGATTTGACAATTCATAATTTTGGACGTTTCCAAGTAAGTGGTATCTTTTCACCTTTTTAATTTTGTCCAAAATTTTTATAACTTAGAAAACATCACGTGATGTAGGTATAAACCCTAATAAAATTGTGTATAAGGAATTATAACCATGTTAATTAATTAATTTATTCTGATTCGGTGAATGACAATTTCGAGCATGATAATCACTAGTTTGTATACATGTCATATGCTAACAACCTTATCCTATAAGTTTTATTGTTAAATACCCTTAAAAATAATGATAGTAATGCATAATATATTATGATTATTATTATATGTATTCTGTTTTAATTATGGCATTAAATCTTGAGTTTATTAGATAAAATATGTCGTTGCAACTTAGGAAAAAACATTAATCTGACTAGGTTTTAGAGCCCGAAATATACATAGAATTGAACCCAAAATTTTTGTATGATTAATACCTTTAATTGGTGATATAAAAAATATTTTATTCTATTTTTAACCTATTTATTCATAATATAAAAATAATAATTTCAGAATTAATAGTTAGATAAAAAATGTCTTTTCAAGTCTAGAAATGCCTACTTTCAATAGCTTCTTGAAACCAAAACTCACCAAGAATTTGCCAACAATTTTCCATGATAAATACTCTCAAAAATCATATTGATGTACATTCTATATTCTGATTAAACATGAATTTTAAGGATATTTATGGTGGTGGAATTCAACCCTTAGTTTAGTGTATGTACATGTCTTAGAACCAATTCCTAGAGTTTACTAGTTACCCTACAATTATGATTCTTTAACTTCTAGACAAATGATATTTTCAATATTATTAGATCGGGGTTGTGAAACTAGATACGTCTCCACAAATGGATACATGTAGGCCGTATCATGATATTTTGCGATACGGTGTGATACCGTGTGATACGAAACTCTATTTTGGGTGTTTTATACAATTATTCTTCAATTCCCATTTTAACAAGTAACTTTAGTTGTATTATGATGTATTATAAATATATATGCTAATTGTGGAAGAATTTGGGTTTTGACTGTTCATTTGGAGACGTATCACGAGTTTCTCAACTATACATACTAAGTGTTTGACTATTTGACACTCGTGTATAATTATATCGTAGAGGGGTGAATGTTATATATATATATATATATATATATATATATATATATATATATATATATATATATATATATATATATATATATATATATATATATATATATATATGTATTTTATATGCATATCAGGTGGGTGTCTTTTTCAGTGGTCGAATATGGGTTCATGTGAGATACTGCACAGTGGCAGCCATATAGGTCGGGTGTCACTGTAGTGTACATGGTTAGAGGGGGAGATTTGAACACAGTAGTGGCAAGCACTTGAGGTCTGTGCCATTGACAGAATTGTTGGTTATCTGTTTTGAAACAACAGAAGCAACAGCTGTGACTGTCGAGCTCTTGCTCGAGAACAGTTGAGCAGTGGGTGTTGCAAGGGGCTGTGGCAGTAGGTAATGCAGTTGGGGGAGCAACTGGTCTGTTGGTTCAGACCAAGATAGAGCAACAACAGCACATACAACAGTTAGCAGTCAGTGGTGCACTACTATGGGATGGGTCGGGTATGGGGTGCATTGGCATCAGTTGAAGCAGGAGGCTGCTGTGGACAGATCTGGTTAGGACTGTTAGTAGTGTAAGTGATCATTAGATAGTTAGTGTGTTAACTATTACATTGGTTGTAGATGTTAGGTTGATTTATGTTAATTAGTTAGTTATTTGTCTTAGTGTTAGTAAGTTATTAAGTTAACTAGTTAAGTTAGTTGCTATAACTAGTAAATTAGATATTAACCGTTAGTTTGTATGTTATAAGTTATATTGGTTAGTGTAGCACAAGTGTAGTTCGATGTGATACATTAATGTGTGAATGGGAGCTGGGGGTATGTGCAACTGTGCACTTGAGTAGAGTGTTCAATCATATCTAGGAATGGTTAGCATCCAAAGGTTGAGTGTACACAATTTTGCACCAAGCATTAGTGTCTAGTGCAAGTGAGGGTGTGAAGGTTAAGTTAGCTAAAATATGTGATATGGGTATTGTAGAAGCATGAAAAATACGCCGGATGACTATACGCAACCTATTGGTGCGGGGCAGCATAAAGAGATGACCTCAGAGCCATCAAGCAGACAAGTCAAGAGCTTCTCAGGACCATCCTCGTAAGTGCAGTATGTCCAGGCCGCCTCAGAGCGTAAAGCAGAGGGCTTCGTCGCCTATATGGCGTAAAACACATCCGCTTTCAAATACGGTATTAAAGCGTACGAGGAACGCTTCGTGCTCCCCGAGATGAACCTGTCAGACCCTGCAATGAACCTGACGTCTGGACTTCTGACAAAAGGATACGGCTCGGCTACCCAGGCGACGGCCATAATGATAGCACGGCACTGCGATCCAGGCTGTCAGTTACCGCCATCTCCCTCGCATAAACTGCTTTTACATGAACGAGGGGATATGCTGCCTTGTTTTATACAGGCAGACATGAGCTGTTTACGCTCCGCAGTAGACAAACCGCCTGCCACGTCAAAAGCGGCGCTTTATACAGGGCTCGAGGCACGTCTCTGCGATTGGTGCGCAAGACGGTGACAGTCTTCCCGAGGCACGTCTCTGCGACGAATGCACAGAAGAAGCTGCAGACCTTCAAAAATACGCCTCCGCATTTAATGCACAGAATGATGGCGGATCTCTGCATTTAATGCAGGGGATTTGATTAAGAATCACCAAACCATCGTGTGGTGACACCCCCCTTGCGTAAACTGCTTTTTCGCATACAAAAGGATACGCTGCCTTGTCCTACACAGGCAAACGTGAAACCGTCTACGCACCGCGGAAGATACTCGAGGCACGTCTCTTCGCCTGATGCTCAGAATGGGGGCAGGTCTTCAGAACACGCCTTCGCAATTAATGCACAGGATGGTGGCAGATCTCCGCATTTAATGCGAGAGATTTGATTATATCTTCAAAATCGGTGATTCCGGCTAAAGACGTCCACGTCAGCACTCAGCATTGCACAGCGGCTTCTACGCCCCCTCAGCTGTTATGCTCTCAGGGATTCTACGCCTCCTCAGCTGTTATGCTCTCAGTGGCTTCTACGCCCCCTCAGCTGTTATGCTCTCAGTGGCTTCTACGCCCCCTCAGCTGTTATGCTCTCAGGGCTTCTACGCCTCCTCAGCTTTTATGCTCTCAGGGCTTCTACGCCTCCTCAGCTGTTATGCTCTCAGGGCTTCTACGCCTCCTCAGCTTTTATGCTCTCTCGGCTTCTACGCCTCCTCAGCTTCTATGCTCACTCGGCTTCTATGCCATCAGGCTTCTATGCCTACCTGGCTTCTATGCCTATTTTGGCTTTTATGCCATGGTGACAGACATTGGCTTTTATGCCCACCTCTTCTACACGGAGGATACCTACCTACGTGGCTTTTACGTCGTGATCTTCGTAGCAACAATACGCGTTGTGTCCCTTAGTTGGACCCGCGTTATACGCTCATTCAAAAGATTATCTATATGTAGGCATTGGTTATTTTAACCGTCGTGTAAAAGGGTGCTGTAATTCCACTCGGTTTTTACACCAACTAAGTGGTCACTGTCACTAAAACTCTATAAATAGAGACCTCTATCAATGAGGAACAAAGAGGACAAATTGAAAGGTCGACAAATTGGAAGATCGAACCAAGGGGACCAATTGGAAGATCGTACCAGAGAGAGAGAGAGAGAGAGGAACCCGGAGCTCAGGCAAGGGGCAGGGATCGACGACCTTGGCATCGTGCATCCACCCTCTTTTGCAACCTTCGAAGCTACCTCCTGTCTTCTACGGCTCTTCTTCACCATCGTGTGGTCCAAGGGCTAAAGTGATCGACTGCAGATCAGACACCTATAGCAATTTATACCCAGATTAAATAAATTGTACTCCCACATCCTCGTATAGGATTACATTGTACAAGTTTATTTGTAAACAAAAGAACACGGGTCTTGTGTAAACCCCATCTTAAATACATCTTTCATTTTTTTCGTTTTCTACCACAAACAAGATGGCGACTCTGCTGGGTACATCTTTCTCTTCTGATGAGAAAGTAATTGCTCAACACGATGCGGTACCTATAGGGACCGTGAAGAAGACATTGGTCGTCCAATTCGACCAGTCTGCCTATGAAGACATGCTTCGAACCGGGGGTAGCTCTCACCCTCTCTCCGTCCAAAACAACAGGAAGCTGTGCAAGGTCTGGATGCCCAAGACATCCTCTACCATTCCTGTGGACTCTCCGATCTCTCCGATCTCTCCGATCTCTCCGACCAATGAGGTTGTAGCATTGCTCCCTCCGTGCCCCGCACGTAAAATTTAGTCTTCCGCTACGCGCGGTACAGACAAAACTTTGGGCAAAGCCTTAGCGCTAACCCAGAAGTATCCACTGCGCTCTACGCGTAGAAACCAGTCTCCCGCTACGCGCGGTATAGACAAAGCCTCGGGCAAAGCCTTAGCGGTAACCCAGGAGTATCCACTGCGCTCTACGTGCAGAAACCAGTCTCCCGCTACGCGCGGTACAGACAAAACTTCTGTTGATACCTTAGCGCCAAATCGGAAGAACAAGTCACGCCCCGCACGCAAGACGACATCTGACCTCTACGGGGAACCAGATGAGCACTGTGGTCTCCGCAAAGGGAAGCAAGCGGCAGAGTATTCAACTCCTCGCCTTTACGCCAACGAGGGGACAATCTGCATACCCTTCGGATTACGCGAGAAGCCGACGGCCGGCTGAGGACCTCTTCAGCTTTACGCCCGTTTGAGCAAAACTCCAAATTATGCCAGACGAAATCCCTCGGCGTAAAGCAAGCTCAAAATGCAGAGAGGCACCCTCCCCCAGGGTTATCGGCCACCCAGATGGCCAACCTGTTATACACAGGTGGCACAGCAAGAGCCATAGTGCCCAACCTCTGCATGCCCGCTGGCGGGAACAGAAGAAACAAGCAATCGTCTTCTTCTACAATTCCCCCTAACCTGTGCAAATATCTAATCCAGAAGCGTAAAGAGAGGGAACTTTCCAATGTGTCTATTACGCCTCCTAGCGAGCACTGTTGTAATAGTCATAGGGTTGTGATTAACTGCTGCTCTAAAAAGAGACGATCGGTTTTCGACCGGTTAAGCTACTCTTTGTCTTTTCAGAAAAAGGAGCCCACGCATGCATCTGTAAACATGGCCTCACACATGCCTAGACGAGGTTCGAACTCAAGACGTCATCCCTCCAGGCCTCCGAGCCGAAGGAAGTTCAATGAGCTCCTCAGGAACGCTGAAGCCGGGGTGTTCCAAAACACTCGTGCAAGGTCATGACAACCAGCTTCGTCCTCTTCTGATTCCGACGCCGAGGACCGCCAAGCCTCCGAATCAGATGCTGAAAGTGTAGAGTCGACTTCTACAGCGACCTATACTAATCCTTCAATGACACCCAGGGAGATGGGAGTTTATGCCGTTGAAGATGAACGCGAGGAGGCTTCACCATCAGGAAACGCGGAGCAACGCATCACTACGCTGGAGACATCTCTAAAACAAATATAATCTATGATGGAAAACATGCACCAGATGATGTTAACTCAGCACGCAACTGCCATGGCTCAAGCATCGATCCCGCCAACTCAGATACGTGTGGGGGTGGACTTGCCGCGAACGCAATCAACCAACTGTCCAAGAAGATTCTTTCAATGACGATGCTGGGAGAATGCAGGTTCACCAATACAGCCAACAGGCATTGAGGATCATGCAAAACATGGGCTACGACTTGAAGCGGAAGCCAGGCCTCAACTACGGAAAGGGCAGGCGAACGCCACTGTTCGACAATCCCCACTATCAACAAACCTATTTCGGGTTAGGGTATGCCACCTCCTCCAAATCAAGCAAGGATGTCATTTCCTTCTTTCAAGATGGTTCGTCGCCCTCCGACTCGCCTGATGCTCTCGAACAAACATTATCAGTGAATATGGTAGTGATAGATCCCTTCGAAGCAGACGGACCAGAGCCTGAGCCGTTTGAAAATGACTCTTGGGCTCAACAAATGGATACACAATGGGAGTTCCGCTTCGAACAGAGAGAACCTTCCACTGAAGATGAAGTTATCCAGATCGACGTTGGGGATACACTCTCACCAAAATCGATATTTATCAGTAACAATCTTTCCCCAGCTGAAAGGGAAGAAGTTATTCGACTGATAAAAGAATACATCGACGTCTTTGCGTAGAATTATGAGGATATGCCAGGACTCGATCCAAAGATGGCTACTCACAAGCTCAACGTATCGCCCGATTCAAAGCCTGTAAAGCAGCACCAGCGCCGGTTCCGCTCGGATATGATGGACGCCATTGAAGCCGAAGTCAAGAAGTTGATAGCCTGTGGGTTCATCCGGGAAGAACAACATCCCGACTGGGTCGCCAACGTTGTCCCAGTCATGAAGAAAAAAGGGAAAATACGCATCTGCATCGATTACCGAGATCTGAATGCAGCCTGCCCCAAGGATGAGTTCCCTCTTCCCATCACAGACATCATGATCGACAACACCTGCGGTTTTGAACGCATGTCTTTCATGGACGGATTCTCAGGGTACAATCAGATCAAGATGCATCCTGGGGATGAGAAGCATACCGCCTTCCGAACACCACTGGGGGTATATTGCTATACAGTAATGCCCTTCGGGTTGAAGAACGCCGGGGCTACATACCAACGAGCTATGAGTAACATATTTCATGAGCGCTTACGCAAAATAATGGAATGTTACGTGGACGACATAGTTGTCAAAAGCCATCTCAAAGATGATCACGTTCGAGACTTAAGGACGGTGTTCGAGTTAATGCGCCAACATCAACTCAAGATGAATCTTACGAAGTCCTTTCTGGGTGTATCTAGCGGCAAATTCCTGGGGTTTGTCATTACCGCCAAAGGCATACAAGTGGACCCTGATAAAGTTCAGGCCATCGTAGGAATGCGACCGCCCCACAATCTGAGGGAACTTAGAGGATTTCAGGGACGCCTGGCTTACATCCGGAGATTCATATCCAACCTCTCTGGGAGATGTCAGCCTTTTTCTCGCCTCATGAAGAAGGGTGTATCCTTCGTATGGGACGAAGCCTGTCAACAAGCGTTTGACGATATCAAACGCTACCTCACTCATCCGTCAGTTCTGGTGCCTCCCGTCATAGGAAGACCATTCTTCCTATATGTTCGAGCAATAGACCATGCCTTGGGAGCTCTTCTTGTGCAGAAGAACGATGTAGGGCATAAACATGCTATCTACTATCTAAGTAGAATGATGATCGGAGCCGAACACCGGTACAACCCTGTGGAGAAAGAATGCTTGGCTCTGATGTTCGCTATCCAGAAAATGCGGCACTATGTCACCGGCCAGACTATCCATATCATCTCTAGGATCAACCCTCTTCGAGTACTAATGAGCAAGCCAAGTGCTCTTAATTCCCGGCTCGCAACTTGGGCGATGCTGTTAACACCATATCACATGGTGTACATCCCCCAGAAGTCCATCAAAGGCCAAGCATTGGCCGACTTTCTAGCTGCTCATCCGATCCCGGAGTCCTCCAAGTTGTACGAGGATATCCCTGACGAAGTTGCAGAATGCAATTCCGCGATAGAAAGTGACACATGGCAACTATTCTTTGATGGTGCCTCCAGGACTGGTCCCAAGGAAAAAGTGGTCTCAGGAGTAGGAATCGTCCTGGTTACTCCCGACAAACTCGTCATCTACCGAGCATACTCTCTCAACGAGCCCTGCTCCAACAACGTGGCAGAATATAACGCTCTATTAATCGGGCTCCAAGTCGCTAAAGAGCTGGGGGTCGAATCCTTGGAAGCTTTCGGTGATTCTCTGCTTATCGTCAATCAAGTCAGAGGAATATATGAAGTCCGGAATCCAGACCTCATCCTCTATCACCAGGCAACGGTCGAGATAGCCGTGATGTTCAAAGGGTTCTTCCTGGAGCATGTACCTCGATCCCAGAATTTTGAAGCTGATGCCCTAGCCAGTCTAGCCGCAGATTTAGCTACTCCTATAAGAAGGCAGGATTCGGTAATCCTTCTTAACAGAGATTTATTCTGTGTGAAAAATAACTCTCACATAGAACGCAGCTACGCTGCACACGCCGATCCTCCCAGGAGAGATTGGAAGAGTCCCTTTATAGATTTTATGGCATACAGAATCTTGCTAGAGGATCCTAAAGAAGCGGTATCCGTCAAAAGACGATCTCTACGCTTCTACTTCGATGCATCTTCACAACGCCTATATCGCCGGACCTATGACGGACTGCTATTGAGATGTCTCTCTGACGACGAAGCACAGCAGATTACCCGTGAAGCTCACGACGGCGTATGCGGGGCGCATCAACCCGGTCCTAAGCTACAGGATCGTATCAGGAGAATGGGCTATTACTGGCCCACTATGATCACAGACGCGATCAACTATGCAAGACAATGCAGAGCCTGTCAGGTCCATGCAGACTTTATACATCAACCGTCTGAATATCTATATCCTACGGTTGCATCCTAGCCTTTCGAAGCATGGGGTATGGATGTCATCGGTCCTATTCACCCGTCTTCTTCCAGGGGTCACCAGTTCATACTGGCCATCACGGATTACTTCTCCAAATGGACAGAAGCGATCCCTCTTGCTGAGGTAAAGGCGTCTAATGTGATCAGCTCCATCAAGCATCACGTCATCTACCGCTTCGGGGTACCTCGGAGGATAATTCACGACAATGGGCCTCAGTTCATCAGTCAAGCGTTTTATCGATTTTGCGATAAAAATCGGATACATAATATTGCCTCTACGGCGTATTATCCAGCTGCTAATGGTTTGGTGGAAGCTTTCAACAAAACCATTATCAAACTCTTAAAAAAGTTCGTCTCTTCGAACAAAAGAGATTGGAATGAGAGACTGGGCGAATGTCTCTGGGCATACCGCACAACGGTACGAACACCGACAGGTTGTACTCCATTCTCACTGGTCTACGGGAGTGAAGTAGTTCTCCCCATTAAAATCCAGATCCCGTCACTCAGGATAGCCGTGGCTAACGAACTGACTCAAGAAAAGAATAACCTTTTAAGGCTTCAGGAGTTAGAAGGATTAGACGAGAAACGCCTCCAAGCTCAACAGCGCATCGCGCTTTACTAAGCACGCATTTCCAAAGCTTTCAATCATAAAGTAAAGGAAAGAGTGTTCAGAATCGGCGAGCTAGTTCTAGCCGTAAGAAGGCCGATGATTCTTACTCACAGGAGTAAAGGCAAATTCCAGTCCAAATGGGAGGGTCCTTATGTGATCGAGACAACGTTCTCAAATGGCGCTTACAGGTTAGCCCAGCCTAATGGAGACCTTTTAATGGCTCCTATCAACGGCAAATTCCTGAAAATGTACTATGCTTAACCTCCTCTGCTCAATTGGAATATAGCAAAAACCTCAATTCTGACAAAACTACTTCCAAAATAAAACTAGTTGGGTCATATTCTATCATGTCCATATCACCTCTGATACCGCCCTCGCCCAACACTTGTCATTTACATTCCGAAATGATAGGTCTACAAAGTCAGAAAAGAGTTCGCTTTATTTATTCCCAAGAAAGAGCAAAATTACATGGAGAAGTAAACAAAAGAGGAAAAGGTACATCATTGTGGGGGAGCAGTCATATCATGAATTAGCTTCGTCAGTGCAGCTATCCTCTCATCCCTGGAGACCAAGGCATCGGCGCGGGCCTGCTCCAGCCGTGCCTCATTGTCTCCCCTGAGGGACAACTCGGCCCTCGCCCGACGAACCCCCGCACGGGCAGCTTCTGCACGATCCAGATCCCGTCGCGCTGCGCTCAATCGAGCAGTCGTTACGTCTAGACCTGCCAACGACTGGGAAGCCCACTCCTCCGCCTGAGCGAGCTTTTCTTTCAACTTGTGAGCCCTCGCTACGTTCCCTTCATGCTCGGATTGGCACCTTAGTTGAAGAGCAAGGGCCTTCTCCACGACGGTCGTTCTTTCGTCCATCTCCAGCTGACGTGTTTGAACGAGTTTATCCAAGCTTTCCATCTGTTTGGTAAAATATGCAGTCATGGAGTTATATCTGGAATGGACCTCAGCTTCAATGCCGTCCCGAGTTAGCTGTAGATATTCGTTAATGGGTTGCTCCAAACCATTAACCATCGTCTCCAGGGCATCAGCTATCCCGGTGCCGTCAAAATCCTGGATCGCCTCTATCGGGATCCGAGAGGACTTCTTCAGGCGCTCGAGGTCCAGATTCCCCTTCAGCACCATCGGAATCAGCGCTTTCAAAGTAGCATAGAAGACGCTGGTATATTGCTCAGTCAACGCAGCTAGATCCGATTGGGCGCCAGGAGTGGCCGCAGCATTGGCAAGCCCCCCTCCAGGAACGATTGCAGACGAAGTGGTCACAACCGTCGCTTCAGCAGGTGGTGCGACCAAAGGAGGTGCATCTACAACAACCGAAGTGGTCGCAACGGCAGGCTCTCCCTCTTCTTGGGATATCAAAGCCCCTTCAACAGGCGAACCGGCCCCCGAAGATATTTCCTTCTCAAAGTCAAACGCCTCCGTATCATCGCCAGGAGCCGGAGCAGAGCCAGAAGGCGCTTCAAAGCTGTATTCCCCATGGACGCCATCCCTTGGGAAGAGGACAAGAGAGTTGATATCAATATAATGGTACTCTTTCTAAAAAGGAGACATAAAGATGACATTTACCCATGGCCAGCGGCATATACGGCGCATCTGCAGCCGATGTAGCTAAATCGCGCCTTAATGACGTAATGCGAACTGTCATACCTGGAGAAGGGGGTGGGCCAACCGACATCGCCAAGAGATCTACCAAGCCTCCTCCAAGACGCAGTCGAGGTTCGTCAGCTGGAACCTCGCCAAGCATGTTCACAGGCACGGCAGGGGTTTCCTCCATTACTGGTCTAGGGAAAGATTCTCCCATCTGCCCCGGCCACGCAGGCAATCTCGTTCCACTACCTGGAGCGGTAGCAGCGACAAAAATCGCTAACGAAGATTCTCCAGCACCGCCAGCCGAAGCTGGGGGTCCCTCTCTAGAAGTCGGGGAACCTCCGATCAGAGAAGCATCCTCGACAGGCGAGACAGCAGGTCCCTCTCTAGGAGCCTCAATACCGGGAATCCGGAGAGAACGATTGACCGTCCTCTTTCTCTTGCGAGAAGAAGCCTCCTTGGGAGCAGCAGCCCTTCGCTTCCCAGAGACTACCAAGGCCCCCGCGGGCAGAGGCACTTCACACCTCGGCACCGACACCAGCGGCTCATCAGGAGTAGCAAACTCCTCACCCTCGTCGGAAGAAATCGAAGAAACTTTGACTCTTCCCCCAGGCATGGAAGACGGCACCCTAAAACTCCCACGCATGTCAAAATTGCGGTGGAAGGTGTTAACCGCCACGTAGAACTGGACATACGAATGTAAGATGCGCAGCTCCGTGGAGGGTGTGACGACCGGCACGGTAAAAATTGCTCCAATGCATCCCATGATGAAATATCGCCATCCTCTGGCTCCATCAATGAGTCCGCCCTTGGACCTGAAGCTGGTGACGGCGTTGCCCACGTGCAACTGGTCGTACCCAAGTTGCCTGGCAAACCGACTAGGCAAGTAAGGCTCGAAGAAGCAATGGTCTTCACTTCTATACAACAAATGGGAGGGCCTGATGCAGATCAACCATTTGAAAGCCTCCGGGGAAAGATTGGTCTTCTCTCCGCCTGAATCCTCCAGCCTAATCCCCGATTGATTATGATGTACCGAGGGGACAATGCAAAGGAGCTTCCAGCTGTGACTGAGGCTCAGTGTCAACCGATAGTCTAAAACTGTGTTCACATTCCAGGAAGAGTCCTTGTAATTCAGCAGGAAGCTACCCCCCGAGCTACTACCAGAGCCAGGAGACATCACCCGGGGTTTGTACAGAATTAACCATCCCATCAAATACAAGTATGGTAATTCCACCCGGGGAAAGCTTTCACGCCGAGTCTCATCGGCGAGCAGCCCGTCAGTCATGGCTCTCAGGCCAGCTTGTATACGGCACACCATAGCGGGGAGCAAGCCCAGTCTTGCCCCAAACACCAGACGCACCGCAGGCCACAGGATATTCCGGTGAATGCGGTCCACAGATGCAGTACCGGGCACCACTATTCGACGCAGCCATATGAAGAGGAAACCGGCCAGCTGGGCTTCCTTAGACAGAGGCCTGCGGCAACGCCTCAAGTAGCTATAGGCCTTAGTGCCTTCGGGATACTTTCCTACCCCGTCGTCAAGAATCTGGTCCGGAGCCTTGGCGTCATCCATAAGAGCCTCGACGACCTGGGCACTAAGCACTCCCAAACAGTTCACGGACTCATCCTTGCCCCCCGAAACTTTCTCCGGCTTGGCGGCCCTGGCCCGGTGGAAGAAGAGGTAGGACGTCCACTTGGTGGTGTGAGCCAAATCAGAAGGCTCGTCATAAAAAATGGTGCACGCGAAGTAGTGGCACATCAACTCTTGATACACCTCCACCACCCGAGAGTCCGAATCCCCCAACTCCCGATTGGTGGGGACGTACTCTTCATATGGGGTGTCCCCCATCGGCAGCATCGAGATCACTGCCATCTCATGGAGGGCCAATCCCAACTCCCCCAGTGGAGTGGCGAAGTCCAGGTGAGCGAAATATAGCGCTCCATCAGCGCCAAGAATAGGTTAGGGTTAGGAGGCAACCCAACACTGGTCGCACTCACAGCGGCATACAACCCAATGCCCTCCAGCTCTCTCTGACAGTGCTTCAAGGCCCAGTCAACTAGGCAAGCCCATCGACGGTTTGTTGGGGTGATCCACCCGTTGCAACGAGAATTCTCCTTAGGATATACTCCCCCTCGTCCCATGAAGTCGTTGCAGAAAGTCGGCAACTGGACCGGCTGGATCACTAGACTATCTTCGCTCGGAACACTGCCCGGACACAGTCCCCTAAACAACGTCACAAGGCCGAAAGGACGGCTGACGAACGACCCCTGGTCAGCTCCTTTCAGATGAAAGATCTTCTCCGATTTGCCGTGAAGATCAGGCGTCAGCGTCCACGACATCCTCCTAGGATGTGTCGCATGGAAGAAAGCCGAGATGGGATAATCTTTTGGCATCGTTGGTAGGTACAAGACCAAGCTCCCGGCTGAGAAAACCCAGGGCTCTCTCTTAGGCTTCGTTTGTGACCGTTTATCAATTATGTCCCCAAAGAGAAAAGCTGGCTTTATGTACTGCTCCCCGTCTATATACGTCAGGGGCTCTCCGTTAATCATATTCAGCAGCGCCCGCTCGCCCTGAGTTGATATCAAAAGCTCCCTTCCCTCAGGATACTGGGGTCCGGAGATGGGAAATGCCACGTAGGACAGATCCTCCAGATAGTTCGAGTGCAGCATCCCGGCAGCGGAACCCATCACCTCGGCCAGTGGAGACTCACCCAAATTAACTACAAAAGTGCGAAAAAAATACGTCATTACAAAATCTTGCAACATGAGGACCCAGAAGCCACAGTCTGTGCTTTATGCCAAGACTGTACAAATTTGGCCATTTTACGCAAGAAGTCTCATCCAGAGACGTAACTGGCAGCATACGATCCGTGCTTTACGCCGGGCTACCAAAAATTCTAGTTATTACGCCGGAGGTTCCGTCCCAAGGCGTAAAACTAAAATTTTATAGTATGCACCAAGTTTTCGGCAGTCAGAGCTGTTACTCTCGAAACTGCGAAAACATGGAACTCTTACGCTGACACATTAGAAATGTGAGCGTAAAAGATAAAAACGTCTCCGTGCATCATCTTCCTCAAAGAGGCTATCAGCACAGAAGACGACCTAGCGCGGTCACGTTCAACGTGTGCGAAGGATTTTTTGTCATTCTTTGTCATCCAAAAGGGCTCTACCTCTAAGGCCGGGAGCGCTGCTCGTCGGCGGGATGCTTTGCTCAGGATGAAGTTCGCCTTGGCCGACCGAAGACTCCCTCGCTGGGGCGGAAGGATGAGAAGAAGAACCTACGCTCTTTTCCTTAGTGGAGGGGGTTTGCTTCGGCGCCATTTCTGAAGACTCTTGGGTGCTCGGAGAAGGAACGGAGGAAAAACTCGAACAGACGAAGACTCTCTTTCGCAGAGAACGGATGAAAAAGTTTTTTCTCAAAAGCTCAGGATATATATATAGGGTTCGGATCGACTCCTCGAATCCTCGGACGGACTCCTCGAAACCCTAACCAAATCTCGCAAATTAATATTTGGTTATGATTGGGTACTACGGTAGCCCACTACTCTCGAAAGACGGACAGTCAGCAAATTCAAAAAGTTTTTTGTGCAAAGCAGATTCGTGGTTCTACGCTAAGGAGCTTTCTACGCTCGACAGCTACAGACCTACGGTTTTACGCTCGCAAGCTATAAGTCTATGGTTTTACGCCCGGATGCCTTTTGTGCTCGGTAGCTTTTACGCTCGAGAGGCTACAAACCTATGACTTCACGCTTAACAGATACAAGCCTATGGTCTCACGCTCGGTGGTGTTTAGTTTACGCTCGGAGGCAACAGATCCACAAATCTCACGCTCGAAAGATTTTTTTTTCACAGGCTACGAATCTACAGTTCTACGCTAAAGGAGCTTTCTACGCTCGACAGCTACAGATCTACGGTTTTACGCTCGCAAGCTATAAGTCTATGGTTTTATGCCCGGATGCCTTTTGTGCTCGGTAGCTTTTACGCTCGAGAGGCTACAAACCTACGACTTCACGCTCAGCAGGTACCAAACCTATGATCCCACGCTCGGTGGCTTTCTACGCTCAATAGGCTACGAACTCAGGATTTTCAGCTCATCTACACTACGGATCTCTGACTTTTCGCATGTCCGAAAACAGCAAGGCGGTCAATTACAGGAGTTTATACAGAAGATACTCCGTCTTGGCCTCAACATATCCCAAGTACCCGAAGCATACAGAGTTCAAACATTGAGAAATTACTCTTCTCGGGTCAAATGGAGGTTCATCCAGACTCCAGTCTGAATATCTCGTCTATCAAAATGGCAATTTCAGTTTGACAGCTATTCCTTGACCCTGTTCCAAGGGATTTTTCGAGAAGTCACTCTTGAAGACGAAGTCTGAACAAAATTTCTGTTCATCAGAAGACAGTTCAGAAACTCTACGCGGTTCCTACATTCCTAAAGCAGCTGCGCATCACTAGTTATGCGTAAAAGACAGGACGGGACCTAATACTCTTTCTATCAGAGTCAGCGTAAAGAATCAGATGTATCGAAGCTGCACATATTCAGACTTCACAGCAACGTATGGCAAAGACGATCATATGCAGAGAAGAAAGACGACTTTATTTAAAGTTAAAAAATCATAATTACATATGAGGGAAATCCTGTCTACAAGGGATTTTTTTCTTCATTTTCGTGATTACATATGAGGAAAATCCCTTCTACAAAGGATTTCCTTATCGTCGTCTGAAGATCGCCCAGAAGCTGTTCTGACAGGTTCTCGCCAGGGTGTCAATTCTTCATCCATCTTCTCCAGCAGCCAGTCAGTTCCTGCAAACTGGCTGACATGGCAATGATCACCGGCGGAGGCGACAGAGTTGGGGCTAGCATAAGATGTGCAGACCCCATGCTCCGCGCGCCATTGAGTTGAGATTCTTCACCCAACTCAATACGGGAGGACGGCTGTTACAGCTTGTCTTCTCTCTCATCCCCGAGGGTGTAACGAGAGAAGGCTCCACTTGCAAGCGGCCTGGTCAAATGTGACCCCTCCCCACTCTCCGAGTGAGATGCCGCATGAAGTTGCTGATTATCCCGAGCAAGGGAGGCTAAGATATCCTTCCATGATTCATCGTTGTAGATGACACTTGCTTGAAGATGCCGTCTTTTTCAGCTCCTTACATGCTGGAAGAACATGGTCTTCTTCTTCCTCAGGTCGACCCGACGAACTCCGGCGATCATCTCAGCATGGTGAAAGGAAATGTGGGAAGAAACATGTTAACTCCTCAGCCCTTTTATAGGCAAGCGAGGTTACACCTACCCCCAATAAATCTGCCATAAAGACCGACCTGAAAGAACGTGTCAAAAACTTGACCGTTTCGGGCTCCATTCAGAAGGTGTTTCGAGTTACGAGGGACGGTTCATGCTTCATTCAAAGTGTTTCAAATTTCGAGGAATTTAAAAGCTTTGAAGGGGGTCTTGTAGAAGCATAAAAAATACGCCGGATGACTATACGCAACCTATTGGTGCGGGGCAGCGTAAAGAGATGACCTCAGAGCCATCAAGCAGACAAGTCAAGAGCTTCTTAGGACCATCCTCGTAAGTGCAGTATGTCCAGGCCGCCTCAGAGCATAAAGCAGAGGGCTTCGTCGCCTATATGGCGTAAAATACATCCGCTTTCAAATGCGGTATTAAAGCGTAAGAGGAACGCTTCGTGCTCCCCGAGATGAACCTGTCAGACCCTGCAATGAACCTGACGTCTGGACTTCTGACAAAAGGATACGGCTCGGCTACCCAGGCGACGGCCATAATGATAGCACGGCACTGCGACCCAGGCTGTCAGTTACCGCCATCTCCCTCGCGTAAACTGTTTTTACATGAACGAGGGGATATGCTGCCTTGTTTTATATAGGCAGACATGAGCTGTTTACGCTCCGCAGTAGACAAACCGCCTGCCACATCAAAAGCGGCACTTTATACAGGGCTCGAGGCACGTCTCTGCGATTGGTGCGCAAGACGGTGACAGTCTTTCCGAGGCACGTCTCTGCGACGAATGCATAGAAGAAGCTGCAGACCTTCAAAAATACGTCTCCGTATTTAATGCACAGAATGATGGCGGATCTCTGCATTTAATGCAGGGGATTTGATTAAGAATCACCAAACCATCGTGTGGTGACACCCCCTTGCGTAAACTGCTTTTTCGCATACAAAAGGATACGCTGCCTTGTCCTACACAGGCAAACGTGAAACCGTCTACGCACCGCGGAAGACAAACAGACTGCCACGTCAAAAGCTGCACTTGGTACAAGGCTCGAGGCACGTCTCTTCGTCTGATGCTCAGAACGGGGGCAGGTCTTCAGAATACGCCTTCGCAATTAATGCACAGGATGGTGGCAGATCTCCGCATTTAATGCGATAGATTTGATTATATCTTCAAAAGCTGTGATTTCGGCTAAAGACGTCCACGTCAGCACTCAGCATTGCGCAGCGGCTTCTACGCCCCCTCAGCTGTTATGCTCTCAGGGATTCTACGCCTCCTCAGCTGTTATCCTCTCAGGGATTCTACGCCTCCTCAGCTGTTATGCTCTCAGTGGCTTCTATGCCCCCTCAGCTGTTATGTTCTCAGTGACTTCTACGCCCCCTCAGCTGTTATGCTCTCAGGGCTTCTACGCCTCCTCAGCTTTTATGCTCTCAGGGCTTCTACGCCTCCTCAGCTTTTATGCTCTCTCGGCTTCTACGCCTCCTCAGCTTCTATGCTTACTCGGCTTCTATGCCATCAGGCTTCTATGCCTACCTGGCTTCTATGCCTATTTTAGCTTTTATGCCATGGTGACAGACATTGGCTTTTACGCCCACCTCTTCTACACGGAGGATACCTACTTACGTGGCTTTTACGCCGTGATCTTCGTAGCAACAATACGCGTTGTGTCCCTTAGTTGGACCCGCGTTATACGCTCATTCAAAAGATCATCTATACGTAGGCATTGGTTATTTTAACCGTCGTGTAAAAGGGTGCTGTGATTCCACTCCTCGATTTTTACACCAACTGAGTGGTCACTGTCATTAAAACTCTATAAATAGAGACCTCTATCAATGAGGAACAAAGAGGACAAATTGAAAGGCCGACAAATTGGAAGATCGAACCAAGGGGACCAATTGGAAGATCGTACCATAGAGAGAGAGAGAGAGAGAGAGAGAGAGAGAGGAACCCGGAGCTCAGGCAAGGGGTAGGGATCGACGACCTTGGCATCGTGCATCCACCCTCTTTTGCAACCTTCGAAGCTACCTCCTGTCTTCTACGACACTTCTTCACCATCGTGTGGTCCAAGGGCTAAAGTGATCGACTGTAGATCAGACACCTATAGCAATTTATACCCAGATTAAATAAATTGTACTCCCACATCCTCGTATAGGATTACATTGTACAAGTTTGTTTGTAAACAAAAGAACACGGGTCTTGAGTAAACCCCGTCTTGAATACATCTTTTATTCTTTTCGTTTTCTACCACAAACAGGTATATATGTAAGTAGATACATATATATGAGATATCAAGGTATTAGTATTAATAAGGTATGCGTATAGGCTTGTGATTTAGTATCAAGGTTGGTAGAGTATGGGTTCATAGTAAGGTATTAGTATAACTCATATGCTAAGTTAAATTAGAGATAACTAGTACGTTATAAGATACTTAGTACTATTAGCTAGTGTAACTCATATTGACTAGTATTAGCTATATAGTGACTAATATAGACTAGTGCTACTTAGAATTGACTAGTTGATTTAGAGTTGACCTAGTTTGATTATTTTGACCTAGATTGACTAGTATGACTTCAAAGTGGCATAGAAAGCATATTTTAGCATGTTTATCACTTTTTTACACCCAAGTGACATAATATTCATATATAGGTGTGTGTGACACTAGTTTGGACACCGAATGACATCATTTACTCCGGACTAGAGGCGAGTACATATCTCTGTTAGTTTTCTGTCATGATAGTGTATATATCACTTGTTCTAGAATTGTTTACTTAATTCTGACACAGTAGCTACACGGACTGGTACTAAATGGATCCTTTCATGGGATGTTATCCCTGACCATGTTCAGCCGGTACTCATTCACATGTATTTCATCGCAGGTATTGAGTATTCATTATCGTGTACTTCATGTTCACACACTGCTCCTGTTCAGTATGCTTATATTCGTGTTCGTAATGTGTCGTGATTGGATCCATAAGTATTAGTTGGGGATAAAGGAGTAGGAGCGACCCGGTTCATCAATTAGCATCATCCCACAAAGTTTGCTTCCGACCCTGGGCATCCCGATGCATCGCCTGACAGCAAGCATTACTGCCATCAGTGGCTTCAACGCAGGACAGAGCTACCCTCTGGGCAAAATTTGCTTGAAATGCCAGATCGACGACTTAAAAAAAGATGTCATTTACTACATCATAGACGTAGATGTATCCGACAACATCTGTCTGGGACGCCCAGGGATACATGAGTACATGATCGGGCCATCGACTCCGTACTGGTGCCTAAAGTACATCGTTGAACACGACATTATCAAAATAGAGTTTGCTGATGTTGATCCGTTCAAAGGGGTCGAAGCCTATTACTTTTACTCGATCCTATATAAGAAAGTCCACTAAGATGAAGGTGGAAATAATGTCGACGATGTGGCAGAGGTTGGACAACATCAGACGAGGCCTTGAGAGTCCATCTCAAAGCACGCGCCCATGACACAGTTCTTTCGCTCGTGGTAAACCTGCAAAGAAAGGCACCTGAAACTCTAGTCGTTCACCTTCGTAGACCGAGTCGACTGCCAAAGGAGGATCTGACACCTACTATGACTCCCTCACTTAGGGTAGATAATGGGGAGGATTAACTAGGAGAATAGGTGACCACTAATGTTGATGTCTATCTCTTGACGATGTAATCCATGAGGAGAAGATACCTTATTTTATTAGTAAAGGGTTATCTTTGAATTACTCTGATTTTGTACTTATAAGAACATTGTATTCTATTGAGCATGGTCTGGGCCTTCACCTGCATACATAGGTGACTACCACCTATGCAGTGAACTGGATTCTTCCCAGTCAAAACTCCTACTTTATAGTTCCAGCAAGGAAGAGGGGAGACAAACACATCATCTTCGACAGAGTAGAAAGTCCCCAATCCTTCGTCCCAGAGGAACTAGAGCAAGAACCCAATACCGGCAAAATAATACTTCACCGGTACAGCTCTCAAACCAAGTAACTTATCCAAAAGATGGACTACGATCTAAAAGCTGCTAGGGGCTTAAACTACGAAAATAGCCGACGGTTGCCTCTCAGTATGCACGCTCCGGCAGGCAAGTCCGATGATTACTACCATAAGACCAAGCATCACTTATGGTACGTTATGCCTCCTACAACCCCTAAAGGCTCGGATGAAGAAAATGAGTTACACTCTCACTCTTCAGAATATTCTGCTTGGGACTTCGATATCAGTATCAGGAAAATGCTCAAACAAGTGTTGTCTGCCAACGTGGGGTCAACAGACCCTAAGGAAGATGACGATGATCTATTTGAACTCTTTGAAGTAGAACCGTGGGCCCAACGCCTAAATTCACATTGGGAGATACAGTTGAAGCAATGGAAACCTCCCACTGAGGATGAAGTCATACAAGTTGATCAGGATAAAAAATTCTCTTCTAAACCTATCTTCATCAACAAAAGTCTATCCGATGAGGATCGGGAATCCCTACTACAACTCGTCAGGGAATATATCAATATTTTTGCCTGGAGTTACGAAGACATGCCAGGACTGGACCCCTAAATTATGCTCCACAAGCTCAACATCATGCTAAATGATAAGACGGTCAAGTAACAGCAATGGCAGTTTTGCCTAGACATTATGAATGCCATTGATGCTGAAGTAAATAAACTAATAGCCAGTAGCTTCATCCGCGAGAAAAAATATCCAGATTGGGTAGCCAACATCGTACCCATTGTCAAAAAGAACGAAAAGATTCAAATCTGTATTGGCTTTCGCAATCTAAATGTAGCATGCCCTAAGGACGAGTTTTCTATTTCGATCACAGATATAATGATTGACAAAACTTGTGGCTTTGAGCGTACGTCCTTCATGGACAAATTCTCAGGCTAGAATCAATCAAGATATTTTTCGACGATGAGAAGCATACATCATTCAGAACACCAATAAGAGTTTACTACACACAGTCATGCTCATTGGTCTAAAGAATGCAACTGCTACATACCGGCGAGCTATGAGAACCATCTTTCGTGAATACCTCCGCAAGACAGTCGAATGCTATATCGATGATATTGCCGTCAAAAGACACTTCCAAGGTGACTATCTCTAGGATCCGAGGAGAGTGTTCGACCTGATGTGCACACACTAGCTTAAGATGAACCTAACCAAGTCTTTCCTAGTAGTCTCTAGACGCATTTACTTGTGTTTCATTATAACATCAAAGGGTATCCATATGCACCCTGAAAAAAATAAAGCAATCATTGAGATGCACCCACCGAGGAACCTTAGAGAACTTCGCGACCTTCAAGGAAGACTGACATACATTAGAAGATTCATATTAAATCTCTCTAGATATTGCCATCCATTCACCCAGATTATAAAGAAGGGATTTTTCTTTGTCTGGAATGAAGAGTGCCATCATGCATTCGACGATATCAAGGAGTATCTCTCAAACCCACCGGGTATTGATGGCCCCGGTAGTGGGGAAGCCCTTCCTGCTTTAAGTATGTGCAATGGATTACTCTCTTAGCACTCTGCAAGCCCAAAAGAGTGATACATGTCAAGAGCAGGCAATCTACTACCTCAGCAGGATGATGGTCAATACGGAGCACAGGTACAACCCCGTCGAGAAGGACTTGGTCTAGTCTTTGTTATCCAAAAAACTCGGCATTACGTAGCTGGGCAGACAATCTATGTGATCTCGTAAGTCAACCCTCTCAGGGTTCTAATGACCAAACCAGGGGCGCTCATAGCCCGCTTGGCTACATGGGTGATACTATTGTCACCAAATGACATGATATTCGTTCCGTTGAAAGCGGTCAAGGGCCAAGCATTAGCCGACTTCCTAGTCGTCTATCTAGTGCAAAAAATGTCAAAGATCTAGGATAAGATCCTAGATGAAGTGGTAGACTCCAATATGACAAACATACAGGCCGTTTGGCGAATATTCTTCGATGGTGCTTCAAGAACATGACCCAAAGGTGATGTCATCGCTGGAGTCAGGATAGTATTTATTTCTCCACACGATCTGGTTACCCACCATGTTTACTCTCTCACCGAACAATATTCCAACAATGTGGCAGAGTATTACACATGCCTTATTGGACTCCAACTCGCTATGCAAGTAGGAGTAGAATACTTAGAGGCCTACGGTGATTCCAAGATGATAGTCAGTCAGGTTCAGGACAAGTACGAAGTCCGACACGAAGACTTGATTCCCTACCATCAAGTTGCGCTCGGTATTGTGGAAGCATAAAAAGTGTGCCTCTTGAAGATGGCACAGTTTTTCTACAAATAAACCCAATAGTGGAAGGATGGCGCACCCTCTACTTGTTTCAGAAGGAAGACGCGCACTTTCTTACTTTGTCGCACTTGTTTTAAACTTCAGAAGATGGCGCACTTTCTTATTGTGATGCACTTTCTTAATATTATGAAAGATGGTGCACAAATGCTTAAAGACGCAAACACTCTCTCAGCATTTAATGTAACAGACTGACAGCTAACAAATGCAGAAACTGAAGAGTCAGAAGTTATCATTACATCTATGCTGCGGCACGTAGATCCAGTTTGTTGTTTAGCGACCAGTCAGTATTCCAATTTCTTCAAAAGTGCACTGCTGTGCCAATTTCTTCAAAAGTGTGCCACTGTGCCAACTTTTTCAAAAGTGAGCCGTTGTACCAATTCCTTCAAAAATGCATCGTATTGCCAATATTTTCAGAGGTGCGCCATTGTGCCAATTCCTTCAAAAATATATCGTAGTGCCAATTTCTTCAAAAAATGTGCCGCAATGCCAATCTTTCCAAAAGTGCGACAATATCCAGACTACTTCTAAAGTGTGCATACTATTCTAACTAACTGTGAGAAGTTATGAGTACATGTCTTACATGCCATGCTTCCCGTGGAAAGTGTACAAATAATTGTCCACGTAACCTATAATTTCCTAGTATAGGAAGATACGTGTCAAGCAAGCAGTAATTTGTGCACCCACTCATTCAGAACGTGGGGTGTTAATCAACGAAAAGTGCGCGCACAATGGTAAAATAATACAGAATGTCCAAAGTGCACCCACACTCTTATAACCGCTCCTAAACTCTATAAATACAAGATCAATACATCTATTACAAAGGGGTATTTTCAAGTCTTTGAAATTCAAGAACAAAAGGAGAGAGAGAGAAGCTTATCGTGCCGTTGTTGCCAAAGCTTTCTTATTGTTCAACTCTCCAAGTTGTTCATAGCAGTCCCAACATTTCTTCGTCGTCGAGTAGTCCAAGGAGTAAAGTGATCGTCCGCAGATCAGATCTCCACAACTATACTTCCCAAGAATCAACTGTACTTAGATTTCTGTTTAGGAACTTTTTGTACTTTTCTCTCATTCCAATAGTTTATAATACAAAAGTTTCGTATAAACTTTTCTTCGCAAACAAGATGGCAACTCTGCTGGGGACTACTTTCTCCTCTAATGAGAAGGTGATAGCTCAACTCGACGTTGCGTCGGTCGGCTCGATGTAGAAGACCTTGGTTGTAAAGTTTGAACAACAAGCATACGAAGAAATGCTCTATTCTAGGGGTAGTGCTCACCCCTCATCTACACTCAAGTCGAGGAAAACCCATAAAGTGTGGGTTCCCAAGCCTCGTCATGCATATCCTAAAGTTGCTGCCAACAAGGGAAACACCATTCTGATTAACGAGAGCTCCCCTGCCAATTCTGTTCAGATCAATGACTTGGTAGACAATTCTCTTACGTTAAACAAAGGATAAAATTTGCACAACTCACGCAATTTCAAGTAAAGGGTGATCCACACCCATGCTTCTGAACCCCTTGTATTAAACAAGGGACACAAATCGCACAACTCGCACAATGTCAAGCAAAGGATGATCCACACCAAAGCTTCTGAGCCTACACATATTGGTGGTCATATGCGGGGCAAACAAGTCATGGATACTGCTGTCTAAACAAATCTCTCTACAGGCGCTAATAAAAAGTTAGTTAGGGAAAATTATCCCCCTAACATTATGATCATGCGCTCAATTGAAGGGAAGTTATGTGCCACTCATTATGAACTTGCTATTTTTGCGCCAGGCCAAGACCGGCGTACAAAAATAAATACACATAAGCAAATTGTACCAACTCTTCATGAGCCACATATTATACACAAAACAGGACTAACATCCTCATGTTGTGATGTTTGTGTGGATGAACATGTGAAGAACATTCATAATAATTTTCCCTCTTTTGTAAAGAACAAAGGTGCGAGAGACGACAGATCGTACGCCAATCAAGTCAGCACCTCATTTTATACGCAGCGAACTAAAAAAGTGCATAAGAAGTCTAGTGTATCTCATGTAAAGAGGAAGAGTCTGCCCTCCTCATCCTTTTCTCTTCCCCCTTATGACTTACGCGAACTTATTATACAAAAGCGTAAGAAAAGAGATCCCTCGGACCTTGCAACGTTGTTTCCTAATGAACATCGTTACAATTGTCACTAAGTTGTAAATGAATATTGTTGTGCATCAGCAAAACGGTCTGTGTTTGACCAATTGACTTATACTGTGTCTCCTAAAACTTGACATACAAACCAAGTTGACAACCAGGATTATGATGATGAACCACTCCTTTCTTCAGCATACATGGCTTCACATCTTCCCCGTGGCAGAAGATAATTAAGACAAAGTTTTTCAAGAATACCCACTCAGAGGAGATTTGACCAACTTGTCGACTCCTTTGAAGAAGTATACCAAAATACTCGTTGTCGAAGATGTGAACTTGGTCTTCACGGGAATCCCCATTCCTCAGAATCTGAGGGTGGGGGTAGCAATGACCTCGATTCTAAAATTGACAGTGTAGACTCTAACTATACAGCTCTTTCTACCAATCCCTCTCTTGTACACAGGGATGTTAACGTTTATGCAGTAGTGATGAACAAGACGCTTCTCCATCAGAAGCCACCAAACAATGCCTCAACTCATTAGAGGACGCTCTCATAGACATGCATACTATGATGCAAAATATACATCAAATAATGACCAGCTCAATATTTTACTATACTAGTACCTGTCAAAGTGGCTTCATTCATACATGCACAACCTACTCTTGGAACAACACCTCTGCAGGATAACACAAATCCAGAAGTAGTCATAAACCAAGAGTCAGTAATGCCAACTCTTAATTTTCTCAATATTCGAAGTGGACCTCCGCCAGTGATAATACCTGTTCAACCAGGATATTATCAGCCAATTGTACCACTCCAACCAGAAGATCTTCTCAAAGCTATTCGGGAGTTGCGTGCACAGGTCTATGTTTTAAAGAACAAAGACCAACTCCTCAAGCTGGAGGTGAAACATCCTTATCCACCTCATTAGGATAATATTACATTTTCTCCTAAATACAAGTCTCAATCAATAGTCTTGTTTGAAGGCAGGACATCACCGAGCTAATATATTAATTACTTCAATATGATGACCGCTTATATACAGATAGAAGATGCTCTCCTTACCAGATTATTCGTGGAATTCTTGCTCGATATAGCCTACTATTGGTATCGCAGTTTACCTGATAACTGCATATCCTCGTTTGATGACATATAGTATCATTTTCTCTTAAGATTCTACGAATGAGGCATGAATATGATGATGTATTCACTCATCGATATCAAACAGAAGGGAAGGAATATGCTCATGAATTCGTAGAGCGTTTCAGGCGAGCAACTCAGAAGTTATCTCCGGTATTCTTGACTCCGTATTCATTGATACTTGCAAAAAGAACCTACTGCCTATAGTAGGGCTCTGAACAGGTCCAACTTAATTTCAAGACTGGATGACATACATCATCGGGGCCGAAGCTGCTGAAGGTAACACAAAGGTGGCACGTAATTTGGGGTTACAAATGACCAATATGGAAGAAAATTGTCCCGACAACAGTACGAATAATCGTAACAGCAAAGAAAATGAGGCATTGGCAATAAACCTGTCGAAGCCACCCACCTCTCCTCCAACACAAAAGCCTCCAGAGTCTTCCAGGCCTAAGAAAGAATATTCCTTTGACGAGAGCGATATCCACAATATTTTTCAATGCTTGATAAAAAGAAACAAGTTGCAGTTGCCTGACATCAAACGACCAAATATGGCTAGTAAAACATATGACCCGAAGTATTGCTTATACCATCGGTATATACATCATTATGCTAAGGATTGTTATGTATTAAAAAATAAAATCCAACAGTTGATAGATGATAAAGCTATCACCCTTCACAATGAGGAGAAGACGGTCACCGCCAATATGGTGTCTCTTCAATTTGGCAATTTTTTAGCACAAGAAGTCCCAAACGGTGTCATCCCAATACCTTGAACTACGATAGAAGTGGTAAATATCCCACCTTCTCAAAGTAAAATAGAGGGGTTGGTGCCTCTTACCACAGATCATGGCAAGATTATGTGGATTTATTCTGATCTGCTGCTAGATTGGGACCAGGGAGCAGCATCTTCAAATTCAAAATACAAGAAGGGTAAGAAGTATAAATCATGCAATATAAATTTTTTAGATCATCAAGCAGACAAAGATCAAGATAAACATCAAGAAGATGTATCTCTCGAAAGATATTTCAAAATCTGAATATTACCCCAACAAGCTCTACTCGTAAGCTTCGTTTGACACACCAACAATGGTCCATGATTGGCAGTATTCCACTATATAGGGCACAACAAATCTTCAATGCTTATGAAGGTATTTCTACACAAATTCTTTCTCCTCCTTCTGTAATCATTGGAGAATCGACCTCAACTCAGGTGCTTGAGGAGGAACATCCCCAATTTTATCGATACAGCCAGCAATCTGTACGTTTGATACAAAATATGGGGTATGACTTCCACAAAACTGAAGGTTTGAACTTTGTCAATGGACAACATATTCCTCTACAACTCCAAGCACAGTGCAACAAATTCTTAGTAGATTGGGTTATGGTAAAACTAGCCCACGTACTCACTCCAAGCAGAGGTATGATAAAAAGAAACTCAAGTCTTGTAACATGGTGCTTCTTTCTCCGATGCCCGAAAAAGAAGCTATGACGGGTACAAAGCCTGGCAAAAATTATCATAAAACTTACAAATATGTCCCATAAGTTGTTCCTGACACTCTGCCTACTCTTGTTGCTCTGGTAATAACCGAACCTGGTCATTCGAAGCCTACTATGGCAGAGAAAATGAAGCAAAATGAAGTACGCTTCGACAAATCCTTGAAGTAGAATGTACCCCAAGGACTTGAAAAGCCCTATAATTTTGACATATTGGCACAAGTGGCCAATACCCCAGCCTGGCTTTCCATATTCGAGTTATTTCGTTTGTCAAAGGATACTCATAAAGCTTTGAGCAAAGCTCTGATACTTGCAGAATCATGTTTAGATCAACTTAAGACTCCTGATGAAGTGCTATTAGCGTATCCTCAATGCCACAGCATGATCGAGAAGATTCCTAACATCACCTTCATGCAAGATGATATGCTACTCAAAGATAATTAGCATGACAGACCTTTGTATTATACCGGTTACATCGGATCTATTAAGGTGAACCGGATTCACATCGACCCTAGTTTTTTACTCAGCATCATTCCTAAGAGTCTACTGAGAGGATTGAAGATAGCAATGCACAACCTGTCTGTTACTAGCACTACCATTCTAGGCTTCAATGCCAGAAGGAGTAAACCGATGGAAAAGATACGCCTAAAAATTTAGATAGCTCATTATAATGGAGTTGATGTTGAACCATTTGCTGAGAAATTCTTGGAGGCTCTTCATTTCCATGAACCTCTGTCCATACCTATGGCATCTCCATTTCAATATAGCTCATTATATGAACAATATGAGGATTTATACTTCATAGTCCCAACAAGACAGGATAAGCAACGTCAAATAATTTTTGTTAAAGCTAGAATCAAAAGAGGCATGCAGACTAATGACTCTAACGAGGATATTAGAAAGATACAACTTATAGTTACAACCAACCAGCCAAGAACATAATGCAAATGATGGGCTATAACTTAAAACCTAGTTTGGGACTAAATTATGGAAAAGACATACGGACTCCTATACGTTACTGCTCTCCAAAAGGCAAGCCAAAAATATACTACCAATGGAGAGGTCGTGGTTTGGGATACGTTACACCACCAACAAGTCCTGAAAAATCAGAATTGGAAGAAGAGACGTATTCTCATTCCTCTGACTTATCATTATGGGATTATGACAAAAGTATGGTGACATATTCAAACAAGCTTTCTCTGTAAATATGGTGACAACTGCCCCAGATGATAAAGATGTTTAACTATTAGAACCATTTAAGAACGATCCATGGGAACAATAAATGGATACTCAATGGGAACTTCGGTTTGAGCAACGTGAACCACCTACAGAGGATAAAAAAATCCAAATTGATAAGAGAAGAATCTTCCCCAAGAATAATCTTTATTTGCAAGAGTCTTCTTGAAGAAGATCTTCACGCTTTACTCCAACTAATAAAGGAGTAATCGATGTCTACGCCTGGAGTTACGATGATATGGCCATCCTAGATCCTCAAATAGCCATACACAAGCTCAATATTCTTTCGAATGCTAAATCGATAGAATAGCACTAACGGCAATTCCGTCCAGATATGATGAATGCAATTGAAGCAGAAGTTAAGTAATACATAGCATGTTACTTTGTACGAGAAGAATAATGGAAAAGTCCATGTCTGCATAGATTATCGAGATCTGAATTTGGCCTGTCCAAAAGACAAATTTTTTCTTTCCATCACAGACATCATGATTGATAATACATGCGGATTTGAACATATGTCCTTCATGGATGAGTTCTCTGTATACAATCAAATTAAGATATCACCTGATGACGAAAAATACACTTCTTTTCGTACACCATCGGGAGTTTACTGTTATACAATCATTCCATTCGGATTAAAGAATGAGAGTGCAACGTATCAACGATCTTTGTGTATAATTTTCTAGAAGCATTTACAAAAAATAGTAGAATGCTATGTAGATGATATTTCTGTCAAGAGCCATCTTAAAGAAGATCACCTTCAAGATTTAAAGACTGTGTTAAAATTGATGTGCCATCACCAATTGAAGATGAATCTAACTAAATCCTTTCTAGGAGTCTCCAGTGACAAGTTTCTCGAATTTTTTATAACCTCCAAAGGTATTCACATTGATCCCGATAAAATTAAAGCTATCCTCGAAATGCAGCCTCCACGTAATCTTAAAGAACTTCTTGGTCTGCAAGGCCGTCTGGCATATATTTGGAGATTCATCTCCAATCTCTTAGGACGATGCCGACCCTTCACTCATTTAATAAAGAAATACTACAAGAAAATGGCTTTTCTTGACGATTTTTCCTTGTCAAGAAAGGGATTTCTTGACAGTTTTGCATTCGTCATCAAGGCCAGAGTCAAGAAAAGTCCCAATTTTTCATGACGGTTTCTGGTTTTATTTTCTTTACGATTTTAAACCGTCAAGTAAAAAATATCTTGACGGTTTGAAACCGTCAAGAAAACATAACAAAAATCATCAAAAAATAGAAACATTTCTTGACTCTGGCCTAGATGACGGGTAATGGCCGTCAAGAAAAATATTTCTTGATTTAAAAAATCTGTCAAGCAAGCCCTTTCTTGATGTTTAAAAAATATCAAAAAATGATGTTTTGTAACAAAATTTAGATATTTGTTGACGTTTTAAAACCGTCAAGAGAAGTTGATTTTTGCTTAACCAAAATTCTGTTTATAATTATATATTATATGCTTCCTTTTGCCACTTACTGAACACACACATATAATTTCAACATAAACTAGAACATCGCAAAAAAAAATACACATAACTTTTATATTAACAAATATGTGTTTGTACAGAACAAACAACCAATATATCCAAATAAACAAAAATTTATGGTTTTGTACAATATCTTAAATATCCAAAACCTATATATATATATAGCATCTGGTTGTATTTGCTCATAAGCCTTGTGTGCACATCCATCTTCTTCTGGAATGTCGACTTACTCAGTTGCCATATCTCTCTGCAACACAAACAATATAGTGTAAATTTTTTTCTTTTGTGCAAAATTACATAGCATCTATAGGCTGACCAATTATTACTATATTGAATTCATCATATAGTCTTCCCAAGTAGTATATATAATAAGCTTATTGAAAGTAATATCAAAATTAAAATACCTTTGAACCAGAGAGAACCAAGCCAACCATGCCAGGTAGTGGCCTCATAAGGACTCCATGAATGCAACCAGTGATGATACATATGGAAAAGAACAAAATATATTAGTTGATACTTGATATGAATAAAAAAATATCATAGTAAGTTCTCAAATGTTCCTATGGTAAGTATGCCATACTCAGATCATAACAGACTAATCAACTATTCTATGAATGATACCATGTGACACATTTTTTAGGAGAAAAGAATTACTGGGACTCCAGTGTGATTCTTTGACTTGTAACAAAGAATCAAATAATGAAGGCAATATGAGAGAAAGTAAAATTCGGTAAATTTTGACTTGGAACAAAGAATAAAATATCTGGTAAATTTTGGTGGACCTGTGCAGTGGTAAGATTCATATCCCATACTAATATAAAATCTTGACAACAAAGACGATAAGACCAGGAAAATGATTCAAAAATTATGCAAAATAAGCAAAACAATATACTCCCTTTCCAACCTAGACATGAAACAAACATAAGTATTATACTCAATACAGAGACAAAACCAGGAACATAATTATAAATCTTGAATTTTTACAACAAAAAACTATGAAGATTGAATCTTTAGCATAAAATTAATTATGATCATAATTAGTGCTACAAATCATACCCAGGAATTATAACAAGTATTTCATAGTCGAGAGAAAAGAGCAGATTAAGTACTAAACTTGGACGTTAAAAAATAACCACTAAATGGAACATATACCCTGGAATTATAGCAAGTCCAGTCTTTGGTATAATAAAGGTTGCATCCCCTCCTACATGCACAGTTTAAAACAATTCCCGATATCAAAGATTGCCTCAGTATCTTAAAGCATATGAGAAGTATCTATATAATTGACAATGGTCCAAGATTCGGTTGACAAAAGCTATACCACATATACCAAGATCACATGAAAGAATCATTTCTAGCCCATCAACCAATGCCGCTCCTTCAATGAGAGCAATTGTAGGAATCAAGGGTGCCTGTTCATATTATTAAAACTCTAAATGTCAGCTTAGAATACATAATTCTAGTAAAATACTGTCAATTAAGGCTACAAAGTAGTAAAGTAATTTTTTTTTTATATGAAAGGTGAATAATTAACCTGCTAACCCGGATCAAGCACCAAATTAATTTACTAAATAAGTGCAAATGTTAAAATATATATAAAAAAGAAGTTTAACTGATGATGGTGTTACACTATGGACTGAAGATAACATTCCATAATAAGAATGAATGATCCATGAAAAACCAAATTCCTTTATTGAAATGTACGTACTTTTTGAGTAATTGACTTATCTTCATACTGCAATATGCATTTAGCCCATTAGTTTCCAAATTTATAAGGCCATATAAGAATTATTCAAAATAAAGAAACCAAATCTAGATACACATTCAAATTAAGTTCAAACCCAAGAGACGATTCCTTTTGTGCAATATAACAAAAATTCATGAACGCTCTATTTGTTCATGTCAAGACCCGCACCCGGATGATCAGGTACGAGTACATGGGTACATCCAGCCTACGTCGCAACATCGACAATAGAATGCTATCGAGATCAACACTATCTAACTTTCAAACATACTAATATAACTAGTTCTATCATGTACTCAATTACAATAATTTAGAGAAAGAATGAACAGGAAAGATAATCCAAATAACATTCTAGAGAGAGAAAACTAGGCAAAAATATGGAAAGTAACACTAAACTAGACTCTACAGTCGTCACCTCAAGTCCACAATGTAAGAGCAGTCCTGTCTACGGTATCTCTCTGACATCCCAGAATGGAGAGCACAATACTCACTAAAAAATGTTATCCAGTCAGAAATAGAGCGAAGTACAAAACTTTGAAAGAAGTTCCAAATACATGGTAGAGCATATATGACAAATAATAGAAAAGAATACAAGATAACTAGTAATAGAAAATGGAATAAAATAGAGTGAACATGTAATGTACTGTAAAGTAAAGAACAGACAATATAAATAGCTACAAGTAATAAAAGTAGATATACTAGCTAATGTGCCATAGAGTACAAGTTCGTTATGTGATCGGTTTGGGTTAAACACGAATACAAATAGTAACTCGATTACACGTGTGATACGTAATCGACATGTACACGAATACACTGGGCTTGATCACATAACCAACTCCTACTCCCCCATCCCCAACCAATACTTATGGATCCAATCACGAAACGTTTCGAACACAAATATAAGCACACTAGACACGAACAGTGTACGGACACGAAGTACATAATAATCAATATCCGATACACACGATGAAATATATGTAAAGGAGTACCCGCTGAACATGGTAAGGGATAACATCCCATGATAGGATCCATATAGTACCAGTCCGTGCAACCACTGTGTCCGAATCAAGTATACTATTTTAGAACATGCAATATATACAATATCATAAAATAAAAACTAACAGAGAGATGTACTCGCCTGGAATCCGGAATGTAGTATCAAACTGTATCCATAACAGTATCTCGTAGACCTAAATATGGAATATCCCATGAACACATAGTTTTGAAATGATAAAGAATTTAACTAGTCAAATTCCAGGTCATTAGGTAATATCTAAGTCAAAATAGTCAAACTAGATCAACTTTAGGTCAAACTAGTCAAACAGGTCAAACTAGCCATTTGTAAATTGTATTAACCTAAATCTAGGTTTCTAGGTTGGAATCTTGAGGATAGAAGATATACTAGCTAATATGTTACCCTATATACTTATATCAAAAAGTATAACTAATATACATATACTAATTAACATACTATCAATATCAATATCAATATATATATATATATATATATATATATATATATATATATATATATATATATATATATATATATATATATATATATATATACATATATATATACAATTAGTAGTACTAGGTAATTCATACCTATTACCTCACACTATTATCTAAATTTACTTAGTATTACCAATATATAATGATACTTAGCTATCCAATATAACTTGATATCTATACCTTAATATCTGCCCTCTACTCAATACTTAATAATATCAACCAATACTAACATCAACCATCACCTAACTAATTTACTGATAGTTAACTAACTAAACATCAATATCTAATAACTGACATGTCTCTAATATATAACATCAACCGACATGTTAACTTAACTAATTATTTTAATATCTAACTTCTAACTAACATATATTATCTACTAATAACTCAAATATACTAACAGACCAGTGCTAACATCACCCACTAACAGTTAAGTAACTGATGATTATCAACCCTCAACTAAACTTCATACATTACAACATCAACCTCCTCCTTATCTCTGTCACAGACCAACTGTTAATGAAAGTTAGTATGTACACTATGTGTACATAGTAACTGTTAGTGGGTGATGTTAGTATGTACAGGTCAAACTAGTCAAACAGGTCAAACTAGCCATTTGTAGATTGTATTAGCCTAAGTCTAGGTTTCTAGGTTAGAATCTTGAGGATACAAGATATACTAGTTAATATGTTACCCTATATACTAATATCCATAAGTATAACTAATATACATATATTAATTAAGATAGTATCAATATATATATATATATATATATATATATATATATATATATATAATTAGTAGTACTAGGTAATTCATACCTATTACCTTACACTATTATCTAAATTTACTTAGTATCACAAATATATAATGATACTTAGCTATCCAATATAACTTGATATCTATACCTTAATATCTATCCTATACTCAATACTTAATAATACCAACCAATACTAACATCAACCATCATCTAACTAATTTACTAATAGTTAACTAACTAAAATTTAATATCTAATAACTGACATGTCTCTAATATATAACATCAAACGACATGTTAACTTAATTAACTATTTTAATATCTAACTTCTAACTAACATATCTTATCTACTAATCACTAAAATATACAAACAGATCAGTCCTAACATCACCCACTAACTACGTGGCAATGACCAGCAGTACACTCCAATGGACAAACCTAATTTAATGGGCCCGTTAGAGTGTACTTAAGCTGTAAAACAATTATAATGGTCTACGATACATGTCACAGTCTAATTCTAACCTCATCCACAGAAGGTAATCACAGATCAAATGTCAGAATAATCGAAATAGAATATAATCCAACAACAAGTCTCAATAAAATATCTCAGGGAATAACCCAATAATAAGTTTGGTACAATAATCCAAGAGACAGAAAATAGAGAAACTAGAAACAAAATAACTGAGTATATAAAGCAAATACTCAGAAGAAAGCCTCTGGCACCACCTCGTCCTCTAGTGCTGGTACTGCTCCAGTGTCTGCTCCTATCCTGTATACCTCGGGGTAGATCTCCTCTGCTATACCTGGGGACATAATCCGGATCCAGGTCCTCAGGGGACATATCAAGGTACAAGAATAACTCAAGCCAAACAAAATACAATATATAAAAATAAATATCCTCAGGGGACATAGCAAGGTACAAGAATAACTCAAGAATAACCAGCTATGTGATATGCAAATAAGAGCATTATTCATACCCAGGCTGAAACTACTATAGGCTCTGTGTCGGGGAAACCCATAACAACATTTTTTTTTCTCGAAGGGCCAGTACATGTGCCAAAGCTCTGGTCAGAGTCTAAGGAACCTCCAGAATATCTATATATATATAACATAATCAGCCTTTAGTATGCTAAAACTCTCCCCACCCAATATAACCTCACGTCTCATGTCCATAACACGCAAGATCATGACCTCTAGCTCGCACAACGAGTCATAATAATATCTATGTATATGCAAGACCTATGTCACGAATCCTGTAAGCCTATACAAAATTACCATGAATAACTCAGTAAAGATTCTGTTACATGATTAGTGTCAAGTGTCCTATGGTATGATGTACTTGGTAAAGCAAGCACGTAAAATATAGGCTCGTAATATCAACTCTCTAAGTGACGTTACACGACTCCGCGTACGGCGTCGACACCCGAATATTATTCGAACGTTAAGCAACGTCTCACGGTCCTAGGTTGAATATGTACATCTTAAGAGTATATATATATATATATATATATATAGAAAGAACTCAAGCAAATAATATAATAAGACTACAGCAAGTTAGCAAGGTACACTTGCCTAGGGTTTGAATTTCTCCAATTGCTCCGATAACAGTGAGATCTTCGGGTACTCCTTCAGATACTGAAATAAATATTACCATCATTCTCAGAAGATATGAAATAGCTAGGATTGACTACCCATAAGTCTAATTTGGACACAGGGGCAAAATTGACAGTTTTTGGTCAAAGCGGGGTCCACATGTGGCCTACTTCGCACCGAAAAATATGTCAGAGACAAAGTTCTCCAAATTCATCAAACTTAGTGTCTGCAAGTCCAGAAAAATGATACAAAACCAACAAAATATCCAGAACTAGATTCCGATGAGCCGATCACAAAATTGCCTGTCAAGTGGAGTCGTAGGGCCCACAATACGGGGTTTTGTCAACGTTCTCAGAATTGAACCAAACTTGGGTCACAGGACCAACGTAACGCTACGAATCCAATGGCACAAGTTTCGTTGCGAAATGACAAGCACACACAAAGTTACAACGAGTTTCAGAACATGCCCGATACGGGGTAATTTTGACGGATACGCGTTGATTCCGGGTGCACGCACATCCAAATCAACTTCCGCAAAATCTCACACGTCCGTATTGACGATGCGCACCTTTCGGTAAAATTCTTACACAACCAAGTCGCCTTGTTTAGCAGGATGCACCCAGTTTCGAGAAAAATTCTGATTTTGAAAATCAAGTTTTTAGTCGATTTCACCCGCAAATAAAATACATCATACATCTATTTAAAATAAATTAATTATAGGGTCTTAATCTCGGTTAGGTTGTCTAATTAATTGTTTAAGCAGAAATTAGAAATAATAGACAGGTTGGGAGTAAATCGTCCATGATCTTATGAGTTAGGGACGATTTCTGATTTCTTAAATTTGGATTGTTTTCCTGTTTTTGCTTCGCGGTTTGCGACCGATACAGGATGCAATACCCCGAACTAATTTTATGGGGTTCGAGAGGGTCACGTGGTCTTTGCCTAAGATTCGACATAACGAAATTTGGATCAACACACAGGGATATACGCGAGCTAGAAGACGGGTACCTCAATGATTTCGTGACAGGACAGCGCGGCGGGGCACGGCGGTGGCGACGGCGGTTGTTGTGGCTGCGGCGGCTGTTGGGGTGGTGGTCGGCAGGGGTCGGAGTCGTCGTCGTAGTCTTCATCGTCTTCGGGGTCGAGTGGCCAGAGGGGTCAAGTGGTGGCGGTGGCCGTGGTTGGTGATGGGGGTGAAGGTGGTTGCGAGGGGGGTGGAGGAGTCGTGGGAGGGGGTTTAAATAGGAGAAAGGGAGGCGGTTGCGGGGAGTGGGTCGCCGGGGGTCGTGGGCCACGGAGCGGGGGCGGGGTCGTGCGCCGGCGTAGTCGGGGTGGGGCTCGCGGTGTGCGGGGCTGTGGAGGAGTGGGGGAAAGGTTAATGTGTAAGTGGTTCGGGTCAGGTACGGGTCGGGTCGGGTAGGACCCGATCCACTAGGGTTGGGTTCGGTTCGGGTTGGTTCAATTTGGTTCGGTTCAGGTAGGTTCAAGCTAGTTCAGGCTGGTTTAACCAAAAACAGTATTTTTAGCTAATTAAAAATAGTTTTTGAGTCCAATAAATTCTAAAAAAATTACACAACATCCAATAATTAATTATACACTCAAAAATATAATTTTTGTAATATTTTAATACTTAATTTAATACATAAAAATATTAATCCCTGAAGAACATTTATAATTATTAATTAAAAATTAAAGAAAAATCCAGAAATTTATTTTAATTTTTTTTTAAAAATAGTTTGTTACAATCTATCCTGCTTAAAAGAATTGCGTCCTCACAATTAAGAAAATGAAACGTAACCGGTCAGAAGAGATGATGCGGTTGTAAGACATATTTATTGAAGCATGACACAGAGAACAAGGAATCATGAACAAGAAAAAATCGAGAGGAAGGGTGAGGGATAAGCAGAACACGTAGGGGAGGAATAAAAACATTTTCCTAGGCAATGAGAGATAAGTAACTCAAGAGTAAATGAGCATGGTTAGAGCAAAGATCAACTACAGCTTATGAAAACTTGGGTACCAGTTACTAATCTAGACTAACAAGTCCATGGTAACACAATACTAGGCTTAGGCTAGGGAATGGAACTAACAGTCACATGCTAAAGCATTATTAGGAATAGATAGCTATGATAAAACTTAAATCTTACTCGCATTCACTATTCCTTGAGTCTGTGCGTCCTCCACCTACTCGTGTCACTCTATCGTCGTAGGTGACAACTGCAACTTATGGTGTTCCTGCGGGAGTCTCATCGCATACTTGTGAATCTATTACTCTGCATCCAAAGTAAACTATGAGAGGCGCATAGAGGAGTCAAGACATGATGCTGGTCAAGAAACTAATTTAAAGTCGATATTGAGGTCAAGAACGAATCAATCAAGTGGATGAGATCCTATAACTTATCCTATCTTAATCGCAGGCTTTCTCAGTTCCTTAGTTGAAACCAAAGCAATATAGTCGTAGACCATAACCTAGGACCTTAATGCTCAGACCTGCATGGGCCACCACAAAAACCATGTCACGCCCCAGTCCCAAAATATCGAGGGACTAGCCACGTGACAATGGCCAGCAGCACACTCCAATGGACAAACCCAATTTAATGGACCCGTTAGAGTGTACTTAAGCTGTAAACAATTATAATTATCTACGATACATGTCACAGTCTAATTCTAACCTCATCCACAGAAGGTAATCACAGATCAAATGTCAGAATAATTAAAATAGAATATAATCCAACAATAAGTCTCAATAAAATATCTTGGGGAATAACCCGATAATGAGTTTGGTACAATAATCCAAGAGACAGGAAATAGAGAAACTAGAAACAAAATAACTGAGTATATAAAACAAATACTCAGGAGAAAGCCTCTAGCACCACCTCGTCCTCTGGTGCTGGTACTGCTCCTCCAGTGTCTGCTCCTGTCCCGTATACCTCAGGGTAGATCTCCTCTGCTATACCTGGGGACATAATCCGGATCCAGGTCCTCAGCGGACATAGCAAGGTACAAGAATAACTCAAGTCAAACAAAATGCAGTATATAAAAATAAAAATCCACATGGCAAACTATGTAACCAGCTATGTGATATGTAAATGAGAGCATTATTCATACTCAGGCTGAAACTACTATAGGCTCTGTGTTGGGGAAACCCATAGCAGCATTTTTTTTCTCGAAGGGCCAGTATATGTGCCAAAGCTCTGGTCAGAGTCTAAGGCACCTCCAGAATATCCATATCCATATATATATATATATATATATATATATATATATATATATATATATATATATATAACATAATCAGCCTTTAGTATGATAAAACTCTCCCCACCCAATGTAACCTCACGCCTCATGTCCATAACACGCAAGATCATGACCTCTAGCTAGCACAGCGAGTCATAATAATATCTATGTATATGCAAGACCTATGTCACGAATCCTGTAAGCCTATACAGAATCACCATGAATAACTCAGGAAAGATTTTGTTACATAATTAGTATCAAGTGTCCTATGGTATGACGTACTTGGTAAAGCAAGCACGTAAAATATAGGATCGTAATATCAACTCTCTAAGTGACATTACACGACTCCGCGTACAGCGTCGACACCCGAATATTATTCGGACGTTAAGCAATGTCTCACGGTACTAGGTTGAATATGTACATCTCAAGAGTATATATATATATATATATATATATATATATATATATATATAGAAAGAACTCAAGCAAATAATATAACAAGACTACTGCAAGTTGGCAACGTACACTTGCCTAGGGTTTGAATTTCTCTAATTGCTCCGGTAACAGTGAGATCTTTAGGTACTCCTCCGGATGCTGAAATAAATATTACCATCATTCTCAGAAGAGATAAAATATCTAGGATTGACTACCCATAAGTCTAATTTGGACACAGGAGCAAAATTGACAGTTTCTGGTTAAAGCGGGGTCCACATGTGGCCTACTTCGCACCGAAAAATGTGCCAAAGACAAAGTTCTCCAAATTCGTCAAAATTAGTGTCTACAAGTCCAGAACGATGATACGAACCCAACGAAATATCCAAAACTGGATTCCAATGAGCAGATCACAAAATTGCCCGTCAAGTGGAGCCGTGGGGCCCACGATACGAGGTTTCGTCAACGTTCTCAGAATCGAACCAAACTTGGGTCACAGGAGCAGCGTAACGCTATGAATCCAATGGCTTAAGTTTTATTACAAAACGACAAGCACACACGAATTACAACAAGTTTCAGAGCAGGCCCGATATGGGGTAATTTTGATGGATACGCGTTGATTCCGGTGTGCACGCACATCCAAATTAACTTCCACGAAATATCACACGTCCGCATTAATGATGTGCACCTTTTGGTGAAATTTGCACACGACCAAGTTGCCTTGTTTAGCGGAACGCACCAAGTTTCGAAAAAAATTTGGGTTTTAAAAATAAGTTTTTGGTCGATTTCACCCGCGAATAAAATACAGCATACAAACATTTAAATAAACTAATTACAGGGTCTTAATCTCGATTATGTTCTCTAATTAATTGTTCAAGTAGAAATTAAAAATAGTAAACAGGTTGGGAGTAAATCGGCCATGAACTTGTGAGTTAGGGACGGTTTCTGATTTCCTAAATTTGGGTTATTTTTCTCGTTTTTGCGTCGTGGTTTGCGACCGACACAGGACGCGATACCCCGAACTAATTACAAGGGGTTCGAGAGGGTCACGTGGTCTTTGCCTAGGATTTGACAAAACAAAATTTGGATCAACACACAGGAATATACGCGAGCTAGAAGACGGATACCTCACTGATTTTGTGACATGGCGGGACGGCGGGGCATGACGGCGGGGCACGACGACGGCGGCGGCGATTGCTGTGGCTGTGGCGGCTGCTGGGGTAGTGGTCGGCGGGGGTCAGAGTCATCGCCGTCGTCTTCGTTGTCGTCGGGGTCGAGTGGGCTGAGGGGTCGCCGTCGGGAATGACGGAGTCGAGTGGTGGCGGTGGCCGTGGTTGGTGATGGCAGTGGCGGTGGTTGCGAGGGTGGTGGAGGAGCCGCGGGAAGGGGTTTAAATAGGGGGAAGGGAGGCGGTTGCGGGAAGTGGGTCGCCGGGGGTCGTGGGGTCATGGGATGCGTAGTGGGGGCGGGGTCGTGCCCCGGCGGAGTCGGGGGTGGGGCTCGCGGTGTGCGGGGCTGTGCAGGAGTGGGGGAAAGGTTACTGTATAAGTGGTTCGGGTCGGGTACGGGTCGGTTCGGGTAGGACCCGATCCACTAGGGTTGGGTTGGGTTCAGGTTGGTTCAATTTGGTTCGGTTCAGGTTGGTTCAAGCTAGTTCAGTCTGGTTTAACCAAAAACAGTATTTTTAGCTAATTAAAAATAGTTTTTGAGTCCAATAAATTCCAGAAAAATTACACAACATCCAATAATTAATTATACACTCAAAAATATATTTTTTGTAATATTTTAATACTTAGTTTAATACATAAAAATATTAATCCCTGAAGGATATTTATAATAATTAATTAAAAATTACAGAAAATCCAGAAATTTATTTTAAATTAAAAAAAAAAGGTTGTTACACCTATTGTCCTCACTACTGCTAGGTGCAACAACAGACCCTCCATGCCCAGATACTTCCAGTACTTACATACACCTATATGCTTATACCCTATTGCAAAGCATCCACCTACAAGGTATGTACAGGCTTGTAGGTGATCCCCCCCTCTTCCTACCTTCAGCTCTAATCCTCCATGAGACTTGTACCCTCACAAAGATCTATACTAATCACAAAGACATATACACATACTCTCCCTTGCCACAGTGCCCTACCTCCTCACAACTAGAACCTATTGTCTTCACCCCTCTTCCTAATGTCTGAGCCCGATCCCCACTACTCTAAACACACACTAAACTATATAATATATACACACCAAACAGTCACCCTATAAATACATGATATAAATACTTAATTACTTAATATAAATATAACCAATTGATAGATAACCATACATACATATATATAGTTATATACGTCTCATATACCATCTAAAATAAATAACAACACTAAAATCAAGTAGTAAGCATTACAACAAACACGTGAAGTGCATCACACTCGTATAACACTCAATCTATGATACGCTTGCGATGCAGCTCCAACACATCACCAAATGTATTTCGAAGGATACGAGCAAGTCTAAAATCATAATTAGAAGCAACACAAAGTGCTAAATACCCTACTACGTGTCCATATCAAAATATGGTATATGCAAACCCCTGTGTCGAAGGAAAAACTCAAAATTAACCCGTATTACTAAATTGCCATGATACGGCCTACACGTATCCAATTATGGACATGATACTAGTCTCACACAACCAAACACATGTCAATTTGGTATACTAGACCTATTGACCAACATATGGTGCACCAATATCGAATTTCTCCAAAATTGGGGATAAAATATACCATAACTTCCAAAATAGGGGTCCCTAGTTATCAATTCTTCTTCCTATAGGTAGTCCTAGTCCATAGGTGGGTTCTTAATAATTAAACTATAAATTTAGAGTCTAATTAGAAGGGAAAAAATTAAATTGTACCTACTGGGAGATGGATTTCCAATGAAAGTCTCCAATGACCACCAAGAAGCCTCAAATTATGCAAATTCCTCTAATTTGTAGATTCTTAAAATTTTCTTGCTCCTAGAGTCCCCAATGGTGAAGTAGGGGTGAACAAGGATGAGATTTGATAGAGATTTGATGTTGGTTTGGTAGAGGAAAGAGGAAATTTAGGGAAGAACTATTGTAGATATAGAATTGGAATGGAAAGAGAGAGAAGAGAGTGAAACCCTTTCTTTATTAGTCGGCCCCTATTCTTGGTCACCAAGCAATGTAAAAAGTCTAAAATACTCCTTGGGGCTTGTCATGAAAAAAATGATTAAGGAAGAAAGGTTCCATTCCTAATGGTTTGACTAAATAAATCACTAACTTAATAAATTGGGCTAGTTATTGGGCTCAAGTCTAAACTAATATAAATATTGGTTCAAGCGTCAAGTCTAGTTTAGTTAGTTCCACTAACACAAGTCCAAAATAAAATATAACATGCTAACAATACATAAATAATACAATAAATAAATATAACATGTACCATAAATAAATAATTATGAAATACCATTAAATATAATAATTTTTGAAATACAAAAATTAATATATTACCAATAATAGGAAAAGACAAAAATACCCCTCTCCGGAAAAGCGGTAGTGACAAGTCTACCCCCCTTAGCAGAATTTTGTCATCGAAATTAAAACTCTCACCCCTCTCTCTTGGGTCAGTTATCACCTATTCTTAAAATTTTTACTACGGTCCAACCCCCAACAATCATAGTCCAATACAGCCTTATCCTATAACATACAATCATGCAATACTACTAGAGGAACAACCATGCATGGATATAGTCTCTAACTATTACAATCTCAATCAGGGTCACTTGCTAACTATACCTTATTTAAATTATTTAACATCATAGGTTACTAAGTCCAATATTACTGGTATACTATGGTTCTAAGCCATGTGCATACTTATCTCACTAGCACACACTACCCAGAATACTATATTACACATCTAGGATACTATCTTCCTTTATCCGTCTCGGTTCTTGCAATCACCTAAACTGCTTAACCATCCTTCTTGCAAATGAACACTTTTGTACCCTATTGGCACACCCTTACCAATCTAAAATACTCTCAATAGGATGCCTACCCAAGTCTTGACACCAACTACACAAGGCACTAGCTCTTATTTGGCACTTAGATGATACTCTCATACTAGGTTACTCCTGTCTCTCCTCTATACTTAGTACACTATCCACTAAAAATGCTTGTGCTTAAACCTCCATAATATTTGAGGTACTCTGAATCTTGCCACTAGGGTACTCTTCCTATTCTGATACTTGGTGTAAAATCATACTCTAACACCTATTAATCACTCTAGGGTTCTCATATATATATTTAGTATTATAATACATATACACATACCTTCTAGCCATTACAACATTAAGATATCTCACTGATATTCTTATATCCATCATACTATTTTCTTATACATACTACTTCTATACTCTAAAATACTAGCAAGATACTATGCATACTAAACTGACTTCTATATAGGTTACCCTTCTTACTTACTTACTGGAAAACTTGCACTCTTACTCATTACTACCCTTCATTTATATTTACTGATACACCTATCTAATATTATCACAGAAGATATTTACTAATACTAGCACATTATTCAACAAATTCCTGATATACCCTGGATACTATTACTCCCTAGGCACTCTTGATATAAAAACACCAGCTTCCTAACTATACACAAACATCTGTACTTAACATTCTAGGACACTAACTTCTTGGCACTCACAACAGCTCATCGTATAGCCTACTCACTAGATCGCCCTACCACCTCACTAGAACTCCTGATTACATGCACCAAATGCACTAGCTATTTATATCTATAATACACATATTTTACTTTATTCTCATAGGCCGACACATGATTCCATATCTCTATTGATACATATATATATCTTCTCCCATATCTTTTATACCTGAACCAACATACTGATACACTAATCAAGGGTACACTAACATATATTCTATGACCAATCTTGATTCTTCTCAACCTATGACACACCATTGGTATTTTCTAATACCCAGATCCCACTTTTTGATATTCATGTTACTCCCACACTAGTATTTTACTTCACCATCATACATTCATTCATCATCCACAGTACATTGTGCACACAATTCCAGTCACTATACTTTATTTTCTACCATATCTCACTCTCTAACATATCAACATCCTCAAGTACTAGATGATATACCTATCATACTTACTAGCTCCATAACTGTTCTTGATTCAGGCACTTAATATTCTTTGCTACCTACTTAACATTAACCTGCCCCACTGGCGCACTATTGGTACCTCTGATACTAAACCCCTACTTCATAATACTCATAAAACTGGTACTACTTTATCACTCTTTCTTTTCTCACACATCTCTACTAACACTTCAACACTCCCAAATACTAGATGATACCCTAACACTAGACACATACCACAAGTCTTATTACTGGAACAATATATTCTATCACTAACATAATCACCTATATACTTATGGGTACTATTCTATCATGACACACTCACTTGTATCTCTCCTGAATATACCTTCTCTTCCTCATGACACAACCAAGCACCAAATAGTATATCATGCTCCATCGATATTCAAACACAAATTTTATGACACCTAATTGACACATGAATTACTCAACTATATAAATTTATGACTTTCTAGAACATGCATGCTGACACTAATACCAACACCTAGAATCGCCATTGATACTATCTACTCTCCCACCATGTGTACCAATACTAACTATATTGGCACCTACCATAGAACTATTTCTACAAAGGTACTGCACTATGAGTTATCTCTAACCAAAGCCTATAGCTCACCTGCCCAACCAGGGACCACTCCCAGACTCATAAGCTATACTCCCAACAATCAATACTGATACACAAAGACACAGACCTAATTACAAGTCACCAAACTATTACACTATCAAAAACCCCTATGAAATAAATCTCTATAGGGAACTAAACTAAAGGAACTTAAGGTATCTCTACTTCTAAGCTAAAGAATGATGGAACAAAATCTTATAATAACAGGAGTGGAAAAGTATTGCGATGATACTTTAAGAACCAATTTTTAGATACAATCTGATAATCATACACTTCTGTCCACAATTATGATACTCAGAATTCTTACCACGCCAATAAGCATAGCTGCGATAAACGATAGATTCTATAACTAAGGTATACACCTCCATAATCATGTCATCTAGAATCCTCGCTGTGCCGACTAGTATAGCTACGAGAAATTCTAAATTACATAACTAAGATATGTACATCAGATGTCAAGTCCCTACGTCCCGCCATACTAGCAAATTTTGCTGCGATAAATTATAGGCGCCATAACCAAAGCAGACGTTTAACCTTTCTCTCTGTCCTCATCATCATATGTTATCAAAAGATATCATAATTTAGTCCGTAAAAATTTATCTCGATATGAAATCAAACTCAACAACTAAACCCAAGAATAAAATTCAACAACTGATCATCAAGAATCAAATTCAATAACAACAAGTGAGAGTAAACAAAAACAAGAGGAAAAGATTTGAATTGGAATTATAATAAAATTCTCAAGGGTCGTCCCAGGAATCTCTTAAGAAATCCTAAATTTGTGAGTAAGTATTTCCATCCTAGTATTATATATCATATATCCTATCGTAGACTCGCAGCAGTACAACTAAGTCGTCGTACTACCATGACATCACACAACCTGCGAAGCCTGACCAGCATGGGCCACTACTAAAATATGTTACGATCCGCACCCGGATGATCGGGCATGAGTACGTAGGTACGTCCAGCCTACGTCGCACATTGACGGTAGAACACTATCGTGGTCATCTCTATCTAACTATCAAACATACTAATACAGGTAGTTATATCATGTACTCAATCACAATAATCTAGAGGAAGAATGAACATGGAAGATAATCCAAATAACATTCTAGAGAAAGAAAACTAGACAAAAATATGGAAAGGAACACTAAACTAGATCTCTACAGTTCTCACCTAAAGTCCACAGTGTAAGTATAGTCCTGTCTATGGCATCTCTCTGACATCCCGGAATGGAGAGCATAATACTTACTGAAAAATATTATCCAGTCAGGAATGGAGCGAAGTACAAAACTCTGAAAGCAGTTCCAAATACATGGTAGAGCATATATGACAAATAATAGAAAAAAATACAAGATAACTTACAATAAAAAATGGAATGAACTAGAGTGAACAGATAATGTACTGGAAAGTAAAGAACAGACAATATGAATAGCTGCAAGTGATGAAAGTAGATATACTAGCCGTGTGTATTCGTGTACATGTCGATTACGTATCACACGTATAATCGAGTTACCATATTATATTCGTGTTCAACCCAAACCGATCACACCATTGTTTCAGATTTAAGTATACAGTTCTAGAACATGCAATATATACAATAACATAAAATAAAAACTAACAGAGAGATATACTCGTCTGAAATCTGAGATAAAGTATCAATCTGTATATGTAATAGTGTCTCGTAGACCTAAATATGGAATATCCCATGAACACATGGTTTTAAAATGATAAAGAATTTAACTACTCTAGTTCTAGGTCTTTAGGCAATCTCTAAGTCAAAATAGTCAAACTAGGTCAACTCTAGGTTAAACTAGTCAAACTAGCCATTTGTAGAATCTATTACCCTAATTCTAGGTTTCTAGGTTAGAATCTTGAGGATACAAGCTATAATAGCTAATATGTTACCCTATATACTTATATCCATAAGTATAACTAATATATATATACTAATTAAGATAGTATCAATATTAATATATATATATATATATATATATATATATATATATATATATATATATATATATATATATATATATATATATATATATATATATATAAAATTAGTAGTACTAGGTAATTCATGTTGGCCAATGTTTATATTAATTTTTTGAATATGGCTAATCGATTGAGTTTAGCATTATGATAATCGATCAATCACTATGGTATATTCTATTTAAACTCAGCATTGTCCAGATATGTAATATTTGCTTCTGTATATTTTTTTGTTCGTCTAACATGTACTTGTAGAAAGCAATAAGTAAGATCAGCAATGGACATATGCTATATAACGATGAGCCAAAAACGGTGTTATACCAGAAGATTTTGTCCAACCGCCTATGACTTATCTGGAGCCTCACACCCGGTCAGCGGACGGGGGTCGAGGGGGCAGCGCCCTTCGTGGGGTTCAGAGGCAAAGCCCCTGAAAGGTATTCAGATTTTCAGATATGACTATCTTTGGACTACTGCCATCAAGGAAAAATGCATCTTCAAGTCAGCAGATATTTTCAAAGTTTGGCTTCATCAGTGCTCTTGGATTTTATATATAATCTTATATTTTATTTGAGTCTAGGACTTATGTAAGTCGAGTCGCACTGGCAACTAGAAAGCAACTCAGTCCACTCAAAGAATCTAAAACCCATCCACCCAGAAATCAGGCTAAAAGTATCTTGAACCTATCCACCAAACTAGTCCACATACAAACTTGGATCTACCTAAAATAGGTAAACCGAACTGAGGCCGAATTTGCCCCAAATTTTCCCCAAACTCAGTCACCTATTTAGTGTAAAATTATCCAGTTGTTATATCCGTGATTTTTGGCCTCCAACCTTCGAAAATTCAAATATTTCCTACCGAATTATGGCCAAACTCTGTTTGCTAATAACCTATAAATAGAGTTGGATTTTCATATTCTTACTCACTCAACAATTCTCAATCTTTCTATCCTATAGTGAGTAAACCCTCAGAGCCTAAACTTTCTTATCTCTAAGATCAACTCTCTATCCTTCTAAGTGCCATGTGCGATCTCGGTCTAGAAGTCTACAAGAGTTGTAAAGAGCTTGGCTCCATCAGTTTTCTCTCTTCTTCTGTGTAAAGTCTGCGTGCCCTTCGTATCAAATGCATGTGTGTGAAGTTGTAAGCCATCGGATTAAAACTCGTGGTGTAAAGAAGTGGCAACCCTTCAGATTAAAGCTTGTGATTCAGTATTGGTGACTATAGTGGATAAAACTCTGAGCTTGAGTTTTCGGGACTGGACTAGTCCTCTCAGAGAAAAATCAATATACATCGCGGTGTTTGTGTTTGCGTTTGATCTCTCTCTCTTCCTTTCACTTTACTATATTGCATATACACTGCTAGTTATTTACTGCCTTCACTCTGTTTAATTTTTAATTGGGTAGATTATTCCGCTATACTCCATTCACCCCCCTCTAGAGTTGCTTTACGGTCCTTCAATTCATACCTTATATTATTATCTAAATTTACTTAGTATCACTAATATATAATAATACCTTAGCTATCCAATATAACTTGATATCTATACCTTAATATCTACCCTCTACTTAATACTTAATAATACCAACCAATACTAACATCATCCATCATCTAACTAATTTACTAATAGTTAACTAACTAAACATCAATATCTAATAACTGACATGTCTCTAATATATAACATCAACCGACATGTTAACTTAACTAACTGGTTTAATATCTAACTTCTAACTAATATATATTATCTACTAATCACTTAAATATACTAACAGATCAGTCCTAACATCACCCACTAACAGTTGAGTAACTGATGATTATCAACCCTCAACTAAACTTCATACATTATAATATCAACCCCCTCCTTATCTCAGTCACAGACCAACTGTTATGATCTCACTCAACTGTGAACTCTGTTACACATAGTGAACATCCTAACTGTCATTAACATCATAGTGAACTTATCTATTTTTTCTCTTCTTATACATATACATCATAAATAGATACACATATAATTCTTATATCAATCATGGCCACTATGATTAACCTAACAGTAGAAACCCTTGACAGTCACAGCCCTTAACACATAAACCTCCATATATCAATACACCGCAGTAAACTCGTCTACATGTCTGCTATGTTCACTTCAGAACACCAAAACCTGATACCTATTATCCTCACTGCTACTAGGTGCAACAAAATACCTTCCATGCCCAGATACTTCAAGTATTTACATACACCTATATGCTTACACCCTATTGCAAAGCATCCACCTACAAGGTCTGTACAAGTTTGTAGGTGATTCCCCCATCTCCCTACATTCAGCTCTAATCCTTCAAGAGACTTTTACCCTCACAAAGATCTATACTAATCACAAAGACATACACACATTCTCTCCCTTGCCACAGTGCCCGACCTCCTCACAACTATAACCTACTGGCTTTACCCCTTTTCCTAATGTCTGAACCCGATCCCCACTACTCTAAACACACACTAAACTATATAATATATACACACCAAACAGTCACCCTATAAATACATGATATAAATACTTAATTACTTAATATAAATATAACCAATTGATATATAATCATACATACATATATATAGTTATATACGTCTCATATACCATCTAAAATATATAAAAACACTAAAATCAAGTAGTAAGCATTACAACAAATACGTGGAGTGTATCGTACCCGTATTACACCCAATCTATGATACACTTGCGATATGACTCCAACACATCACCAAATATATCCCGAAGGATATGATCAAGTCTAGAATCACAATTAAAATAATACGAATTGCTAATTACCCAACTACGTGTCTGTATCAAAATATGGTATGTGCAAACCCCCGTGTCGAAGGAAAAATCCCCAAATCTACCCGTATCACTAAATTGCCATGATACGGCCAACACGTATCCAATTGTGGATACGACATTAGTCTCATACAGCCAAATACATGTTAATTTGGTCTACTAGACCTATTGACCAACACATGGTATACCAATCTTGGATTTCCCCAAAATTGGACATAAAATACACCATAATCTCCAAAATAGGGGTCCATAGTAGTCAATTCTTCTTCCTATAGGTATCCCTAGACCATAGGTGGATTCCTAATGATTAAACTACATATTTAGAGTCTAATTACAAGAGAAAAAAACTAAATTATACCTATTGGGAGATGGATTCCCAGTGAAAGTCTCTAATGACCACCAAGAAGCCTCAACTTGTGCAAATTTCTTTAATTTGTAGATCCATACCTTCTCCTTGCTCCTAGAGTCTCCAATGGTGAAGTAGGGGTGAACTAGGATAATATTTGATAGAGATTTGTTGTATGTTTATTGGAGGAAAGAGGCAATTTGGAAAAGAACTATTTTAGATCTAGAATTGAAATAGAAAGAGAGAGAGAGAGAGAGAGAGAGAGAGAGAGAGAGAGAGAGAGAGAGAGAGAGAGAGAGTTAAACCCTTTCTTTATTGGCCGGCCCCTATTCTTGGTCACCAAGCAATGTAGAAAGTCTCAAATACCCCTTGGGGCTTGTCATGAAGAAAATGATTAAGGAAGAAATGATTTATTCCTAATGGTTTGACTAATTAAATTACTAACTTAATAAATTGGGCTAGTTATGGGGCTCAAGTCTAAACTAATATAAATGTTGGTTCAAGAGTCAAATCTAGTCTAGTTAGGTCGCTAACACAAGTCCAAAATATAACGTAACACGCTAACAATACATAAATAATACAAGAAATAAATATTACATGCACCATAAATAAATAATTATGAAATAAAATTCAATATAATAATTTTTGAAATACCAATATTACAATATTACCAATAGTAGAAAAAGACAAAAATATTCCTCTCCGAAAAAGTGGTAGTGATAGTTCATGTCACAACCCATTAGAAACTGGAACCATGCCCTATTGAGAGACACACACAAGTAATCTGATACTGCCCCTAAACATTGTAGTATTCTAGTAAAATTTGTTGACAAAGTTCCCCAATCTCCCAGTTTCCATCTAGGCAACTGCTGTTGCATGCATATGCTCGCAGCTTGCTGCTGCTAAGTCTTAAACAGTTACAAATGCTGCAAACAGTTGTTGTCCTATATGCAAAAATTGCTACTGCACTTGACACTTAAATTGACTACTTGCAGGAATTGTAGTTTACTGCAGTTCAGTTTTTGTTAAGTAGTATCCAGGAAACCCCTTCCCTTTTGCAGTCCCAACTACTAAATTTACCACATGTGGATAAGTGTTATGTATTCAATGTGTTGGTACACACTAACTTGCATATCATAACCATTTGTACCTATATTACCCACTTTAACAACATTCCAGAAACTGGTATAGTCTTCCTAAAAGAAATTCATATCTATGACTCCTCAATAATATGAGCAAACCACTTGGGCTCTGTTGAACAGATTAATATAGAAGGTTGATTCAGTATGATGTTTGCATAAGCCTTTCAGATAATATGTTTATCCTAATAAAGAGATTTATCTAACATGATGGTGCTAGATATTGATTATTCTATTCCATTAAAAGGCTCCATTCCGAAGAACAAATTGGCTTAAATAAAGCTATATGTAACAACCTGAGATGTACATATCCTACACATAACTATAGCCCAGGACAAAACCCAACATCTAGAAAAAAACACAAATATTATAATAAAGATTGTCTAGTTCTACTTCTTTCTTAAATACTAAATCTAAAAAATATACAAAATATGAATACAAGTAGGGAGGAGTCTTCACAAGTGTAAACACCTAATTTTTGTAGAAATTAAATTTTAATTTTAATTTTTTAATTATTGAGATTGAAGGTATATTTTATGTATTTTTAACTAATTACAATAAATATTAAATTCATGGATTGATATTTTTGTATATTTAATTAATAATATTGTGCAAAAAATATATTTTTGGGTGTACAACTATTATTAGAGTATTGTATAATTTTTCAGAAATTAATTGAGGTCCAAAATTATTTTTAGATTGCCATATATGCATATATATATATATATATATATATATTAATTTACTACCTAAACCAAACCAAACCAACCCAACCTAAACCAAACCAAACCAACCCAAACCAACCCAACTGAATCCTAATCCCAACCCAAACCAAACCAAACCAACTCAACCGAATCCTAATCCCAACCCGTACCCGTAGACCCGATAACCCACAAGAACCCGCTGCTACAGTACACCCGAAACCCCCCTGCATCCCGATCCCTTTCCCTCCCCAAAACCGATGCTGACCCATCCCCTTCCTCTCCCTGTAACTTTCCTCCTTCACCCTATATAAACCCCAGCCTAGCCGGCAACCACCACCATCATCTCCTATACCACCCCGACCATCGTCGACCGCCAAAGACCGCCGATCGCCGCACTACACTACCCTGTATCTCCCTGCACAATAATCTAATTAGCGACCTATTGAGTCATATGCGAAGACCACATGACCCCCTTGAACCCTGTGTAATTAGTTTCGTGTATCGTGTCCTATGTCGATCGCAAATCATGACGCAAAACAGGAAAAAAATGACTTATTTTTAGGAACAGAAACTGTCCCAGGTGCACGTGTTTGAGTCCTGTTATCTTCATAACGTCACGCAATTTTTAAATTCTGCCTGAACAGTAATTTAGATAACATAAACAAGTTTTAATCTCTTTAATTAATTTATTTTAATTTGATTTATGCTGTGATTTAATTGCTGTTGAAATCTGTCAAAAATTTATTTTTTAAACCAGAATTTTTCTGAAACGGGGTGCGTCTCGCTAAATGAAGCAAATTTGTCGTGTGCAAATTATACTGAAAGGTGCATATCATCAATGCGGACGTGTGAGATTTCACGAAAGTTGATTTAGATGTGCGTGGACACCGGAATCAATGCATATCCGTCGAAAAATATCGTATCGGCCTGTTCTGACACTCATCATAATTTTGTGTGTGCTTGTTGTTTCATAATAAAACTTGTGCCAATGGATTCATAGAGTTACGCTAGTTCTGTGACCCATGTTTCGTTTGATTCTGAGAATGTTGATGAAATACCGTTTTGTGGGCTCCACGGTTCCACTTGACGGGCGATTTCGTGACCGGCTCATTGGAATCTAGTTCTGAAAGTTCCGTTGGGTTCGTATCATCGTTCTAGACTCGTATACAATAAGTTTGATGAATTTGGAGAATTTATCTTTGGCATATTTTTCGGTGAGAAGTGGGCCACATGTGGACCCCGCTTTGACAAAAAACTGTCAATTCTACCCCTGTGTCCAAATTGGACTTATGGGTAGGCAAACCTAGATATTTCATGTATTCTGAGAGCAATAATAATTTTTGTTTCAGCATCCGGAGGCATACCTGGAGATTCCACTGTTATAGGAGCAATTGACGGAGATCAGAACCCAAGCAAGTGTACCTTGCCTACTTGCAGAAGATCCTGTACTATTATTTGCTTGTATTCTTTCCATATAATTCTGTGATGTACCTGTTCAACCTAGGACCAAGAGATGTTATTTAATGTCCGAACAAGATTCGGGTGTCGACGTTGAACGCGGAGTCGTGTAATGTCACTTAGAGAGTTGATACCACGATCCTATATTTTTTACGTGCATGCTTTGCCAAGTACATCATACCATAGGACACTTGATACTATTCATGTGACCGAATATTTTTTGAGTTTTTCATGGTGATTCTGTATAGGTTTACATGATTTGTGACATGAGACTTGCATATACATAGATATCATTATGACTCGATGTACTAGCTAGAGGTTATGATCTTGCATGTTATGGACATGAGACATTGTGGACATGAGACATGAGATTATATTGGGTGGGGAGAGACACACAGGCTACAGGCTGATTATATATATACACTTTACTACTGGAGGTGCTTTAGTCTCTGTACCAGAGCTTGGCCCATTATGTGGTATTCTTGCTGCTACGGGCTCCCCGACACAGAGCTTGTAGTGGTCTCAGCCTGAGTACTAGTGATGCTCTCATTTGCATTCCACTTAGCTGGTTACATAGCTTGTCCCGAGGATCTATTTTTATATTTATTATATTTTATTTGGCTTGAGTATTTCTTGTATCTTGCTATGTTCCCCCGAGGACCTGGATTCGGATTATGTCCCCAGGTACAACAAAGGAGGATTACCCTGAGATATATGGGACATGAGCTGACGCTGGAGCAGTACAATTATCTTGACTGATTTATCATATTGAGTTATGTTTACTTTCTGTGGATGAGATTAGAATAATAATGTGATAGATGTTGTAGACTGTATTTATATTTATTACAACTTAATTGCACTCTAACGGGTCCATTAAATTAGGTTTGCCCATTGGAGTTGTGTTGCTGGCCATTTTCATGTGGCTAGTCCTTCGGTATTTTGGGACTAGGACGTGACATGGTTTTTATGGTGGCCTATGCAGGTCTGCGACTATATTTCTTCGGTTTTAACTAAGGAACCAAGCAAGCCTGTAATTAGGATAGGATAAATTATAGGATCTCATCTACTTATTGATCTGTTCTTGACCTCTATATCAAATTTAAAATAATTTCTTGACTTGCATCCTGTCTTGATTCCTCTATGCGATTCTCATAATTTACTTTAAATACAGAGTAATGGATCTACGAGCTAGCGATGAGACTCCTGTAGGTACACCACAGGGTGCTATGGTCACCTACAACGATGGGGTGACACCATTCGGTGGAGATCCATCCACTCAACAAAGCAATCAAGCAGATCAGCACGTCTCGAGGTTCCGGCGAGATAATATTCCACCACCGCCGCAGTTTACTCTACTGATACCTGTTTTTCCACCAGGACAGCCTATGGACGGACAACAAATGTTCCAAATATTCTACGCAAAGATGCAAGCAAAACAATAGGTTCATTAAGAGGCCCAACAACACCAAGCGGAGAACTTGAGAAACAGCCTAGTGACCGTACTGGAGGAGGCGAACCCACCAGCTAGACGACCATCGATGGGATCTATCACTGATTTTTGCCAGCTGAATCCCCGTACCTTTTCAGGAAGGAGGAGCCCAATAAAGTTTATGAGTGGCTCACAAATACTCAACACCAATTAGAAGCAGCTGAGCTTTCGATGGAGCATTGGATGACTACCGTCAGGATACAGTTGATGGGCAATGCACATCACTGGTGGCTATCTGAAGAGAGACAACTTAGACCAGACCGAGTCACTAGGGAGGAGTTCTCTAGACTTTTCTAAGAGATGTACATTACAGCCATTACCAGAGAAAAACTTAAGGATAAGTTTAACTGCCTCATTCAAGGCAATATGACGGTAGAAGAGTATAATGCTTAGTTCATCCGTTTGAGTCGTTTTGTCTCTACTCTAATTATGACAGAAGAGAAGAAGGAGGAGAAGTTCTTTAACGGACTTAGCTTTGAGCTACAGAGATTGATTGGCTCTATTGTACCTACTTCATACACGGACATCCTTGCTACAGCACGACGCATGGAGCGCATCACCAGGAGAAAGTCCAACTAAAATGGCCGTTCATATCAGCACCAGCCAGAGCACCACACGGGGAGCCTGCAAAGTAACCCAAGAGGAATCTACCACCGAGAGCAGCATCAAGAGCCCCATCCCTTCCTACTTGTCAGTACTGTGGCAAGTTAGGCCATATTGAGAGAGAGTGCAGACGCAAGTTGGGACTACGCTTGGTTTACCAGCACCGAGACCAACCCAGCAGCCACCTAGGCCAGTTTATCCATTATTAGGAGTACCACAGACGAAAGTTGGAGGAGTCAGACCACCAACTCCAGGAGGGTATCAGCCGAGACCACCTTTGGCACCACAGGTAGCACTATTCCAGTAGGCTCGGCAGCAGAGATGACTAGCTCAGGGACGAGGACAAGCATTTGCCATGGCTATTGAAGAGGAAGCTATTGCAGGAGAGGTCATCGCAAGTACTATATTAGTAGCTTCATTACCTGCTGTAGCTTTATTCGATTCTGGAGCATCAAATTTATTCATAGCTGCTAGCTTCGTAGCCACACACGGAGTAGCTACCACACCCCTTTCCAAGACTATGATAATTCTTACGGGAGACATAATTATCCCAGTTAGTGACATTTGTAGATCTTGTTCTGTAGTAGTCTGTGGGAGAGAGATGCGATCTCGATTCTTGATCTTTTCCATACCGGATTATGATATTGTACTTGGTATGGATTGGATGAGTCAGTACCATGTGACTCTAGATTTCTGGCATGAATGAGTTATATTTAGACCACCTGGACATTAGGAGTTTGAGTTTCTTCGGGGAGCCAAAGAGCAAGGGTACTCTCTACAAAAGAGGAGCCCGAGTACCCAAATATTATATCTGAGTTTGTGGATGTATTTTTCGATAATCTTCCAGGCTTACCACCTAATCGGGAAATAAAATTTATAATAGACTTGACTCTAGGAGCGGAGCCTATCACTTCATCAGTGTAGCAGCTAGCACCTAAGGAGTTGGTGGAATTGAAGAAGCAAGTTGATGATCTTCTGGATAAGAGTTTTATTCGGCCCAGTGTTTCACCATGGGGAGCACCCATACTATTTGTGCCAAAGAAGGATGGAACGGTACGCCTGTGTATTAACTACAGGGAACTGAACGTTGTAACCATTAAGAACTGGTATCCCTTGTTGCGTATTGATAATCTGTTCGATCAATTGAGTGGTGCTCGTATATTCTTAAAGATCGATCTCAGATCCAGTTATCATCAGAATAGAGTACGGAAAGAGGATATACTGAAGACAGCCTTCAGGACCAAGTACGGACATTATGAGTTCTTAGTTATGCCGTTTGGTTTAACCAATGCACCAACTATGTTTATAAGTTTGATGAACAGAGTCTTCCATCAGTACTTGGATAAGTTTATGGTTGTATTTATTGATGATATCTTGATATACTCCAAGATCCACGAAGAGCACGAGGTGCATCTCAGAATTGTACTGGAGATGCTGAGACAGGAGAGGCTGTACGCCAAACTCAGCAAGTATGAGTTTTCTTTGGATAGGGTGCCTTTCCTGGGACATATCATCTCGGGAGAAGAACTTCCAGTTGATCCAGAGAAGGTTGCTTCAATAGAAGCTTGGCCCACACCTACATCAGTTGCAGAGGTGAAAAGTTTTTTAGACTTGCTGGATATTATCGTAGGTTCGTGGAGAACTTCTCAAGGATTGCAGAGCCTATAACGCGATTGACGCGTAAGGACCAAGAGTTTGCATAGACAAAAGATTGCCAGAAAGCCTTTGAGGAGTTGAAGAGATGATTGACGACAACACTGGTCTTGACTATTCCTTCAGGATTGGGAGGATTTGTCGTTTTTAGTGATGCGTTAGGCAGTGGACTAGGATGTATTTTGATGCAACATGGAAAAGTTATCGCTTATGCATTGAGGCAACTGAAGGTTCATGAGAAGAACTACCTAACAGACGATCTTGAGCTAGCTGCGGTAATATTTATATTAAAGATTTGGAGGCACTATCTTTACGGAGAGAGGGTTAAAATTTTTACTGATCACAAGAGTCTGAAGTATGTCTATACTCAGAAAGAGCTCAACCTGAGACAGAGGCATTGGTTAGAGTTGACGGTTGATTTTGATATAGATTTATAGTACCATCCGGGCAAGGATAATGTCGTAGCAGACGCACTCAGCAGGAAGCCCACAACTTATTTTTTGATGATGCAGCCCCAGCTATTAGAGGATCTACAGGATCTCGGAATAGAGGTTATTTTGCCAAGACAGAGTTGGTAGTTGGCAAATCTTGAAGTTAAGTCATCACTAGTGGAGAGGATTAAGGAAATATTGCCCACAGATGCTAGGTTCTGGAGACTTAAAGAGAAGATAAAAGCCGATATGCAGACGGAGCTTCGAATCCATGAGGATGGGACATTAAGGTGCAAAAATTGCCTATATGTTTCGAATGGTGAGTTGAGACATGAGTTGATGTCTGAAGCACATAGCTCCATGTACTTTATTCATCCGGGAGGTACAAAGATGTACCAAGATTTAAGGCTGTACTATTGGTGGAATGGGATGAAGAGAAAGATTGCACGGTTTGTGGCAAAATATTTGGTCTATCAGCAAGTTAAGGCCGAGCATTATAGAGCCGCTGGTATGTTACAGTCGCTTCCCATACCCGAATGGAAGTGGGAATATATCACTATGGATTTTGTTACAGGATTTCCAAGAAGTCCCAGTGGGAAGGATACAGTCTGGGCTATTATGGATTAACTCACCAAATTGGCATATTTTTTGTCGTTCAGAGTTGGACAGTCCACAAAGATTCTAGCCGACATGTATATACGACAGATCGTAAGGTTACAGGGAGTACCGGTTAGTATTGTGTCTGATCGTGACTCAAGATTTATATCTCATTTATGGTGAAGCATATAGGAGAGTCTTGGCACTCGACTCAAGTTCAACACTGCTTACCATCCACAGACAGATGGTCAATCGGAGCGCACGATTCAGATCCTGGAGGATATGCTGAGGTCGTGTATGTTAGACTTTGAAGGATCTTGGAAAGACCATTTACACTTGGTGAAATTCTCTTACAATAACAGCTACCAGGAGAGCATCCAGATGGCACCTTTTGAGGTATTGTACGACAGAAAGTGCAGGTCACCGATATATTGGAGTAACGTTGGCGAGTGTTAGATACTCAGTCCAGAGTTAGTGATATAGATAGTTGATAAGGTGAAGCAAATTCAGAGTCATCTTCGTACAGCTCAGGACAGACAAAAGCATTGGGCTGACACACACTACCAACCTTTGGAGTTCAAGGAGGGCGAAGATGTATTTTTTAGGATCTCACCTACTCGACATACTATTTGATTCGAGAGCAGAGGTAACCTGAGCCTAAGGTACAATGGGACGTTTGATATTTTGGAGCGTATTGGTGAGGTGGCATACCGTCTTGCATTACCCCTATCTCTAGAGGGAGTGCATGATGTATTCTATGTCTCATAGCTGATGAGGTACGTGAATGACCCAAGTCACGTAGTCGATCATTCTGAGATTTTAGTAGGACCGAGCTTGAGGTATGAGGAACAACCAGTTGGGATACTTGACATCAGTGAGAAGATATTAAGGGGTCAGACAATCAGATTAGTTCAGGTAGCTTGGAAATATCACTCCCCAGGCGAATCCACTTGGGAGCGAGAGGATATCATATCCCAGAGTTATCCTCACTTATTCGAAGACACATGTATGACCTAAGAACTACCTATAGGTTACCATATCTTTTTATATTTCTTAGTAGTTTAATTCTTAATTGCGAGGACGCAACTCTTTTAAGTTGGGTAGATTGTAAACACCTTAATTTTTTAGAAAATAAATTTTATTTTTATGTTTTAATTATCGAGATTAAGAGAGAATTTTATGTATTTTTAACTAATTAAAATAAATACTAAATTAATAGATTAATATTTTTGTATATTTAATTAATTTATAATATCGTGCAAAAACTATATTTTTGGTTGTACAACTAGAGTATTGTATAATTTTTTTAGAATTTATTGAGGTCCAAAACTATTTTTAGATAGTCGTCCATCGGGCGTGACGCCGTGCGTTCATAGATTGCGCATCGCACAAGGCTAAGGTATTTTAGATAACGAGCACATATTCAGAGTATGCAGATAATTGAAACATAATGTTAAAACATGAAAAATTCTCTTTATTGATAATGAACATCATTTACAAACTCTTGAACGAGTCGGATAATTGCCGCACGGGCTTAAAAAAAATGGAGTCAAAATAAAATAGCCGTCCTGTATATTACATCCTTCTACTAAAAATTCAAAATGTTAAAGACCTTCTGGCGAAGCTATCGCCTTCCCACCGAGCTTCATAAATTTGTGGACGAGCTCTTGGAAACTTTAAAATACTTCTTCGAGGCACGATCAGGGCCCGTCAATTTGTGGACTGGATTGGGAAGTAGCTTTAGCTCCTTGCAGGCTCTCCTTAGTGCGGGGAACCTGTTGCAACGAGGGTCAGTACATCGAAATGCACTGGTGAAGGCGAGCTAACCCAATTATACCAAATTATAAGTTGTTTATATGAAGCAGGCAAGTTATATGTGGTCTTTCTATCTTGCCTTAGTTTATTTTTTTTACAAGCAAGCATTGATATAGAAATTTACTGAAATAAATATGCCACCGTTCGGTGACTCTTACCTGCCCGTCTGAACCACCTGCATAATACCTATCCCGTCCTTCCCTACCACGAAGACATAAGTTAGCTTGCACTGGTTTAAATATATGTGGGGATCACAAGTATGATGCCATAATGGACGAGTTATAGTCATAGACGAGGATGGTATGAAACGCAAAGGAACATGAAGCTCTATATGCTATCTCGTCTTGTACGTGAGACTTATCGTGAAGTTTCGTTCGGATCGGATCGGTGCCAGTGCCCCAGCGACCATCCGTAGGAACCATTAACGTTGTGCACAAGTTGTCCGTGATCAACGAAGTTCATACTAAGTTATTAATTGATGTAGTTTAAGGCAATACGAGTACGAGACAAGTAGCATGGCATGATTCATTTTGCATAATATCCCTGATCAGTTTATTGCATAGCAAGGTGTGTTCTATACATAGCACAATATAGAAGAAGTATATATTTTAACTTGAATTAAAATACTATGAAGGAACATTTAAGTGAACAAGTATGCAATATGGTAACCGTTCACAAGTTGATTGACAAGCACAAATAATCCAAGTCTATTCCTTTTTATCTTGACATCTTTTAGTTATTTTGGTATCGTTTGATCGGAACAAGCAAGAATGCAAGATTTTAGATGTGAAGACTTAGAAGAAGGGTCAACTGAATGGAATATAGCCACTCACAAGTTGGTTGGAGAAAGAAAAGCAAAGAGGTGCTTCAAGACTCTGTTCGTACGACGTCTACTGCACGATCACTTGCATTGCCCCGAACAGCTGATAAATGTCTCTTCTACTCATTCCAAGCTTGAAATGGAATACAATTCAAAGAACAAAAAAAAATAAAATCCATCAAAACCGTTCAAGAAAACGCAATCCAAAAACCAACTCAAAAGCACGAAAGCAGCAAGGCGACAGCGAAAACTAGGCAAGAAAACTTGCAGCAGAGAGGTCCCTTTTGACTCTGCCGCTAAGCCCATCCTCGGGGCACGGTCCACTGAATATAAGAATCAATTTCAAAAAAGAAAATCCATAACAAGGATAAGATCTTGATTCAATCTATCCCAATCGAACGATACCGATTTATATTTCTTAGCCGCACTCCCCGAATAGGGGGAATGGGGTACCACATCTTAACCAACTAATATGAAGTTTTGTCCACGAAACTTAGGAATAGAAGAAAATCTTTTCTTCATCTTAGACTAAAGCTCCCAAGTTGATTCTTCGACCGAATAATTTCTCCAAAGCAAGCGCACGAGAGGAACCGAATGACTTCGAAGCAGCTTCTCTTTGTAATCTATGATCCGTACAGGATATTCAACATAAGTCAAGTCTACCTTCAAAAATGGTTGATCAAGATCTACCACATGACATGGGTTGTACATGTACTTTCTAAGCTGTTAAACGTGGAAGACATCGTGTACTTCAGATAGTGACGGTGGCAGGGCAATCTGATATGCGACTGGGGTGACTCTTTTTAGTATCTCGAACGGGCCGACGAATCTTGGACTTAGCTTCCCTTTGCTCCAAATCTGGTAACTCCTCGCATGGGCGAGAATTTGAGAAATACTCGATCGCCTACTGAGAACTAAAGAGGTCATCGATGCGTGTCTGAGTAGCTTTTCTGATGACTCTGTGCTACCTTCAGCCGTTCACGGATCATGCAAATCTTCTGGACGGTTTGCTCTACGAGTTCCTGGCCAAGAATTTGCCGTTCACCAACTTTATCCCAATAGATCAGGGATCTACACTTTTGCCCATACAATGCCTCATACGATGCCATTTGAATACTGGATTGATAGCTATTGTTGTATGCAAATTCGGCTAACGGTAGATGCATATCCCAACTTATTTTCAAGTCCAAGGCGCAGAGCCGTAGCATATCTTCTAGGATTTGTTGACCCGTTCTGGTTGGCCGTCTGTCTGAGGATGGTAGGCTAAGATGAACTTCAAATTCATCCCCATTGCTGACTGAAGGCTCTCCAGAAACGTGATAAGAATTGTCCATCCCGATCGGAGACAATAGATACGGGCACGCCGTGGAGTCGAACGATCTCGTTGAGGTAAATCTGGGCCAGGCGGTCGGCACTCCAAGTAACTTTGATAGGAAGAAAGTGACCTGACTTGGTGAGTCGATCGACGATGACCCAGGCGGCATCATTCCTCTTTGCGTCTTTAGCAAACCAACAATAAAATCCATTGTTATGTGTTCCCATTTCCACTCTGGTATAGCAAGGTTCTGCATCTCTCCGCCCGACTTCTGGTGCTCGGCCTTTACTCTTTGACAAGCCATGCATTACGACACAAACAACGCCATATCCTTTTTTATGTCGTGCCACCAAAATGTCGTACGGAGGTCTCGATACATCTTTGTGCTACCTGGATGTGAAGTGTATCTCGTATAGTGGGCATCGGTGAGTATCTCCTTTCTAAGGTTTGCATTGTTAGGAACACACAATCTTCCCTTCACCCGCATCATTCCGTCCATCCTTACCGTAAAGTCGGTTACCTTTTCTGCTGAGAAAAAACTTCGCATCTTTTCCAGGAATAGGTCGTCCTTCTGAGCGGACTTTACTTTCTCCAACAATTCTGGTTTGAGGAGCAGGTGAGCCACTTGCGCCCCCTTTTTGTATCTGATTCAGAGTGTAATGATCAAACTCTCAAGATTCTGTCGCAGCCTGTCATCGATAACCAAGCTCCCAACGAACACTCTACTCAGTGTATCAGCTACAACGTTACCCTTGCCCGATGTGTATCTGATCATCAAGTCAAAGTCGCTAAGGAGTTCAAGCCAGCGTCGTTGCCATAGATTCAGATCCTTTTACGTATAGAGATATTTTAGACTTTTATGATCCGTAAAGATCTCGTACGGCACACCATAGAGGTAATGCCTCTACAACTTCAGTATGAATACCACATAAGCTCCAGATATGCGTTGGATAGTTCTTCTCGTGAGGCTTCAACTACCTCGTTGCGAAGGCTATCACTTTGTCCCTCTGCATAAGGACACATACTAAACCCTTTCCTGAGGCGTCGCTATAGATCTTAAAATCATCAGGTCCGTACGAAAGGGTAAGAATTGGTGCTGAGATAAGTCGCTGCTTTAACTTCATAAATAAAGCTTCACAGTCGTCCGTCCTCGCGAACGTTACTCCATTCCAAGTGAGATGAGTCAGAGGTGAGGCGATCCTTAAAAAATCTTTTATAAAACTCCTGTAGTAGCCTGCTAGACCAAGAAAACTCCGTATGTCGCTAGCTGACTTAGGTCTTTTCCACTTCACGATAGCTTCTACTTTCTTTGGGTCAACTAAGATGCCTTATGCGAAAATATTGTGCCCAAGGAAGGATATGCTGTCAAACCAGAACTCGCACTTATTTAGCTTTGCGTACAACTTATTGTCTCAAAGAGTTTGAAGCACCATCCGCAGGTGTCCTGCGTGATCATCCTTATTCTTCGAGTACACTAAGATGTCATCTATAAAAACTACCATAAATTTTTCGAGAAAGGGTCAGAACACACGGTTCATTAAATCCATGATTGCAGCAAGGGCATTCATTAGTCCAAACGGCATAACAAAAAACTTATAATGGCCATAGCGGGTTTGGAATGCTGACTTCAGCATGTCCTCTGGCTTAATTTTCAATTGGTGGTAGCCAGAGCAAAGATCAATTTTCGAGAACACCGACGCCCCTTGTAGTTGATCGGAGAGGTCATCGATCCTGGGCAAGGGATACTTGTTTCGGAGAGTGACCTTGTTTATCTCCCGATAGTCTTTGCAGAGTCACAATATTCTATCCTTCTTCTCTACGAATAGCACAGGCACGCCCCAAGGAGACACGCTTGGACGAATATATCCACTATCTAGCAGTTCCTGAAGTTGGCACTTTGACTCCTTTAGTTCAGCAGGGGCCATTCTGTACGGAGCTTTGGAAATTGATTGTGTATTTGGAAATGTCTCGATGGTGAACTCAATTTCTCGGTCGGATGGCATGCCAGGTAGTTCGCTCGAAAATACATCAAGAAACTCCGCCATAACGGAAGAAGATTCAACTTTTGCGTAATCCAGCTGCGTGTCCCGAACCGACGCTAAGTATCCCTCGCATTTAGAGTGTAGCATCTGCCGAGCAGACATCGCATAAATTACCATGCAGGCCCTGGACACATCTATTGCTGGACCACTTATGTAGCAGAATTTGGCCTCTCCAGGTAGACAAAAGATGACTCATTTTTCTGCACATTCGATAGTTGCCGAGCAAGTGCCGAGCCAATCTATCCCGAAAATGATATCGTAATCCCAAACATCTAGGACTAACACATCGAGCGAGAGTTTTCTTTCCTAATACAGACGTGACCACCCTAACATACTGAACGAATAGGTATTTTCATCCCCGACGGGGTGCTAACACTAAGGTCTAAATATAATGGTGTTATTTCTATATTGTTTTCTACGGCAAAGTTTGTGGATATAAAGATATGTGTTGCACCAGAATCAAATTCCAAACGTGCAGGTATGTTATTGAAAAGCAATATACCTAACACAAAGTTGTCCGATGCCAGGGCTTCTTCCTGTGTCATAGTGTACACCCGGCCTTGTGCTTTACGACACTCTTATTGCGGCGCGGCTCGGTTTGCTTGGGGTGCTAAGGCAGGATTTGGATGCTGAAGATGGCATTCAGAGTAGCACGGACAGTCACGAATTCCATGGTTTGGATCACCACAATGAGGCATAAGCCGTTCCTCGAACGACAATTTTTGAAGCAATTTTTGAAGGAGTGCCCAGTCTTCTTACAATAGTTGAAGTATGGCCCTGGGTTCTCTTTCTGTTGACCACCGTTATTTGGATGCTTTGCAACGTTGTTTCCTTCTCGTTGCTATGGCACTTGTGATTGAAAGTATGCATAGTGCCGGTAGCAACTGGAGAATACTGCGGTTCAAGACAAAGGGCATGGTTGAGAACTCTCCGCATTGTCTGGTATTGGGGAACGACCTCGTGCACATGGATAGCAGGTCACAGGCTGTCACTTCCATATTTTCCAGGAGAGAATATTTTGGTCATTTTATAATTAATTAAATATTGTACATATTGTATAATTATTTATTATATTATTTAATTATTGTTAGATGTTAGTTTATTGTTTTGGACTTGTGTTAGTGGACCTAACTAGTTTAGATTAGACCCATGGACCAACATTTACTATTAGTTAGAATTGAGCCCAATTAGAAGCCCATTCATTAAGAGGATGATTAATTTAATTAAACCTATTATACTAGAACCTTCCCTCCTTAATTATTTCTTCATAAGAGGCCCAAGGGGTATATTGGTTATTGCATAGTAGCTTGAGGGAGGGGCTAAGGGGGCCGTCCATATAAAGGGAGGGAAGAAATTTCTCTCTCCTCTTTTTTATTACAAATCTAGATCTAGAATTTCCCTCAACCAAGTTTCTTCATTCCCACATCAAATACCTACCAAATTTCTTCTCAATTACTTTCCAAATCACCATTGGAGGCTAATAGAGCAAGGATCTAGAAGGAGAAAGCAATGATCTATAAAGAGGAGCAAGGATCTATAAGTTGGAGGTCAATTTCACCTAATTTGGAGGTTGCATTGGGAATCCATCTCCCAATAGGTACAATTTAATTTTTTTTTTCTTTAATTAGTTCTAAATATGTGTTTTAATCATTAAAAACTATCGCATATGATGAGGCTACCCATAGGAATTAGAATTAGGTTCATAGGAGGCCTATGGAGTAAGTTATGGTGTATTTTGTGTCAATTTTGGGAGAATTATGAGATTGCACATGTTATGTTTGTCAATTAGCCAATTAGACCAAATTGACATATGTTTGATTGTGTGTGGCTAGTGTCGTGTCCATAATTGGATACGTGTAGGTCGTATCCCAATAATTTGGTGATACGTATTATTTTGGGGGTTTTTCTCCGACACGGGGCTTTGTGCATGTCACATTTTGACACGGACACATAGATGTGTGTTTGAATCTTTGTATTGTTCATATATACTATTTTAGACTTGCTTGTGTCCTTCGAGATGCGTTTGATTGTGTGGTGGACTCGTATCGCAAGTATAATTTAGATCTAGTGTGATACGGGTGTGGTGCACTCCACGTGTTTGTTTTATTGATCTTTAATTCTATGTGACTAGTGTATATATATTATGTATGGTATATATGTGTATGTATCTATAGTATATTGTATACATGAGTATAGGTATAGAGGTATCTATATAGATATGTGTTTATATATATATGTAGATATACATCTATATATCTATATGTATGGATATGTTATATGTATATATGTATGTTGTATATATACGTATATATGTAAGAGGGGATATATCTATATGTGTATATGTGTGTTGGTATATATATGTTTAGAGAGGAGAGTGTATATATAGGTTGATATATATATATATATATATATATATATATATATATATATATATATATATATATATATATATATATATATATATATATATAGGTGAGTATACATATATATGTATATAAATAGTGTAGTGATATCTATACATAGTGTTTATATATCTAGGTATATTGAGAGGTATATAGTTATATATATAAGTACATATAGATATATAGATACTAGTGAGAGTGTGCATTGCTGTGTGTTATGTGTGTGATGGGTACTAGATGGGTTGGGCAATAATTGAACTACTGACCAGGAATTAGTGAGCAGCAATATCAGTTTTATTGTAACACCACCACATCTTCTTTAGCCATCAGGTGCCGCTACAGTAGCTTTAGCGCGACAGTCTCCAGTGTGCAACAGTAAGCAGAATAGAGCAACAACAAGCAGCCAGTGGTACCAGCAGCAGTAGCAGCAAACGAAGTAGTGCGAGCAGCAACGTGTGTGTCAGTTCAGTGAACAATATACAACAGAGCTTTCATATCAGCACAGTAGCCGCAACAGCAAAGTCGAGGCAGGGGTCAAGGCATGGGTTAGCTAGTTGGGTTAGTGGTTAGTAGATATAGCTAGTAGTTTAGATAGTTAGTAGTTTAGATAGTTAGTAGTTAAATGCATTGTTAGTTTAATAGTTAGTTAGATATGTGTAATAGTTAGCCTAGTAGCTATGTGTAGTATATGTATCTATGTTTCGATATGTATTATATGATAAGTTAGTAGGTATGTAATTGATATGTATCATATGTTAGTAGTTATTAGCATTTCATAGTTAGTTAATGGTGGGTAAACAATTTAGCTATATGTTAGTTATGGTTTAGTGTTTGGGTAGTGAACTATGAATGAGGATTTGACTTACTTTGGGATACCAAGGTAATGTCAAGGTATCGGGTCGATACTTAAGGTTTGGATTTGAGTATCGAGATAGGTGTGTAGGTAGTGAGATACGCATTGGTTCAAAGCTAAGGTATCCGATTGGCATTAGTTAGCTAAGCTACTATATGTATTGTCTTGTATATTTATATAAATTATTATTTTTATATCTAAAGCTTGCGTATCCTGAGATACGGTATCTTAGTAATTTCTTAGTATCTTAGCTTAACTAGTGTGACCTATTTTCATAGTGTCTAGACCCAATATCCTAGAGATAGACTCATACAACCAAGAAATAGGTAGTTTGACTAAGTTTGACCAGTTTGACTTAGGGTTGACCTTGTTTGACTATTTTGATTTAGAAGTAACTTTTTGACCTAGATGTTGACCAATTTAACTTATTTTTATTCTGAAACCTTATATTGATATTATATTCCCTATGTAGGTCTTCGAGGCATCGTATCGGACATCTATGATACTATTTATGGACTTCAGGCGAGTACATTCTCTGATAGTTTCTCATTTATGATATCCTCTACGTCTCTTATATCTAGTATAGATATCCTTGATTTTTTGACATGATGGTTACATGGATTGGTATATCCGGATCTCATCATGACATGTTATTCCTTGGTATGTATGGTGTATCTTGTGCATACCTTGTTTCCTTGTTCTTCTTGTATATGTACAGACACTGATTCTCGGGGAGACTTGCTACCTTCCTAGAGAATCCTGTGTCATGACGTACCATGGTTGGATCCACTATACCAGTCAGGGGTGGAGAGTATTTTAGTGTAGATATGAGATCATACCCTTCTTGTGCATGTCTTGTTCCTTGTGAGTATTGGTCATACACCGCACGTATGACTAGCTAGGCCCTTATCCTTGTGCAAGTTCCTTGTGCAAGTTCCCAAGCCGATCACATGTTAAAGCTAGTACTCTCTCACTTAGTCATTACTATTCTTGTTCATTGCTATATTGTTCATTCTTGAATTTATTTTAGTATTTTCTTATTGTATATCTCTTTTATCTATTATTGCATCTTGTATATTCACATCTATTTACTGTTACATAGTTTATATCATTTATTAGAACTACTGTTAGAAATATACTCTACTCCTTTCCGAACTGGATATATTTTCCCCAGATGACACTGAGGAGTGGTACCCCACTCATTACGGACCTCAGAATGTTGTGGGATTAGAGCCAAAGACCTTGGCTCATGAGGGTCTCATCCCGACTGAGACAAACGACCCGAGACTTGTAGCACCTTAATTATTCTTTGTACTGGATTTGTCTCCAACTTACTTTTAGTATTTCTTGAACTCATTTGATATTATTTTTGTCTCATGAGTTATATTGTGAATATTCTATTCTTTTATTATATTCGTGTGTATTTCCATCTTAGATCTGTGATTGAGTATATTTATATTATTGGTGGCATATTATATTGATTAGATAGATTATCCAAACAACGTTCTACCACCGACGCTGCGGCGTAGGCTAGGCGTTGTTTCCGACTTGCATTCCTACACTGGGTGCGGATCATGACACATTTTTAGTGGTGGCCCATGCAGGTCTTCGAGGTCATAATTAGTGTGATTCGTAGTGGTGCTCTTATTTGAGTGCTATTACGAGCCTGTTTTAGGATATAGGATATAGGCTATAGGCTGAGAATACTCAATCACATCTAGGAAAAACTCTATTAATTTATTCAACTATCTTCCTTGATATTGATATTTGATCTTTAACTGTCCTTTCTTGAGTGTCTTATATCGTGTGCTATATTGATTCTTTCCTTTCGCTTTGTCTAAGGATGCCGCCTAAGACTACATCTAGGGGAGAGCAGCTTTTGAGAGGTCTGCGACTTCCTGAGGGCCTACACCAGTCACTTCTCCAGTGATTGGCATGTCAGCTGCATTCGGGGGTCCACCACCTATTCAGAGGACTGTTCAGATGTATCTGAGGGACTTTCACCTCCACCTACTATGCCGACAGATGCGACTGATGTTCACACAGTTTTACTAGATATTGGAGGCACAAAGGGCTCAATCTGAGGCACACTAGAGGCAGACCGATGTCTTGTGACAGGGCATCGATATTGCTCATCAGCTTGCTCGTACCGTAGTAGAGAGAGGAGTTTTGGTCCAGCAGCAGGTTGCTCAGGTTGCCCAGCTTTAGCCAGGCAATATTCAAGACTTCAAGAAGCTGGAACCTCGGGTCTTCAAGGGGACGGAGGGCATCGTCTATGCTGATGATTGGCTCGAGGAAATTGAGCATCTTATGAGGGTGTCTCATCTTTCTGAGGATCAGACGGTTGAGATGGTAGGACTTCAGCTGTTCGACGTTGCCTGCACTTGGTTCAGGAATGAGCCAATTCTTGTTGATGCAGGACAATTTTGGGAGGTATTCAAGTACCTCTTCAAGAAAAAGTTCTTTGCTCGGACAGACAGGTTAGACTTGGGGAGGCAGTTTGAGAGCCTCATTCAGGGGAGCATGTCTGTGGAGGAATACGCCGCAGAGTTCGGTAGGCAGAGCTGATTTGTAGAGTATTTGCTGAGAGAGACGAAGGTTCGAGCTATTCATTTTTGTGAGGGTTTAAACTGGGAAGTGAAGATCCTCATTCCGTCTTTTTATGAGACCTACTCGGAGATACTTGCGGAGGTACGCAAGGCAGCACAGAAGTTGGGTTTGAAGCCCAAGAGAGATCGCAATTCTTTTCTGGGGGCAAACAGCAGCACAGTGACTGCCAAGCGTCCTCATTTCTAGTTCAGACCTTTTCAGTAGCTACAGCAGCACCAGACTCCAGCTAGGGCACCATTTCACCAGGCATCGCAGCAGCATAGATAGTTATATCAAGCTTTCTGCCACTTCTGTAAGAAGCTCGACCTCAATTGGGAAGGTTACAGGAAGAGGTTGAGAGTTTGTTTGTATTGTGGTACCAAAGGGCATCAACTGAGAGAGTATCCTTTCAACCCTCGTCGTACAGTACAGGGAACAACTCTAGCACTGATGACACAGGCAAGACCACCTGCAGTACAGTCGAGGGGACCGCCCCTTCCGACCCAGCTGCAACGTTATGCCCAATACCAACATCAGGAAGGTGCATGTCAGGGACCACCGAAGATTGAGCCCACCGGAGATGTCATCGTAGGTTCTGTTCTTCTTGATTCTATTCCAGCTTTGGCTTTATTTGATAGTGGTGCGTCCCATAGTTTTGTATCTATTTTTTTTGCTCTAAAGCATGGTTTGGTAGCTGAGTCTTTGCTTAAGACTTGTAAGATCATGACCGGGAGAGGCATTATCCTGGTTAATGATATTTACAAGGATCGAAGAGTTACTCTGGGAGGCCGGGAGATGAGTACGTGTCTACTTGTAATGCCACTTTCGAGCTACGATATTGTACTCAGGATGGATTGGTTGAGTAGGCACCGTGCTAGTATAGATTATAGAAGAGGTAGAGTTTTGTTTGGTCCTCCAGGAAAGCCAGAGTTTGAATTTGCTAGAGGATCTGCAGAGCAGGGAGAAGGCATTATGTGTGGAGCTATGATGGAAGTCAAGGAGTTGCCGCATCCGTTGATAGCAGAGTTCTTGGATGTATTTCCTGTGGAATTGCCAGGATTATCGCCAGATCGTGATGTTGAATTCTCTATAGACATGGTGCCAGGTGCAGAACCAATTTTACAACATGTCTATAGAGTAAACAACAACGAGCAGGTCAAGATGAAGAAGCAGGTGGATGAATTGCAGGATAAAGGGTTTATCAGATCGAGTTCTTCACCGTGGGGAGCCCCGGTATTGTTTGTACCGAAGAAGGATGGATCGGTGCGCATGTGCATTGATTACAGGGTATTAAATAATCTCACTATCAAGAATAAATATCCTTTGCCACTGATTGATGATTTTTTTGATCAGTTGAGTGGTGCCACGATGTTTTCTAAGATAGATTTGAGATCATGCTACCACCAGGTGAAAGTGAAGCCGGAGGACATTCCAAAGACTGCTTTTAGGACTCGGTATGGTTAGTATGAGTTCATAGTGATGCCGTTTGAGTTGACTAATGCCCCGACGATATTTATAAATTTGATGAACAAGGTGTTCCATCAGTACCTTGACAAGTTTATAGTGGTGTTCATCGATGACATACTCATATACTCGAAGACACCGGAGGAGCACGAGGAGCATTTACTGATTGTGTTGGATGTGCTGAGGAAGGAAAAGATGTATGAAAAGCTGTCCAAGTGTGAGTTCTTTCTGGACAAGGTGGAGTTCTTGGGACATGTTATGACTGGTGAAAGAATTTAGTGGATCCGAAGAAGATTGCAGCAGTGGAGTCTTGGAAGACCCTGAGTTCAGTAGCAGAGATCAGGAGTTTCTTGGGATTGGCAGGCTACTACAGAAAGTTTGTGCAAAATTTTTCGAGGATTGCCGAGCTGTTGACCAGACTCACCAGAAAGGATGTAAAATTTGTTTGGACAGAGGAGTGCCAGGTTGCTTTTGAGGAATTGAATAAGAGGTTGATATCTGCTCATATTTTGACATTGCTATCAGGGTCTGGAGGTTTTACTATTTATAGTGATGTATCGGGAAAAGGTCTGGGTTGTGTTCTTCAGCAGATTGGAAAAGTGATTGCCTATGCATCAAGGCAATTGCGTCCTCATGAGAAAAACTATCCTACCCATGATTTAGATTTGGCAGCAGTCATCTTTGCCCTGAAGTTGTGGAAATACTATTTGTACAGAGAGCGTGTGGAGATCTTCACAGACCACAAGAGCTTGAAGTATGTTTCATGCAGAAGGAGTTGAATATGAGGCAGCGTCGGTGGCTGTAACTGACAAAGGATTTTGATATATCTTTGTAGTATCATCCAGGGAAAGCCAATGTAGTTGCCGATGTCTTGAGCAGGTATCCGGTAGCTATGTTGTTGACACATGATCGATATTTATTGGAGGACTTGGAGAGCTTGGGCATTGAGGTAATAGTTCCTAGTTTTGCTATACAAATGTGGGGGTTGCAGATATACTGAGAGTTGATGGACATGATCAAGGCAGCCCAGTACGAGGATGTATCTCTGAGGAGCATCAGAGCTCAAGTGAGAGCAGGATTGGAGGATGATTTCACCATTACTGAGGATGTATCTTTGCGGCATGGTATTAGATTGTGTGTGCCTAGTGGGGAGCTGCATGAGAAGGTGTTGCAGGAAGTGTATCGCTCTCAATATTCCATATATCCAGGTGCCAATAAGATGTATCGGGATATGTGAGAGAGTGTGTGGTGGTATGGCATGAAGAAAGAAGTGGGACAATTTGTATCCAGATGCTTAGTATGCCAGCAGGTAAAAACCGAGAGGCAGAGGCCAGGTGGTTTACTTCAGCCATTACCCATTCCAGAGTGGAAGTGGGAGCACAATACTATAAATTTTGTGTCCGGACTTCCATGATCACCACGAAGAAATACGCGATTTGGGTCATCGTTGACAGGTTGACCAAGTCGGCCCACTTTTTGCCTTTCAAGGTGGGTTTGTCTACGGAGAAGCTGGCAGAGATGTATCTGAGGCAGATCGTCAGGATACATGGAGTTCCTGTCAGCATAGTCTTGGATCGGGATAGTCATTTCACGTCTTATTTTTGGAGGAGTTTGTAGGCGAGTTTGGGCACCCAGTTCAAGTTCAGTACTGTATATCACCCCTAGACAAATAGGCAGTCAGAGAGTATTATTCAGACTCTCGAGGATATGCTGCACACTTGTGTACTAGATTTTGGGAGATCTTGGTGGGCCATCTCCATTTGGTAGAGTTTGCTTACAATAACAGCTACCAGGCTAGTATAGAGATGTCACCATTTGAGGCCCTATACGGTCGGAGATGACGTACTCCTTTTTCATGGGACGAGGTTAGAGAGAGAGCTTTGCTAGGGCCAGAGATGGTTGTGGATGCAGCGGAGAAGGTTAAGCTGATCAGAGACATACTTCGAGTGGCACAGGACAGACAACGACATTTGGCCGATAGCCACCGGAGACCTTTGGAGTTTGAGATATAGTTTTAGATTTTTGGTTTTGTGCTTGATATTGGTTGTTTATTATAGATTAAGTTATTAAGGTTATGTTTTATTCTAGGTGGATGGTTTGGTATTTCTGAGGATTTCTCCGACATGAGGCACAATTTATTTCGGTGGAGGCGGAAAGCTTAGTCCGCGATTCATCGGACCTTTCACTATTCTAGAGAGGGTCGGTGTAGTTGCTTATAGACTAGACTTGCCACCTGCATTGGAGGGAGTGCACAACGTGTTTCATGTGTCATAGTTGAGTCTGTATATGGCAGATCCTAATTACGTGTTGGATCACTCGGAGATAGAGATGGGCCCTACTCTTAGTTATCCAGAGCAGCCAGTTGTGATTCTGGATCGGAGAAAGAAGGTGCTGAGGAACCAGACTATTCCCTTGGTATGCGTCGCATGAAGACATCACTTTTCGGGGGAGTCTACCTGGGAGAGAGATAATAAAATACGAGCGCGTTATCCATATTTGTTTATGCCTTGAGTTATGTTTTTTCCTAGTTATGTTATGTTCTTTTCTGTTCTGTTCAGTTTATTTTCTGGGGGTAGTTTTCGTCTTTGAATTTCGAGGACGAAATTCTTTTAAGGGGGGTAGACTTGTCACTACCATATTTTCTAGGAGAGAGTATTTTGGTCATTTCATAATTAATAAAATATTGTGCATATTGTATAATTATTTATTATATTATTTAATTATTGTTAGATGTTAGTTTATTATTTTGGACTTGTGTTAGTGGACCTAACCTTCATTCAAATCTGCCACCTACTTTGGAAGCTGGAGCTTATCTAGGCTCGTACGCTAATCTAAGGCACTAGTTTAGATTAGACCCATGAACCAACATTTACTATTAGTTAGAATTGAGCCCAATTAGAAGCCCATTCATTAAGAGGATGCTTAATTTAACTAAACCCATTAGACTAGAACCTTTTCTCCTTAATTAATTCTTCATGAGAGGCCCCAAGGGGTATATTGGTCATTGTATAGTAGCTTGAGGGAGGGGCTAAGGGGGCCGGCCGTATAAAGAGAGGGGAAAAATTTCTCTCTCCTCTTTTTCATTATAAATCTAGATCTAGAATTTCCCTCAACCAAATTCCTTCATTCCCACATCAAATCCCTACCAAATATTTTCCTAATTCCTTTCCAAATAACCATTGGAGGCTAGTAGAACAAGGATCTAGAAGGAGAAAGCAAGGATCCACAAAGAGGAGCAATGATCTACAAGTTGGAGGCCAATTTTACCTAATTTAGAGGTTGCATTGGAAATTCATCTCCCAATAGGTATAATTTAGTTTTCCCCCTTAATTAGATTATAAATCTATGTTTTAATCATTAGGAATCACCCCATATGATGAGGCTACCCATGAGAATTGGAATTAGGTTCATAGGAGGCCTGTGGAGGAAGTTATTGTGTATTTTGTGACAGTTTTGGGAGAATTATGAGATTGACAGATGTTGCATTTTTCAATTGGTTAATTAGACCAAATTGACATATGTTTGATTGTGTGTGGCTAGTGTCGCATCCACAATTGGATACGTGTAGGTCGTATACCAACAATTTGGTGATACGTGTTGTTTTGGGATTTTTCTCTGACACGGAACTTTGTGCATGGCACATTTTGATACGGACACATAGATATATGTTTGACTCTTCAAATTGTTCATATATACTATTTTAGACTTACTCGTGTCCTTCGAGATGCGTTTAGCTGTGTGGTGGACTCGTATCGCAAGCGTATTATAGATCTAGTGTGATACGGGTGCGGTGCACTCCACGTATTTGTTTTATTGCTCTTTAATTCTATACGACTTGTGTATATATATATTATGTATGGTATATATGTGTATGTATCTATAGTATATTATATACATGAGTATAGGTAGCTAAGTGTATAGAGGTATCTATATGCATATGTGTTTATATATATATGTAGATATACATCTATATATCTATATGTATGGTTATGTTATATGTATATATGTATATTGTATATATATATATATATGAAAGAGGGGATATATCTATATGTGTATATGCGTGTTGGTATATATATATATATATATATATATATATATATATATATATATATATATATATATATATATATAGGTGAGTATACATATATATGTATATAAATTGTGTAGTGATATCTATACATAGTGTTTATGTATCTAGATATATTAAGAGGTATATAGTTATATATATAAGTGCATATAGATATATAGATACTAGTGAGAGTGTACATTGTTGTGTGTTGTGTGTGTGATGGGTACTAGATGGGTCGGGCAGTGACTGAACTACTCACCAGGAATCAGTGAGCAGTAGTATCAGTTTTAGAGTAACACCACCACATCTTCTTTAGCCATCAGGTGCAGCTATAGTAGCTTCAGCGCGACAGTCTCCAGCGTGCAACAGTAAGCAGAGTAGAGCAATACCAAGCAGCCAGTGGTACCAGCAGCAGCAACAGCAAAAGAAGCAGTGCAAGCAGCAGCGTGTGTGGCAGTTTAGTGAACAATATGCATCAGAGCATTCGTATCAACACAGTAGCCACAATAGCAAAGTCGAGGCAGGGGTCAAGACATGGGTTAGCTAGTTAGGTTAGTGGTTAGTAGATATAGCTAGTAGTTTACATAGTTAGTAGTTAAATACATTGTTAGTTTAATAGTTAGTTAGATATGTATAATAGTTAGCCTAGTATCTATGTTTAGTATATGTATCTATGTTTCGATATGTATTATATGATAAGTTAGTAGGTATGTAATTGATATTTAACATATGTTAGTAGTTATTAGCATTTCATAGTTAGTTAATGGTGGGTAAATAATTTAGCTATATGTTAGTTATGGTTTAGTGTTTGGGTAGTGAACTATGAATGAAGATTTGACTTACCTTGGGATACCAAGGTAATGTCAAGGTATCGGGTCGATACTCAAAGTTTGGGTTTGAGTCTCGAGATGGATGTGTAGGTAGTAAGATACGCAGTGGTTCAAAGCTAAGATATCCGATTGGCATTAGTTAGCTAAGCTACTATATGTATTATCTTGTATATATATATAAATTAATATTTTTAAATCTAAATCTTGCGTATCCTGAGATACGATATCTTAGTGATTTCTTAGTATCTTAGCTTAGCTAGTGTGACCTATTTTTATAGTGTTTGGACTCAATATCCTAGAGATAGATTCATACAACCTAGAAATTGGTAGTTTGACCAAGTTTGACCAGTTTGACTTAGGGTTGACATAGTTTGACTGTTTTGACTTAGAAATGACTTTTTGACCTAGATGTTGACCAATTTAACTTATTTTTATTCTGAAACCTTGTATTGATGTTATTTTCCCTATCTAGGTCTTCAAGGCAATGTACCAGACATCTGTGATACTATTTATTGGACTTCAGGCGAGTACATTCTCTGATAGTTTCTCATTTATGATATCCTCTATGTCTCTTATATCTAGTGTAGATATCCTTGATTTCTTGACATGATGGTTACACGGATAGGTATATCCGGATCTCGTCATGAGATGTTATTCCTTTGTATATATGGTGTATCTTGTACAAGCCTTCTTTTCTTATTCTTCTTGTACATATACAGACACTGATTCTCGGTGAGACTTGCTACCTTCCTAGAGAATCCCGTGTCTTGACGTACCATGGTTGGATCCAATATACCAGTTGGGAGTGAAGAGTATTTTAGTGTAGATATATGATCATACCCTCCTTGTGCATGTCTTATTCCTTTTGAGTGTTTGTCATGACCCGCACCCGGTATAAGGGTACAAGTCATGAACAACGCCCAACCTACACCGCAGAATCTGCGGTAGATGCTGTTTGGGTAATCTATCTAACGATGTAATGAGCCACCAACAATAACAATATTCTCAATCACAGATCTAAGATTGAAATTAGCACGAATCAGATAAAGAATAGAATAGTCACATATAACTCATGAGTCTAAAATAATACATCAATGAGTCTGAAAGAAATACTAACAAACTAAGGTGGAGACAAATCTAGTACAAAGAATACTAAGAAGCTACTAAACTTGGGTCATCTATCTCAGTTGGGATAAGTCCCTCCTGAGCCAGGTTCTTTGACTCTAAACCCACAATATCCTGAGGTCCATAATGTGTAGGGTACCACTCCTCAGTGTCATCTGGGAAGAATATATCCAATCAGGAAAGGAGCAGAGTATATCTCTAACAACAGTTCTAATCAATGATAAAACTATATAACAGTAAATAGATGTGAATATACAAGATACAATAATTGATACAAGAGATACACAATAAGGAAATATTAGAATAAATATAATAATGAATAATATGTCAATGAACAAGAATACTAATGACTAAGTGAGTGAGCACTAGCTTTAACATGTGATCGGCTTGGGAACTTGTACTGGAATAATGGCCTGGTTAGTCTTACGAGCGGTGTATGACCAACACTCACAAGAAAACAATACTTGCACAGGAAGGTATGATCACATATCTATACTAATACTCTCCAACCCCGACTGGTATAATAGACCCAACCATAGTACATCGTGGTACGAGATTCCCCAAGAAGATAGCTAGTCTTCCCGAGAATCGATGTCTATATATGTACAAAATAAACAATGAAACAATACTTGCACAAGATACACCATATAACAAGGAATTACATCTCATGACGAGATCCAGATATACCAATACGTGTAACCGTCGTGTCAAGAAAACATGGATATCTATACTAAATACAATGAACATAGAGGATATCATAAATGAGAAACTATCAGAGAATGTACTCGCCTGAAGTCCAAAGAATAGTCTCACAGATGTCTGATATGGTGCCTCGAAGACCTAGTATGGAATACAACATCAATACAAGGTTTTGGAAAGAAAAAAGTTAAACTAGTCAACTTCTAGGTCAATAAGTCAACTCTAAGTTAAAAGTTAAACTAAGTCAACTCTAAGGTCAACTATGATAAAATTATGTTCAACTATGGTCAAACTATGTCAACTACCTATTCCTAGGTTGCAAAAGTCTAACACAAAGATATTGGGTACAAATACTAAAGTCTAAGTCATAAAACTACAACTTAGGATACTAGGATACCGTATCTCCGGATACGTAAAATAAGGGATATAAAATATCACATACACATAAATATCGAACAATATCACCTATATAAAATCCTAATAGATTAAATGGATACCTTGGTTTCGAACCAACTTGGTATCACAACACTAAACCCCAATCTTGATACCCAAACCCAATACCTTGGGTATCCCCAATTACCTTGGTACTTACCTTGGTATCTCAAGGTAATACCCTAAACTTACTTATGCTAACTAACCTTATTACTAATATATGATACACTAAATATTGTACATATAGTATATTAAAATACAACTAGCAATTAGGAACATATTTACTTATATAATAACTACCAAATATATATATATATATATATATATATATATATATATATATATATATATATATATATATATATATATATATATATATATATATATAATACTATTAGAAACTGTCGAACTGTCACTAAAGTCATTGATACCGCTGATACTCTGTTATTTTAGCGACGGTTCTCTGCTGTCGTTGTTAACTGCTGTCGCTGCTGCTATGTTGTTTGCTTCCGCTGCTGCTGCCGCGACGCTTGCTGCTGTTGTTATTTCTGCTGCTGTTGCATTCAACGACGCCTGCTGTCGCTTTTGCTCTCGCTGCTGTTGCTGTTGGTCTTGCTGTTGCTGTTGCGATGCTCCTGCTGTCGCCAAAGCTCCTGTCCTCTATTAGAATAAATATTTATATATATAATATATATATATATATATATATATATATGTATAATACATAATGTATAATATGTATATATATAATACACTATATATAATACTGTTTGTGGTATTAAACGAAAGAATGAAAGTGTATTTCAATGACGGGGTTTATAAGAGACCCGCGCCCTTTGGTTTACAAACAAACTTGTACAATGTAATCCTATACGAGGATGTGGGAGTACAATTTATTTAATCTGGGTATAAATTGCTATAGGTGTCTGATCTGCGGTCGATCACTTTAGCCCTTGGACTACACGATGTTGAAGAAGTGTCGTGGAAGACAGGATGCAGCTTCGGAGGTTGCAAAGGAGGGTGGATGCGCGATGCTGAAGGTCGTCGCTCCCTGTTCCTTGCCCGAGCTCTGGATTCTTCTCTCTCTCTCTATCTCTCCTCCTTGATCTCTGGTTCGACGACCTTGTCCGATCTTCGAGTTTTTAGTTTTTCGACCTTTTTCCCTATTGATAGGGGTCTCTATTTATAGAGTTTTGGTGACAGTGACCACTCCGTCGGTGTAACAACGGTTTAAAATAACCAATACCTGCGTGTAAATGACCTTTTGAGTGAGCATGTGACGCGTGTCTAACTAAGAGGACAAAATGCGTATATCTGCTATGAAGATCACGGCGTAGAAGCCACGCAGGTAGGTATCCCTTGTGTAGCAGAGGTTGGCATAAAAGCCAAGTAACTGTCACCTTGGCGTAGAAGCCAAAATAGACATAGAAGCCGAACAGACGTAGAAGCCGAATAGGCATAGAAGCCGAACAGGCATAGAAGCCGAATGGGCATAGAAGCCGAACAGGCATAGAAGCCGAATGGTCGTAGAGACTGAGAGGGCGTTGGAAGCCGAGGGAGCACTGATCCTGAGCGGGCGTAGAAGCTACTGCGTACCGTGCCGAAGTGTTGATGTGGACGTCTTAGCCGGAATTACGACTTTCGAAGATGTAATCAAATCTTCTACAGAGATTTGTCATCATCTTGTGCATTAAATGCGGAGACGTATTTTGAATGTCTGCAGCCCTTTTGTGCATCCGTCGCAGAGACGTGCCTTGAGGGAAACTGTCACTGCTCTGTGTAATTAGACGTAGAGACGTGCCTCGAGCCCCGTACGAAGTACAGCTTTTGACGTGGCAGCGGTTTGTCTTACTGCGGAGCGTAAAACAGCTCATGTTTGCCTGTGTAAAACAAGGCAGCGTATTCCCTTGTACGCGAAAGAGCGGTTTACGCTGGGGGGACTTTGGTAAACGACGGTTTGGTGATATTTTAACCAAATCCTCTACATTAAATGCAGAGATCCGCCATCATACTGTGGGTACGTCCTGAAGGGTCTACCATCGTTTCCAGCCGTCGTCTGGGTAGCCGTGTAGCACTTTTTTGTCAGGAGTCAGAGGCCAGGTTCACTGCGTGACTTGACAGGTTTATTTCGGGGAAGACGAAGCGTTCCTCGTACGCTTTAATGTTGCTTTGAGAGCGGCTGGGTATTACGCCATGGAGGCGATGAAGAATCCTGTTTTACGTTGGATGGCTCTGAAGGCCTCTGCTTACGCTGCTCTGTATCAAGATGCTGCATAGATCGTTCCAGCATATTTTTCATGCTTCTACAAGACCCCCTTCAAAGCTTTTAAATTCCTCGGAATTTGAAACGCTTTGAAAGAAGCATGAACGGCCCCTCGTAACTCGAAACGTTTCTGAATGGAGCGTTGAAACGGTCGGTACAGACTTTATGATGGATTTATTGGGGACCGCTGTGATCTCTTTTGCCTATAAAAGGCTGGGGGGGTGAACCTGTTTTCACCACATTCCCATTGTCATGCAGAGATGATCGCCGGAGCTCGTCGGGTCGATCTGAGGAAGAAGGAGATCATGTTCTTCCAGCATGTAGGGAGCCGAAAAAGATGGCGTCTTCGAGCAAGTGTCCACTGCAACGATGGATCATGGAAGGATATCTTAGCCTCCCTTGCTCGGGATAATCAGCAACTTTGTATGGCGTTGCACCAGGAGAGAGGAAGGGTCGTATTTGACCACGCTGCCTGCAAGTGGCGCCTTCTTCCGTTGCCTCTGGTGACGAGAGTCAGACAGACTCGTTCTGTCCCGGATTGAGCGGTGCACGGAGCTTGGAACCTGTAAAATCTATGCAAACCCCAACTCTGTCGTCCTCCGCCGTCGACCACCGCCATGCTAATCAGTTCTGCCGACTGACTGCTGGAGAAGATGGATGAAGAATTGAAGCCCATGCGAGAATCTGTCAGAACAGCTTCTGGGCGATCTTCAGACGACGATGAGGAAATCCTTTGTAGAAGGGATTTCTGTCATATGTAACCATAAAAAGTAGAGAAAAAAATCCTTGTAGATAGGATTTCCCTCATATGTAATCATGATTTTGAAATAAAGTCGTCTTTCTTCTTCATATGATCGTCTTTGCCATACGTTGCTGTAAAGTCTGGATATGTGCAGCTTCGATACGTCTGAATCTTTACGCCGACTCTGATAGAAAGAGTATTAGGCCCTGAATAGTCCATAGAATGCTGCTGAGCGTCCTTGAACATTTAGAACTGTCCTGTTGCTAGGACTGAGGGACGGCGTAGAATTCTGAACTGTTGATTCTCTGATGAGCAGGATCTTGTTCAGACTTCGTCTTTAAGAATGATCTCTCAAAACTCCCTTGGAACAGGGTCGAGGTTTTTGGCTATCAAATTGAGTTGCCACCTTGATAGACGGGATGTTCAGACTGGAGTCTGGATGAACCTCCAATTTTGGACCCGAGAAGAGTAATTTCTTAATGTTTGAACTCTGTATGCTTCGGGTACTTGGGATGCTCTGGGTCAAGAACGAGTATCTTCTGTGCGAACTCCTTGCAATTGACCGCCTTGGGGACTGTTCGGACATGCGGAAAGTCGTGGAGCGTGAAATCATCAGTCTGTAGCCTCTGAGCATAAAAACACCACCGAGCGCAAAATCGTAGACTTGTGGTTCCTGAGCGTGAAGTCGTAGGTTTGTTGCCTCTCGAGCATAAAAGCTACCGAGCACAAAGGCATCCGGGCATAAACCGTAGACTTGTAGCTGTCGAACGTGAAGCCGTAGATCTGTTGCTGTCGAGCGTAGAAAAGCTCTTTTAGCGCAGAACTGTAGATCTGTAGCCTGTGAGCGTAAAAACACCATCGAGCGTGAAATCATAGACTTGTGGTTCCTGAGCGTAAAGTTATAGGTTTGTTGCCTCTCGAGCATAAAAGCTACCGAGCACAAAGGCATCCGGGCATAAATCGTAGACTTGTAGCTGTCGAACGTGAAGTCGTAGATCTGTTGCTGTCGAGCGTAGAAAAGCTCCTTTAGCACAGAACTGTAGATCTGTAGCCTGTGAGCGTAAAAACACCACCGAGCGTGAAATTGTAGACTTGTGGTTCCTGAGCGTGAAGTCGTAGGTTTATTGCCTCTCGAGCATAAAAGTTACCGAGCACAAAGGCATCCGGGCATAAACTGTAGACTTGTAGCTTTCGAACGTGAAGCCGTAGATCTGTTGCTGTCGAGCGTAGAAAAGCTCCTTTAGCACAGAACTGTAGATCTGTAGCTCCTGAAAAGAAAATTTCTTCGAGCGTGAGGTTTTGCGGATCTGTAGCTTCTGAGTGTAAATTGAGCGCCACCAAGCGTGAGATCGTCGATTTGGTATCTGCTGAGCGTAAAGTCATAGGTTTGTGGCCTCTCGAGCATAAAAGCTACCGAGCACAAAGGCATCCGGGCATAAAACCATAGACTTGCAGCTTGCAAGCGTAAAATCGTAGATCTGTTGCTGTCGAGCGTAGAAAGCTCCTTTAGCGTAGAAACTGCTGAACCGTCTTGCACGAAAAAACCTTTCGAATTCGCTGACTGTCCGTTTTTTGAGGGTAGTGGGCTGACGTAGCATCCAATCATAACCAACTCTTAATTGCGAGATCCGGTTGGGGTCTCGAGGGGTTCGTCCGAGGATTCGAGGAGTCGACTCGGACCGTATATATATACCCCAAGCTTTTGAGAGAGAAAGCTTTTTATCTGTCTTCTGCGAAAGAGAGCTTTCGATTTTTCGAGTTTTCCTTCGTTCCTTCTCCGAGCACTTCGAGTCCTCAGAAACGGCGTCGAAACAAACTTCCTCTACTAAGGGAAAGAGCGTAGGTTCTTCTTCTCGCCCTTCGATGCCGACGAGAGAATCTTCGGTCGGGCAAGGTGAACCTCCTTCTGAGAGGAGTATCCCGCCGATGAGCAGTGCACCCGGCTTTAGAGGTAGAGCTTTTTGGGATGACAAACGACAAAAAATCCTTCGTACACGTTGAACGTGACAGCGCTAGGTCGTCTTCTGTGTTGATAGCCTCTTTTGAGGAAGATGACGCACGGAGACGTTTTCATCTTTTACGCCCACATTTCTAATGTGCCAGCGTAAAAACTCCATATTTTCGTAGTTCTGAGCGTAAAAGCTCTGGCTAACGAAAATTGGGGTATATCGTAAAATCTCGAATTTTTACGCTTGCGGAGGAGACTTCCGGCGTATAGAGACCAAATTTGCGCAATCTTGGCGTAAAGCACAGACTGTCATTTCTTTGGTCCGTACTTTGTGCAGGATTTGCAATGACCTATTTTCCTTGCACCTTTATAGTTGATTTGGGTGAGTCTCCGCTGGCTGAGGTGATGGGCTCCGCTGCCGGGATGCTGCACTCGAACTACCTGGAGGATCTGTCCCATGTGGCCTTTTCCATCTCTGGACCCCAGTATCCTGAGGGCAGGGAGTTTCTGATATCGGCCCAGGGTGAGCGAATGCTGTTGAGCATGATCAATGGCGAACCCTTGACACATGTAGACGGGGAGCAGTACATAAAACCGGCTTTCCTCTTTGGGGATATGATCGATAAACAGTCCCAGACGAAGCCCAAGAGGGAGCCTTGGGTCTTCCCTGCCGGGAATTTGGTCTTGTATCTGCCGACGATGCCGAGGGATTATCCTATCTCGGCTTTCTCCCATGCAACGCATCCTAGGAAGATGTCGTGGAAGCTGACTCCTGATCTTCACGGGAAGCCTGGGAAGATCTTTCATCTGAAAGGAGCTGACTAGGGGTCGTTTGTCAGTCGCCCCTCCGGCGTTGTGATGCTGTTCCGGGGTCTGTGCCCGGGTAATGTCCCGAGTGAAGTTAGCTCGGTGATCCAGCCTGTCCAGTTGCCGACCTTCTGCAACGACTTTATGAGTCGAGGTGGGGTATATCCCAAGGAGAATCCTCGGTGCAACGGGTGGATCGTCCCAACGAACTCCCGATGGAGATGCCTAGTTGATTGGGCCTTGTCGCACTTCCGAAGAGAGCTGGAGGACATTGGACTATATGCCGCCGTAAGTGCGACGAGTGTTGGGTTGCCTCCCAATGCTAATTTGTTCTTGGCACTGATGGAGCGGTATATTCCGCTCACCGGGACCTTCGCCACTCCACTGGGGGAGTTGGGATTGGCCCTCCATGAGATGGCAACTGTCTCGAGACTGCCGATGGGGGATACCCCATATGAAGAGTATGTACCCACCAACCGGGAGTTGGGGGATTTGGACCCTCGGGTGGCGGAAGTATATCAGGAGTTGATGTGTCAGTACTTGGCGTGCACCACTTTTTATGACGAGCCCTCTGATTTGGTCCGTACCACTAGGTGGATGTCTTACCTCTTCTTCCATCGGGCTAGGGCTGCCAAGTCAGAGAAAGCTTGGGGGGTAAGAATGAGCCTGTGAACTGCTTGGGCGTCCTTAGTGCCCAGGTTGTTGAGGCTCTTATGGAAGACGCCAAGGCTCCCGATCAGATTCTCGCTGAGGGGGTAGGAAAATACCCCGAAGGCACCAAGGCCCACAGTTATTTGAGGCGCTGTCGCAGGCCTCTGTCTAAGGAAGCCCAGCTGGCTGGTTTCCTCTCCATATGGCTGCGTCGAGTGGTAGTGCCCGGTATTGCGTCCGTGGATCGTATTCACCGGAATATCCTGTGGCCCGCAGTGCGTCTGGTGTTTGGGGCAAGACTGGGCCTGCTTCCTGCCATGGTGTGCCGTATTCAGGCTGGCCTGAGGGCCATGACTGATGGGTTGCTCGTCGATGAAGCTCGGCGTGAGAGCTTTCCCAGGGTGGAATTGCCATACTTGTATCTGATGGGATGGTTAATTCTTCACAACCCCCGGGTGATGTCTCCCGGTTCCGGTAGCAGCTCAGGGGGTATATTCCTGCTGAATTACAGGGATTCTACCTGGAATGTGAACACAGTTTTAGACTGTCGATTAGTGTTGAACCTCAGTCATGGCTGGAAGATCCTCTGTACTCCCCCTCCGGTACATCGCAACCAATCCGGGGTATGGCTTGAGGATTCAGGTGGAGAGAAGACCGTTCTTTCTCCGGAGGCTTTTAATTGGTTGGTCTGTATCAGACCATCCCATCTGCTGTATAGGAGCGAAGACTATTGCTTCTTCGAGCCCTACTTGCCTAGTCGATTTGCCAGGCAGTTTGGGTACGACCAGTTGTACGTGGGTAACACCGTCACCAGCTTCAGGCCCAGGGGCGGACTCATTGATGGAGCTAGAGGGTGGAGATATTTTATCATGGGTTGCACAGGGGCAATTTTATCGTGCCGGTCGTTACAACCTCCACGGAGCTGCGCAACCTTCATTCTTACGTCCAGTTTTATGTGGAGGTTAACACCTTCCATCGCGATTTCGACAGGCGTAGAAGCTTTAGAGTGCCTTCTGCCAAGCCAGGGGGAAGAGTTGAAGTCCCCTCGGTTTCTTCTGACGAGGGCGAGGAGTCTGGTACTCCGGATGAGCCTCTGGTGTCGTTGCCGAGGTGTGCAGCGCCTGCACCGACGGGGGCTTTGGTAGTCTCTTCTGGGAAGCGACGGGCTTCTGCTCCGAAGGAAGCTTCCCTTCGTAAGAGGAGGAAGGAGACGGTTGCTCGTCCTCTCCGCATTCCTGGTATTGAGGTTCCCGTGAGTGAGCCGGCACCTCCCTACATCAGGGATGAATCTTTGGCTAGAGGTTCCTCGCCTTTTAGAGAGGGACCTTCTACAGTTCCTGCTGGTGGCGCTGGAGAGTCTTCGCTAGAGGCTGCTGTCGCTGCGGCTGCTTCAAGTAGTGGAGCGGGATTGCCCACGTGGCCGCTGCAGATGGGAGAATCTTTCCCGAGGTCAGCAGTGGGGGAAGTTGCTTCTGTATCAGCGAGTGCGCTTAGCGAGACCCCGGCTGACGAATCTCGACCGCATCTCGGGGAAGGCTTGACCGAGCTTTTGGCGATGTCTGTCGGCCCACCTCCTTCTCCAGGTATGACAGGTCGTATCGTGTCATTAAGGCATGATTTAGCCACATCGGCTGCAGACGCGTCGTATATGCCGTTGGCTCCGGCTCCTAGCGATGACGTGGAGGCGCCTAATTCCTAGGCAGAAGTGTCTTCGGGGGCCAGCTCGCCTGGAGAGGTTTCGTCGTCTCAGGAGGGGGACGAACCTGTTATCGTGACCTCGCCTTTCGCGAGTATGCCGATGACTTCGATCATTGCTGTCACACCTTTTTCGGCCGTGCCACCCGTCGAGGCGGCGGCGGTGGCTACCTCGTCTGCAATTGTCCCTGGAGAGAGTTACTAGCACTGCGGCCACTTCGGGCGTTCAGTCGGGTCTAGTCGCGTTGACCGAGCAGCATACCAGCTTTGTCTATATCGGTTTACAAACGATGATACCGATGGTGTTGGCAAAGAATCTTGACTTCGAGCTCCTGAAGAAGACTTCTCAGCTTTCGATCGAGGTTGTCAGGGGGCTTGGCAATCCTGGAGTAGCTGATGCTCTGGAGGCGGTGGTTAATGGTTTAGAGCAACCCGTTAACGAATATTTCAGTGGGCTGAGGGAAGCCTTGATGCTGATGTCCAGGCTCGATTCGACCTCATGGCTGAGCGGCTCGCTACAAAGCTTGAAAGCCTAAACAACTCTATCCAGAAGCACAAGCTGGAGGTGGATAGGAGAAAAGCTGTTGTGGAAGAAGCTCTTGCTGTTGAGACGTAGTGTCGATCCGAGCATGAAGGGAATGCAGCGAGGGTCTCCAAGCTGAGGGAAAAACTTGCTCAGGCAGAGGAGTGGGCTTCCCAGTCGTTGGCAGGTTCAGAGGTAGCGACTGGTCGACTGAGTGAAGCGCGACGGGATCTGGACCGTGCGAAAGCTGCCCGTATGGGCTGTCTTCGGGCAGGGGCTAATCTGACTCTTACACATACCCACGAGGCACAGCTGGAGCGGGCTCGCGTCGATGCCTTGGCCCTTAGGAATGAGAGGATGGCTGCACTGGAGCGGCAGATTCGTGATCTGATTACTCCGCCATCTTAATGTATCTCTCCCTATGTAATTTTGCCTCCTTCTGGGAATGAATAAAAGCGACTCTTTTCTGACTGTTGTGGACCCGTCATTTCGGAATATAAATGACAGTTTTTTAGGTGAGGGGGATACCAGAGGTAGTATGGACCCGATATACTCTCGATAAACCTCTTTAGCAGGATATATCTATTCAGAGGTCGTACAGACATGATAGGGTATGACCTAACTAGTTTCTTTTCTTGGAGTAGTTTTGTCAGAATTGAGATTCTCGCTATGTTCCGCCTGGGCAGGGGGGAATTAAGTGTAGTATCTTTTCAGGAATTTGCCGTTGATGGGAGCCATTAATAGGTCCCCGTTAGGCTGGGCTACCCTGTAGGTGCCGTTCGAGAACGTTGTCTCGATCACATAAGGGCCTTCCCACTTGGGCTGGAATTTGCCTTTACTTCTGTGAGTTAAAATCATCGGCCTTCTTACTGCTAGAACTAGCTCGCCGACCTTGAACACCCTTTCCTTTACTTTATGGTTAAAAGCCCTGGAAATGCGTGCTTGGTAGAGCGCGATGCGCTGTTGAGCTTGGAGGCATTTCTCGTCTAATCCTTCTAGCTCCTGAAGCCTTAAAAGGTCATTCTTTTCTTGAGTCAGCTCATTAGCCATGGCTATTCTGAGCGACGGGATCTTGATTTCAATGGAAAGAACTTCTTCGCTCCCGTAGACCAGAGAGAATGGGGTACAACCTGTCGACGTTCGTACCATCGTGCGGTATGCCCAGAGGCATTCGCCTAGCTTTTCATTCCAGTCTCTCTTGTTTGAAGAGACAAACTTGTTCAAGAGTTTGATAATGGTTTTGTTGAAAGCTTCCGTCAAACCATTAGCAGTTGGATAGTACGCCGTGGAGGCAATATTGTGTATCCGGTTTTTATCGCAAAACCGATGAAACGTTTGGCTGATGAACTGGGGCCCATTGTCGTGAATTATCCTCCGGGGTACCCCAAAGCGATAGATGACGTGATGTTTGATGAAGCTGACCACGTTGGATGCCTTTACCTCAGTGAGGGGGATTGCTTCGGCCCATTTGGAAAAGTAATCCGTGATGGCCAGTATGAACTGGTGACCCCTGAAAGAAGACGGGTGAATAGGACCGATGATATCCATTCCCCATGCTTCGAAAGGCCAGGATACGACCATAGGATGTAGATGTTCCGACGGTTGATGTATGAAGTCTGCATGAACCTGACAGGCTCTGCAATGCTTTGCATACTGTATTGCATCTGCAATCATGGTTGGCCAGTAATAGCCCATTCTCCTGATGCGATCCTGTAGCTTAGGCCCGGGTTGATGCGCTCCGCACATGCCGTCATGAGCTTCACGGATAATCTGCTGTGCTTCGGCGCCAGAGAGACACCTCAGCAGCAGTCCGTCGTAGGTCCGGCGATACAGGCATTGTGAAGATGCATCGAAGTAGAAGCGTAGCGATCGTCTCTTAACGAATACTGCTTCCTTGAGGTCCTTTGGTAAGATTTCGTATGCCACGAAATCTATGAAAGGACTTGTCCAATCTTTTGTAGGAGGATCGGTGTTTACAGCGTAACTGCGCTCTATGTGACAGCTGTTCTTCACATAGAATAAATCTTTGTTAAAAAGGATTACCGAATCTCGCCTTCTTATAGGAGTAGCTAAGTCTGCAGCCAGGCTGGCCAGGGCATCAGCTTCCAGATTCTGAGATCGAGGTACGTGCTCTAGGAAGAACCCTTTGAACATCATGGCTATCTCGATTATCGCCCGGTGATAGGGGATGAGGTCTGGATTACGGACTTCGTATATTCCCCTGACTTGACGATGAGCAGAGAATCACCGAAAGTTTCCAGGGATTCTACCCCCAGTTCTGTAGCAACTTGGAGCCCAATTAGTAGAGCGTTGTATTCCGCCACGTTGTTGGAGCAGGGCTCGCTAAAAGAGTATGCTCGGTAGATGACGAGCTGATCCGGGGTAACTAGGACGACCCCCACTCCTGAAACGACGTTTCCTTTAGGACCGGTTCTGGAGGCACCATCAAAGAACAGTTGCCATACGTCACTTTTTCTTGCGAAGTTACATTCTGCAACTTCATCAGGGATGTCTTCGTATAGCTTGAAGGTCTCCGGGATCGGATGAGCCGCTAGAAAGTCGGCCAGTGCTTGGCCTTTGATGGACTTCTGTGGAATGTATACCATGTCGTATGGTGTTAGCAGCATCGCCCAAGTTACGAGTCGGGAGTTGAGGGCACTTGGCTTGCTCATCAGCACTCGGAGAGGGTTGATCCTGGAGATGATATGAATAGTCTGGCCGGTGACATAGTGCCGCGTTTTCTGGACAGCGAACATCAGGGCCAAGCATTCCTTCTCCACTGGGTTGTACCGGTGCTCGGCCCCAACCATCATCCTGCTGAGATAGTAGATAGCCTGTTCATGACCCGCATCATTTTTCTGCGCGAGGAGAGCTCCTAGCGAATGATCTATTGCCCGAACGTACAGCAAGAATGGTTTTCCCATGACGGGAGGCACCAGAACTGGCGGGCTGGTTAGGTAGCGTTTGATATCCTCCAACGCTTGCTGACAGGTTTCGTCCCATATGAAGGATACGCCTTTCTTGTCACTACCACATTCCGAAACAGGAGTATTTTTGACTTTTTATAATATTTAATATTATAGTATTTATAATTAAATAATTGTACGATAATATTTTTAATTTAAATAATTATGTGTGATGTGTAATTAAATATAGTATTAGATACAGTGTTCATTTATTTTTTAGCTAGCAGAATTGACCTAGAAGCCCAGTAGACGAACACTTGTCAGAATTATGGAATTTTTGTATTTAATTATTTATTTAGAATTTAATTCTTGGAGTTTGTAATTAATTACCGTATTTTATTTAATATTTTTGCGTATTTCCTTTGCTTCGATATTTGGAGCACTACCCTAGCTTTTGCCTCCCAACAAGTTTCACAATCTTGCCCTAGACATGCCCGCCTTCCATTCTGCTATTTTTATAACTCATAATTATGCTCCCTGTGCATTATTTCTGGCCGCACAAAAATCATCGCGGACGTTATTTAATAAATCCTTATTTTGTATCGTTGTGCGTTCCAATTTAAATTGGAGGCAATCTTGACCTATTTTTCGTACGGCCCAAATTAGGGTAATATTCTGTTCTGAGTCTTCTTCATTATTGGTATTGATAACCTGACCTGATTTTGGCCCCATGTACTCCTAATTAATTTTTGAACACAACTTGTATTTTATTCTAATTAAATTGAGGATACTATTTAAACCAATTCTAAAATCCCAATTTAATTCCAGTGCCCTGTTATTTGAGTCCACACCAAACTTACAGTGCCCCCTGACCCTACAAAACACCGAACACTGAATCGCCTGCCAAATTTTTGTCATTTTATGTGTTTGTGCAATTTCCCAAATTTAAGGGGGCTAAATTGCAAATTTACATTTTTGTGTCAACACCCATTTGTTTAAACCAATGAGGGAGCCCTATTAATTTTTAATTAAACCTCACCCTCATTCCTACATGAATTATTTTTCCTTCATGACCAATCTGGACACACATTTAATGGGCCAATCCTCACCCTTAAATTTACACACCCTCTTCCCTATTTAATATCCCATCAACACCTTTCCCTAGAAAACCTAGGTTTCCCCACCTACAAACAAGCCCCACATTCTCACAAGCCTCCAACGTAGGAGTTTTTCCTTCTCCTTCTTCCTTTCTTCTTCTTCTTCTCCTTCTTTTTCTTCTTCTTCTTCCTTTCTTCCCTAAAATTTAAATTTCAAAGGGGGGGGAATACTGTTCACCTTCACCTACTGTCCCCGGCGGCCCCCTCTATACTCCGGCGGCCGCTGGCAGCCACCCCGACCAGCTCTCCCTCCGGCGAGACTCCGGCCAACCCCCTCTGTAAGTTTCTTTCTTCTTCTCCCTCTTCCTTCTTTATATATATATGTATATATATATATATATATATATGTATATATATACATACGTATATACGTATGAGTATATACTAATATATGTATATGTATATTATTTATTAAATTAATGTTGAATACGCATATATGCATAGTATATAAATACATTAGTAATGTATAATTTAAGATATGTATATTATTTATTTTATTAATATTTAATTGTATAAGTATAGTATGTATTTAAATAATTGTATAAGTATAGTATGTATTTAATTAATTGTATAAGTATAGTATGTGTTTAATTAATTGTATAAGTATAGTATATATTTAATTAATGCATATGTATAGGTATTGTATATATTTAATTAATGTGTATGTATTTAATTTAATTTAATATATATATATGTGTATATATACATTGGTTTATTTTTATGACATATATTTAATAAAAATGTATACTAGGTATAATTTCAATTAATGTTTTAGTATCTGTATTGTTAATTTTAATGATGGTATATATATACATATTTTGTATAAGTAACTAGTATATTCTTAATATATTTTGTATAAGCATTTAGTATATTCTTAGTATATAATTAGTATGTATATGCATACATATATATATATAGTATAAACTCTATGGGTGTATTAGTCTTGGTATATTTTAATGTTAACAATATATATATAGTAAATTGTATTTTTGGTATATATATATGGTACATAAATAATTGTTCAACTAATATATATATATATATTATACATGAATTAAATGGTATATATATATATATATATATATATATCGGATATGTATTTATTTTGGTGCAAGTATATATATGGTAGGTATTAATGTTAGTTAAAAATATGTAACGTATTTTAGATGTCTGTCTGCCAGATGACCCTAGTTGACTAGTGCCCTGCCTGGCATGGCCCTGAGGCCAGTGTTTTGACTGTGTGTTAGCGTAGCTTCTGATGCAAATGTGGTTTTGCTTGTGATATGTTTATAGGGCTGTTGGTTTACCCAGGGGATACTCTGGAACAGGACATCCATAAATACCAGCTAAGGACCCAAGGCAAGTACATTCTCTGATAATTTCCAATTCTTGATAATTGCTATAAGTTCAATGATCTTGAAATGTTACAACTGAATCTTTGACACTGTGCTACACGGACTAGTATAGCTTGGATCTGCAGTCATGAGATGTTATCTTGATTATCGTATTGACATTGTACACGACATGTATATTTAGACATCGTACATGATAGACTTGACTTGCTCGTGTATCGTGATGTGTCATGGTTGGATCCACAGTACTAGTTGGGGGCGGGGAAGTAGTAGTAAGAAATATGATCATAACCTATTATTGTAGTATAGAAATTGTAAGTGTTAATCATGCTCTTCACCCATGATTAGCCAGGCCCTGTAGCTATCGTACATGTTCCCAAGCCGATCACATTTTGAAACTACTATTTCAAACACTTAGAATAGATTACAGTTTCCCTATTTAAATCATATACTACATCACCCGTATATGATCCTGTTTCTTGTTCTTTCATTTTCATACATGCACTGACTGTATTATATTGCCTGTCTCTTTACATTGCCTGTCTCCCTTTAATTGCTATTGTATTTATTTCAATGTCTTCTCAGTAGCTAGCATGACATGTTTATTACTTTATAGTCCTTATCAATTAAATGGAACTGTTATTTGAGATTGTGCTTTGCTCCTTCCTGACTGGAAATATTTTTCCAGACTATGCCTTAGAGGACCGCTGTCCGACACTTTATGGACCATATGGTGAGTAGTTGCAGACTTGGTAGTCTAGTTGTGATTCCGGGAGGACTAGCCGAAAATTTCTATTTTTAGTTTGTTCTTTAAGTAGACTATTTGGTACCGGATTTGTCTCCGGCATTTTTGATGAGACTTGGTTATTTGTTGAGTTAGATTATTACTTTGACTTGTGTTGTATTTAATTAAATTTTTGTTCGTTATCTTATCGTGCTGTAATCCTGTGATTGAGTATGTGCTCGTTTATTTGTGTCATCCGTGCCTCCTTATGGAGATTGGATGTTGTGTGACATTAGCTAGATAGTATCAAGACCTTGACAGCGTTCTACCGCCGATGCTGCGGCGTAGGCTGGACGTACCCACGCACTCATGCCCCTAAACCGGGTGCGGGTCGTGACACATTTTTAGTGGTGGCCCATGCAGGTCAGACTTTGCGAGTTGTGCGATGTCGTGGTAGTGTGGCATCTTTGTTACACTATTGCGTGCCTGCGATAGGATCTAGGACATAGGATACTAGGACGAGAGCGAATACTCAATCACAATTCCTTGAGAGATTCCTGGGATGACCCCTGAGAATCTTGTTATAACTTCCCATTTAAAAATCATTCCCTTGTTCCGTCCATTCTCACTTATCGATATTGAATTTGTTGATTGTTTATTAGTTATTAAGTTAGGATTTTGGATCATTTTAGGGTTTGATTTCATGTCAAGATGAATTTACAGACTGAATTATGGTATTATCTGATAACGCATGTCGATGAGGACAGCGAGGAAGATTAACACTAGGGCTATTGGACTACTAGATATGGATTTAAATTAAAATTTGAAGATTGAAAATGAATTGAATTTTTTTGAATTTTGAGAAATTGTCATTAAAACTTTTTGAGGATTTAGATTCGATTCAATGAACCTAGACAAGCTGTAAGAATTTTTAAGTGATTAAGTTTTCATTTCAGTATTTAAATAATTGACCTTGAGGAAAGTGTATGCATTTTTACTTTAAAATTTATTCGAGGAGTTATTTTGAGGAATTTTATTTGAGGATAAGATTTTATAGTGGGAGAGCTGTAGAACGAGGCTAGGACTTTGTTTGCACTGTGGCGCTGTGGGACATCGAGTAAGGGATTGTCTTCTAGCCCCTTATCTTCTCGGCCAGCGCACAGCTTCAGATTATAGAGATCCAGTTAGGCTATCCGTGGAACCGTATATTGCTCAGCACCCGCAAAGGAAACCACCCCAGCAGGGCGGGGCATTTGCGATGACGGTCGAGGAGACCGATACTGCAGGTAATGTGTTAGCAGGTTCTGTTCTTTCTGTCCCTCTCTACTTGATTGATTGACTGATACCTTAGTACCGTAGCTTGCATGCATGATTTCTTGTTATAATGTAGTTAGTAGTACACTCTGATACAAAGACTGCAATACCATGACAAAAGATACCATGACCGTACATATTCCCCTTGGGTTGCATGTTGTATGATTATAGGAAAGATTTTTAGACCAGGATTATTGGGGTTTAACCATGACGAAGATTCACGAAGGGGTTATGACTTGACAAGGGAGGCAAGATGATTAAATTCGAGGATAACCATTGATTTAAATAGAGGGTTAAGAAATTAACATTTCATAATTGGTGGTTTATTAATTCCAGAAAGATTATGACATGTTTAAATTGGTTATTAAATTTGGAAATTTTGGGAGATTTATCAATATATTTATTAAATTGTAAGTTATGAATTTTAGAATTTTACATGGGATGTTGCATTTGGAGAATCCTTAAGTATCGCATTTGTTGAGTATTTTGAGGAAGAGAAAATCGAGAAATAAAATTTGATGAATAAACTTGTGAGACGAGATTACATTTTATGATTGTGCATTGATTAAAATCAAATTAGAGGAGTGAATATTAAATTCTGAGTATTGAATTATTAACTAAAAATTTTGGGGAAATTTTTGATAAAAATGGACTTTGATTCTATTTCGAGGATTTTTCAGGAATGCAAATAATTCAAAATTTTGAAAAAAAAATTGTGAGAGGACATTGTGGATTATTAACTGATTTCAGGGATGATGAATTTAAATTTGAGGGAAACAATAATATGTATGATAAGCGCTACTTTGAGGATTTTAAATTTCGAGGACGAAATTCTTTTAAGGTGGGTAGACTTGTCACTACCACATTCCGAAACAGGGGTATTTTTGACTTTTTATAATATATAATATTATAGTATTTACAATTAAATAATTGTACGATAATATTTTTAATTTAAATAATTATGTGTGATGTGTAATTAAATATAGTATTAGATGCAGTGTTTATTTATTTTTTAGCTAGCAGAATTGACCTAGAAGCCCAGTAGACGAACACCTGTCCGAATTATGGAATTTTTGTATTTAATTATTTATTTAGAATTTAATTCTTGGAGTTTGTAATTAATTATTGTATTTTATTTAATATTTTTGCGTATTTCCTTTGCTTCGATATTTGGAGCACTACCCTAGCTTTTGCCTCCCAACAAGTTTCACAATCTTGTCCTAGACATGCCCGCCTTCCATTCTGCTATTTTTGCAACTCATAATTATGCTCCCTGTGCATTATTTCTGGCCGCACAAAAATCGTCGCGGATGTTATTTAATAAATCCCTATTTTGTATCGTTGTGCGTTCCAATTTAAATTGGAGGCAATCTTGACCTATTTTTCGTGCGGCCCAAATTAGGGTAATATTCTGTTCTGAGTCTTCTTCATTATTGGTATTGATGACCTGACCTGATTTTGGCCCCATGTACTCCTAATTAATTTTTGAACACAACTTGCATTTTATTCTAATTAAATTGAGGATACTATTTAAACCAATTCTAAAATCCCAATTTAATTCCAGTGCCCTGTTATTTGAGCCCACACCAAACTTACAGCGCCCCCTGACCCTACAAAACACCGAACACTGAATCGCCCGCCAAATTTTCGTCATTTTATGTGTTTGTGCAATTTCCCAAATTTAAGGGGACTAAATTGCAAATTTACATTTTTGTGTCAACACCCATTTGTTTAAACCAATGAGGGAGCCCTATTAATTTTTAATTAAACCTCACCCTTATTCCTACATGAATTATTTTTCCTTCATGACCAATCTGGACACACATTTAATGGGCCAATCCTCACCCTTAAATTTACACACCCTCTTCCCTATTTAATATCCCATCAACACCTTTCCCTAGAAAACCTAGGTTTCCCCACCAACAAACAAGCCCCACATTCTCACAAGCCTCCAACGTAGGAGTTTCTCCTTCTCCTTCTTCCTTTCTTCTTCTTCTTCTCCTTCTTTTTCTTCTTCTTCTCCTTCTTTTTCTTCTTCTTCTTCCTTTCTTCCCTAAAATTTAAATTTCAAAGGGGGGGAATACTGTTCACCTTCACCTACTGTCCCCGGCGGCCCCCTCTATACTCCGGCGGCCGCTGGCAGCCACCCCGACCAGCTCTCCCTCCGGCGAGACTCCGGCCAACCCCCTCTGTAAGTTTCTTTCTTCTTCACCCTCTTCCTTCTTTATATATATGTATATATATATATATGTATATATATACATACGTATATACGTATATACGTATGAGTATATACTAATATATGTATATGTATATTATTTATTAAATTAATGTTGAATACGCATATATGCATAGTATATAAATACATTAGTAATGTATAATTTAAGATATGTATATTATTTATTTTATTAATATTTAATTGTATAAGTATAGTATGTATTTAAATAATTGTATAAGTATAGTATGTATTTAATTAATTGTATAAGTATAGTATGTGTTTAATTAATTGTATAAGTATAGTATGTATTTAATTAATGCATATGTATAGGTATTGTATATATTTAATTAATGTGTATGTAAGTGTATGTATTTAATTTAATTTAATATATATATATGTGTATATATACATTGGTTTATTTTTATGACATATATTTAATAAAAATGTATACTAGGTATAATTTCAATTAATGTTTTAGTATCTGTATTGTTAATTTTAATGATGGTATATATATACATATTTTGTATAAGTAACTAGTATATTCTTAATATATTTTGTATAAGCATTTAGTATATTCTTAGTATATAATTAGTATGTATATGCATACATATATATATATAGTATAAACTCTATGGGTGTATTAGTCTTGGTATATTTTAATGTTAACAATATATATATAGTAAATTGTATTTTTGGTATATATATATGGTACATAAATAATTGTTCAACTAATATATATATATATATTATACATGAATTAAATGGTATATATATATATATATATATATATATATATATATATATATTAGATATGTATTTATTTTGGTGCAAGTATATATATGGTAGGTATTAATGTTAGTTAAAAATATGTAACGTGTTTTAGATGTCTGTCTGCCAGATGACCCTAGTTGACTAGTGCCCTGCCTGGCATGGCCCTGAGGCCAGTGTTTTGACTGTATGTTAGCGTAGCTTCTGATGCAAATATAGTTTTGCTTGTGATATGTTTATAGGGCTGTTGGTTTACCCAGGGGATACTCTGGAACAGGACATCCATAAATACCAGCTAAGGACCCAAGGCAAGTACATTCTCTGATAATTTCCAATTCTTGATAATTGCTATAAGTTCAATGATCTTGAAATATTACAACTGAATCTTTGACACTGTGCTACACGGACTAGTATAGCTTGGATCTGCAGTCATGAGATGTTATCTTGATTATCGTATTGACATTGTACACGACATGTATATTTAGACATCGTACATGATAGACTTGACTTGCTCGTGTATCGTGACGTGTCATGGTTGGATCCACAGTACTAGTTGGGGGCGGAGAAGTAGTAGTAAGAAATGTGATCATAACCTCTTATTGTAGTATAGAAATTGTAAGTGTTAATCATGCTCTTCACCCATGATTAGCCAGGCCCTGTAGCTATCGTACATGTTCCCAAGCCGATCACATTTTGAAACTACTATTTCAAACACTTAGAATAGATTACAGTTTCCCTATTTAAATCATATACTACATCACCCGTATATGATCCTGTTTCTTGTTCTTTCATTTTCATACATGCACTGACTGTATTATATTGCCTGTCTCTTTACATTGCCTGTCTCTCTTTAATTGCCATTGCATTTATTTCAATGTCTTCTCAGTAGCTAGCATGACATATTTATTACTTTATAGTCCTTATCAATTAAATGGAACTGTTATTTGAGATTGTGCTTTGCTCCTTCCTGACTGGAAATATTTTTCCAGACTATGCCTTAGAGGACCGCTGTCCGACACTTTATGGACCATATGGTGAGTAGCTGCAGACTTGGTAGTCTAGTTGTGATTCCGGGAGGACTAGCCGGAAATTTCTATTTTTAGTTTGTTCTTTAAGTAGACTATTTGGTACCGGATTTGTCTCCGGCATTTTTGATGAGACTTGGTTATTTGTTGAGTTAGATTATTACTTTGACTTGTGTTGTATTTAATTAAATTTTTGTTCGTTATCTTATCGTGCTGTAATCCTGTGATTGAGTATGTGCTCATTTATTTGTGTTATCCGTGCCTCCTTATGGAGATTGGATGTTGTGTGACATTAGCTAGATAGTATCAAGACCTTGACAGCGTTCTACCGCCGATGCTGCGGCGTAGGCTGGACATACCCACGCACTCGTGCCCCTAAACCGGGTGCGGGTCGTGACATTTCTTCATGAGATGAGAGAAGGGCAGACATCTCCCCGAGAGGTTGGATATGAATCACCGGATATAAGCCAGACGTCCTTGGAACCCCCTGAGTTCCCTCAGATTATGGGGCGGTCGCATTGCCGTGATCGCTTGGACTTTGTCGGGGTCTACTTCGATGCCTTTGGTGGTAATGACAAATCCCAGGAATTTGGCACTGGATACACCCAGAAAGGACTTTGTAGGGTTCATCTTGAGTTGATGCTGGCGCATTAATTTGAATACCGCCCTCAGGTCTCTGGTGTGATCACCTTTGAGACAACTTTTGACAGCTATGTCGTCTACGTAATATTCTACTGTTTTGCGTAAATGCCCACGGAATATGTTACTCATAGCCCGTTGGTACGTAGCCCCAGCGTTCTTTAATCCGAAGGGCATGACCGTATAGCAATATACCCCCAGTGGTGTCCGGAAGGCAGTGTGCTTCTCGTCTTCAGGATGCATCTTGATCTGATTGTATCCTGAGAACCCGTCCATGAAAGACATGCGTTCGAAGCCGCAGGTGTTGTCGATCATGATGTCCGTGATGGGAAGAGGGAATTCATCTTTGAGGTAGGCCACATTCAGATCTCGGTAGTCGATGCAGATGCGTACCTTCCCATTTTTCTTCATGACTGGGACCACGTTAGCGACCCAGTCGGGGTGTTGTTCCTCCCGGATGAAACCACAGGTTATCAACTTCTTGACTTCAGCCTCGATGGCGTCCATCATATCTGGGTGGAACCGTCGTTGGTGCTGCTTTACCGGCTTCGAATCGGTCAATATATTGAGCATATGAGTAGCTACCTTCGGGTCTAAGCCTGGCATGTCCTCATAATCCCACGCAAAGACGTCAATATACTCCTTTATCAGCTGTATAACTGCTTCCCTTTCAGGTGGGGGAAGATTGTTACTGACAAATATTGGCTTTTGTGAGAGCTCACTCCCAACGTTGATCTGGACGACTTCGTCCTTGGTGGGAGGTTCTCTCTGCTCGAAGCGGAATTCCCACTGCGTATCCATTTGTTGAGCCCAGGGGTCATCCTCGAATGGCTCCGTATCCTGCTCCTCGGCTTCTGAGTGATTTGTCACCACCATATTCACTGATAGTGCTTTTTCGAGCGCATCTGGCGAGTTGGAGGGCGATGAGCTGTTCCGGGAAGAGGAAAAGGGATCCTCTTTTGGATCAGAAGCCGCGAGGGAGGTGACATACCCTAACCCGAGACGAGTTTGTCGATTGCGGGGGTTGCCGCACGGAGGCATTCGTCTGCCTCTTCCGTCGTTGAGGCCTGGCTTCCGTTTCAAGTCGTAGCCCATGTTTTGCATGATCTTTAGCGCTTGCGGGCTATAACGATGAATCTGTATTTTCCCGGTGTCATCATCGAAAGGATCTTCTTGGACAATCGGTTGATTCCGCATACGACCGAAGACTATTGAGCGCTGACTGCTGTGGGACGATGAAGATAGAATTCTCATGTGGTCCATATGTCGTGACAACGTTGGATGGCGATGCTACTTCCCAGACATATGGGCGGTAGGAGCTCATAGCTTTCAAGAATTTTTGTGCTATGGGTTCTACCTCGTCATATGGAGTGGGTCATTGTTTTGGAACTCGAGCATGAATATACTGGAAAAGAGGATGTTTATTATCATCTGGAACTTCACTCCTGGTTGCCTTTACACCAGTTGGCTGCCTGTTGCGTCGAAGGTTGATGACCAAGGGTGGAGGCTTTCGGTTCAAAGTGATTACTAGAGGATCACCCCCTTCTCCTGTCTTGGTCTTGTCCAGGTGGATAGCCAAAGGTTCTATGGCTTTCGGACGAGTGGTTCGTCCCTTCACTTTAATGGACAGCGGCAGTGTGGCAGAGGACCCTTCTGGCTCCCGGTGGGATTCCTCCTTTGCCTCGCCCGACCCTTCTTCCACGTGGTCCTGGGAGTACAATACGGCATCGGAGTAGTACGACTCTATTCCTTTGAACGGGTTTAGGTTAGCTACCTCCGTTTGTACTGTTCCTTGTGCGTCTACATATTTAAGGCATTGATGTAGGGTTGAAGGAACGATGTTGTGGTCGTGAATCCACGGTCTCCCTAGCAAAATGTTGCAGGATACCTCTGAATCGATGACTTAACATGTGGCCACCGATCTAAGGTTGCCGATCTGGATTCTCAAGCAAATTTTCCCCAATGGCTTACTTTTTCCAGCGTTGAAACCCACGATTGTAGTGGTAGTGTAAGCTAGTTCGCTGGTAGGAATTCTCAGTGGCCTGAGCAGACCGTGAGGGATGATGCCGATCGACGATCCCGGATCTATGTGAATCCGGTCGACCTCTATGAAACCGATGTACCCGGTGTAATAGAGGGGCCTGTTATGTCTGTTATGTTTTAACAGCATGTCGTCTTGAGTGAAAGTGATATTTGGGACCACCTCCATTGCGCTGTTGCACTGAGGACATGCCACTGGTTCCTCGTCGGAGGACTTGAGTTGGGTCAAGTACGCCTCTGCCTGCATCAGCGCTTCACTCAGGGCTAGATGAGTGTCAGGGGAGAGCCTGAGTAGCTCAAAGATGGACAACCTGGCTGGCGTATTGGCTAGTTGGGCCAGGATGTTAAATTTATATGGCTTCTCTAAACCTTTGCTTGGAATGTTTTTCACAGGTTTGTCGAAGCGTATTTCTTTCTGCTTTCCTTTTTTCGCCGGAGTAGGTTTCGCAGGGCTGACGTTTGGCACGACGGGACCTTGCTCTGAAGGTTTGGTAGCTGGAGCATCAGCTGGTGCGCCTTCCTGATTTGCTCCGTTGTCGTCGAGGTAGGCCCTCCCTGAATGGGTTACGACAAGTACCTCGTCTTCGTCTGATGCAGAAGAAGTTGTGATCACGTGGCATGATCTGTATTTGGGACTCTTCTCGGAGGTAGGCTTGGCTGCCTTGGTCTCCCTTTCGAGCTCTGGCACCAAATCCAGGTGAACCCACATAATCTCGCCCTGTCGGGTAGTTAGGGGCACCAGGTTATGATTTTGACCCCTAGCCGGGGGAAGGTTAACGATGTTCATCGTTGCCCGGGATATAGGTGCAACACCATTAGGGACCTTTTGGGGAGGCAGATTGCCAAACTGCAGAGAGATCATGTTGGCCGCGACCGTCTTCTCGGTGCTGTGCAGGGTGATGGCCTTAGCATCAATTAATCCCTGGATCTTCCGTTTTAATACATAGCACGCCTTTGTCGGGTGGTGTACGTATCTGTAGAAGACGTAGTATTTGGGGTCGTCGGTATTGCCAACCTCCTGGGGCCGCCTTAGCTCTGGGAGGGTAATCTTGCCACTTTTGACGAGACACTCAAAGATACTTGGGATATCGTCGTTGTCGAAAGAGTAGACTTCGACGGGCCTAGAAGTCCCGGGTTTTGCTTGCGTGGTTGCCGCAATCTTTGGTCTGGCCGTGTTGATTGCCAGGGCTTCTTTTCCTTTGGGACCACGAGGATGGTCACTGCTGGGAGATGACCTCTTGCCTCTGTCAGAGGCGAAGATCATGATGCCATTGTCGCGCGCCTTGCGACTGTTATCTTCAGTGGCTACTGCCGAGATAATGAACGAGGGCCAATCATGGAACTGATATGGTCCTGTGAATACCGAGACCACGGGAAGAAGATTTTTCCTGCAAATGTCCACCAACGTAGAGTCTGGAACTCCTGGAGGCATCTGTAAGGTGGCCTGACGAAAGCGTTCGATGAAGATGCGAACGTCCTCCTTTTCCTTCTGTTTGACTTCGATGAGGGAGGACATAGACATGTCCATTCCTCCCTCGTAGAATCGTGTGAAGAACAGAGCTTTGAAGTCCTCGAAGGAAGTAATACAGTTGTCCGCCAAGCTACGGTACCACTTATAGGCTACTCCTGAGAGACAGCCTTTGAACACCCGAGTGAGGAGGGCATCGTTCCCTTGTAGCAACACCGTCATCATACTGAAATAGTTCATGTATTGACTTGGTGATGTTTTTCCCTCGAACAGAGCCATAGTCTGAGATTTGTATCTCGGAGGGAAAGGGACCTCCTCCCACACAGCTGGGTAGGGCTGGTTGATTCCCAGTTTCTTGAGCTGATCTTTGTGCTTCAAGGCATCGAACTGGGCTTTTAACTCTCGTACTGCCTGCATCGGATTCTCAGTCGAAAGCGGGGCTAGTTGTATTGTAGCTCCAGCGGGAGGTAGAGCATTTTCTAGGTGAGGAAGCGGAGGAACCATTGACTCTCGATCCAGCGTAGGCTCTTGGCTTGGGTTGGATGGTGGTGAGTCCACCCCCGCGCGTATCTGAGTTGGCGGGACCGACGCTTGAGCCATGGTAGTTGCGTGCTAAGCGAGCATCATCCGGTGCATGTTTTCCATTACGGATTGCATTTGTTTCAGAGATGTCTCTAGTATAGTGATGCGTTCCGCGTTCCCTGATGGCGAAGCTTCCTCGCGCTCATCTTCAATGGAGTAAGCTCCCATTTCCCTGGGGGTTATTGAGGGATTAGTATAGGTCGTTATAGAAGTCGACTCCATACTTTCTGCCTCTGACTCGGGAACTTGGCGACCTTCGGCGTCGGAATCAGAAGAAGATGACGCTGGTTGTTGTGACCTTGCACGAGTGTTTTGGAACACCCCGGCTTCAACGTCTCCGAGGGGCTTACTAAACCTCCTTCGGCTCGGAGGTGTAGAAGGATGACGTCTTGAGCTTGACCCTCCTCTAGGTATGTGTGAAGCCATGTTCACAGACGCATGCGTGGGTTCCCCTTCCTGGAAAGACAGTGAGTAGCTCAACCGGTCGAAAACCGATCGTTTTGCCTTGGAGCAGCAGCAATTAATCACAACTTTATGAATATTACAATAGTGTTCGCCAGGAGGCGAAATAGACATGTTGGAAGGTCCCCTTTCTTTACGCCTCCTGATTAGATACTCGCGTAGGTCAGGAGGGTTTCTTTCCGCTGTCTGAGTTTGTTTTACGCCGAGGGACCGTGCCTTGCGTAATATGGAGGTCCGCTTAGTCTGGCGTGAGGCTGGAGAGGCATTAGCTTCTCGCATAATCCAGAGAGTAGGCAGATCATTCTTTTGCTGGCGTAAAGGCCCAGTAGTTGAATATTCACCCGCCTGCTTTTCCTTGCGGAGATCGCAGCGCTCATCTGGTTCACCGTAAAGGTCAGATGTCGTAGAGCGCGATCTGTACTTCTGATTTGGTATTGAGGCGCCATCAGAGGTTTTGTCTGTACCGCGCGTAGCAGGAGACTGATTTCTGCGCGTAGAGCGCAGTGGATACTCCTGGGTTAGCGCTGGGGCTTTGCCAGGAGTTTTGTCTGTACCGCACATAGCGGGAGACTAATTTCTGCGCGTAGAGCGCAGTGGATACTCCTAGGTTAGCGCTGAGGCTTTGCCAGAAGCTTTGTCTGTACCGCGCGTAGCGGGAGACAGATTTCTGCACGTATAGCGCAGAGGATACTCCTGGGGTAGCGCTGAGGCTTTGCCAAAAGTTTTGTCTGTACCGCGCGTAGCGGGAGACTAAATTTTACGTGCGGGGCACGGAGGGAGCGATGCTACCACCTCATTGGTCGGAGAGATCGGAGAGATCGGAGAGTCCACAGGAATGGCGGAGGATGTCTTGGGCATCCACACTTTGCGTAGCTTCCTGCTGTCTTGGACGGAAAGAGAGTGAGAGCTACCCCCAGTCCGAAGCATGTCTTCGTAGGCAGACTGGTCGAACTGAACGACCAGTGTCTTCTTCATGGTTCCTACAGATACCGCATCGTGTTGAGCAATTACTTCCTCGTCAGAAGAGAAAGATCTCCCCAGCAGAGTCGCCATCTTGTTTGTGGTATTAAACGAAAGAATGAAAGTGTATTTCAATGACGGGGTTTATAAGAGACCCGAGCCCTTTGGTTTACAAATAAACTTGTACAATATAATCCTATACGAGGATGTGGGAGTACAATTTATTTAATCTGGGTATAAATTGCTATAGGTGTCTGATCTGCGGTCGATCACTTTAGCCCTTGGACTACACGATGTTGAAGAAGTGCCGTGGAAGACAGGATGCAGCTTCGGAGGTTGCAAAGGAGGGTGGATGCGCGATGCTGAAGGTCGTCGCTCCCTGTTCCTTGCCCGAGCTCTGGATTCTTCTCTCTCTCTCTCTATCTCTCCTCCTTGATCTCTGGTTCGACGACCTTGTCCGATCTTCGAGTTTTTAGTTTTTCGACCTTTTTCCCCATTGATAGGGGTCTCTATTTATAGAGTTTTGGTGACAGTGACCACTCCGTCGGTGTAACAACCGAGGAGTGGACAGTACAACACCCTTTTATACAACGGTTTAAAATAACCAATGCCTGCGTGTAAATGACCTTTTGAGTGAGCATGTGACGCGTGTCCAACTAAGGGGACAAAATGCGTATATCTGCTACGAAGATCACGGCGTAGAAGCCACGCAGGTAGGTATCCCTTGTGTAGCAGAGGTTGGCGTAAAAGCCAAGTGACTGTCACCTTGGCGTAGAAGCCAAAATAGGCATAGAAGCCGAACAGGCGTAGAACCCGAATAGGCATAGAAGCCGAACAGGCATAGAAGCCGAATGGGCATATAAGCCGAACAGGCATAGAAGCCGAATGGTCGTAGAGACTGAGAGGGCGTTGGAAGCCGAGGGAGCACTGATCCTGAGCGGGTGTAGAAGCCACTGCGTACCGTGCCGAAGTGCTGATGTGGACGTCTTAGCCGGAATTACGGCTTTCGAAGATGTAATCAAATCTTCTACAGAGATTTGTCATCATCTTATGCATTAAATGCATAGACGTGTTTTGAAGGTCTGCAGCCCTTCTGTGCATCCGTCGCAGAGACGTGCCTTGAGGGAAACTGTCACTGCTCTGTGTAATTAGACGTAGAGACGTGCCTCGAGCCCCGTATGAAGTGCAGCTTTTGACGTGGCAGCGGTTTGTCTTACTGCGGAGCGTAAAACAACTCATGTTTGCCTGTGTAAAATAAGGCAGCGTATTCCCTTGTACGCGAAAGAGCGGTTTACGCTGGGGGTACTTTGGTAAACGACGGTTTGGTAATATTTTTACCAAAATCCTCTGCATTAAATGCAGAGATCCGCCATCATACTGTGGGTACGTCCCGAGGGGTCTGCCATCATTTCCAGCCGTCGTCTGGGTAGCCGTGCAGCACTTTTTTGTCAGGAGTCAGAGGCCAGGTTCACCGCGTGACTTGACAGGTTCATTTCGGGGAAGACGAAGCGTTCCTCGTACGCTTTAACGCTGCTTTGAGAGCGGCTGGGTTTTACGCCATGGAGGCGATGAAGAACCCTGTTTTACGTTGGATGGCTCCGAAGGCCTCTGCTTACGCTGCTCTGTATCAAGATGCTGCGTAGATCGTTCCAGCGTATTTTTTATGCTTCTACAAATACCGCTAAGTATGTAAACACATATAATCTTCCACAACATATGTACATAATAATACATAGTAACATAATATACACATATATGGTATCATATATATATAACTTACATATATACATACACGTACACATAATCATACATAATATATATAACATACATATATACATATAAATATAACAACATATAAATACATATATATATATATATATCTATATATATACTACAATAGATAAATATGCTTACAATATACACACATATAGTATATACATAGATACATAGATCTAAGACACATCATTAGTTAAATACATATACACAACATTACATATATATATATATATATATATATATACATATATATAATTATACTTCTCCAAGAATAAGAACACAAAAGAATTAGATCTACAATTAAATTGCACATACATGGAAAGTATCACCCCGTATCCCACTAGATCTAGGATACGCATGTGACACGAGTCCATCACACATCCAAACGTACCCCGAAGGACACGAATAAGTCATATATATTATTTATGAACAATACGAAGAGTCAATTACAATTCTACGTGTCCGTATCAAAATGTGACATGCTCAAAGTCCCGTATCGGAGGAAAAATCCCCAAATCAACATGTATCACCAAATTGTTGGGATACCACCTACACGTACCCAATTATAGACATGACACTAGTCCCAAACACATAAGCACATGTCAAATTGATCTATAGGACCAATTGACACACACAACAAATGTCAATCTCGGAATTCTCCCAAAATTGACACAAAAGTACCATAACTTTCACAATAGGCCTTCTATGAACACAAAACCAAATTCTCTGGGTAGCCTATGCATGTGGGTTGATTTCTCATGGTTAAATCTCATATTTAGAACCTAATTTAAGGGGAAAAATTGAATTATACCTATTGGGAGATGAATTTCCAATAAAACCTCCAAATGTGATAAAATTGGCCTCCAATTTGTAGATCCTTGCTCCTATTTGTAGATCCTTGCTTCCTTCTTCTAGGTCCTTGCTCCACTAGCCTCAAATGGAGATTTGGAAAGGAATTGGGATAAAATTTGGTAGGAAAATAAAGTGGGAATGAAGGAATTTGGTTGAGAGAAATTCTAGATCTTGTTTTGAAATAAAAAGAGGAGAGAGAAATCAATTCCCCCCTCTTTAGTAGGCCGGCCCCCTCTACCCCTTCCTCAAGCTACTATGTAATATCCATTATACCCCTTGGGGCTTCTCATGAAGAAATAGTTAAGGAGGAAAGCTTCTAGTCTAAAGGTTTAATTAATTTTAATCCATCTCCTAATCAATAGGCTTTCTAATTGGGCTCAAATCTAGCAATTAATATATGTTGGTCCATTAGTCTAAACTAAACTAGTTAGGTCCACTAAAATAAGTTCAAGATAAATAACTAACACATAATAACAATTAAATAATACAACAAATAATTATTATCATGCACAATATTTAATTAATTATGAAATTACTTGAATGTCCTTTCCTGAAAATGTGGTAGTGACAAGTCTACCCTCCTTAAAGATAATTTCTTCCACGAAATTCAAAGATGAAAACTACCCCTAAAAAATAACAGAACATAACAAAAGAACAGAACTAAAGAACAGAACTAAAGAACAAAACTAACTATAAAAGAACATAACATAATTAGGAAAGAAGATACCTCAAGGCATAAACAAATATGGATAACGCTCTCGCATTTCATCCTCCCTCTCCCAGGTAGACCCCCCCGGAGAGTGATGCCTCCATGCGACGCGCACCAAGAAAATAGTCTGGTTCCTCAGCACCTTCCCTCTCCGATCCAGAATCTCAACTGGCTACTCTGGATAGCTAAGAGTAGGGCCCACCTCTATCTCCAAGTGACCCAATACATGACTAGGAACTGCCACGTACCGTCTCAATTGCGACACGTAAAACACGTTGTATACTCATTCTAATGCAGGTGGCAAGTCTAGTCTATAAGCAACTGCACCGATCCTCTCTAGAATAGTGAAAGATCCGATGAATCGCAGACTAAGCTTCCCGCCTCCACCGAAACGAATTATGCCTCGTGTTAGAGAAATCCTCAGAAACACCAAACCACCCACCTAGAACAAAATACCACCTTAAGAACTTAATCTATAACAAAGAACCAATAATAAGCACAAACAAAATCTAAACTATACCTCGAACTCCAAAGGTCTCTGGTGGCTATTGGCCCAATGCCCTATCTGTCCTGCGCCACACGAAGTCTGTCTCTGATCAACTAAACCTTCTCCGCTGCATCTACAACCATCTCTGGCCTAAGCAAAACTCTCTCTCCATCATCGTCCCATGCCAAGGGAGTACGAGACCTCCGATCGTACAGAGCTTCAAAAGGTGACATCTCTATACTAGCCTGGTAGCTGTTGTTATAAGCAAACTCTGCCAAATAGAGATGGTCCTCCCAAGAACCCCCAAAATCTAGTACATAAGTGTGCAACATATTCTCGAGAGTCTGAATAGTCCTCTCTGACTGTCCATCTGTATGGGATGATATGCAGTACTGAATTTAAGCTGAGTGCCCAAACTCGCCTGTAAACTCCTTCAAAAATAAGAAGTGAAACGACTATCCCGATCCGAGACTATGCTGACAAAAACTCTATGTATCCAAATGATCTACCTCACATACATCTCTGTCAGCTTCTCCGTAGACAAACCCACCTTGAAAGGCAAAAAGTGGGCTGACTTGGTCAACCTATCAACGATGACCCAAATCGCGTCTTTCCCTCCTGGAGATCATGGAAGTCCGAACACAAAATCTATAGTAATGTGCTCCCACTTCCACTCTGGAATGGGTAATGGCTGAAGTAAACCTCCTGGCCTCTGTCTCTCGGCTTTTACCTACTAGCACACTAAGCATCTGGATACAAACTGTGCCACTTCCCTCTTTATGCCATACCACAACACACTCTCTCGTATATCCCAATACATCTTGTTGGCACCTGGATGCATGGAATACTGAGAGCAATTCGCTTCCTACATCACCTCCTCACACAGCTTCCCATTAGGCACACACAATCTAACCCCATGCCTTAAAGATCCATCCTTAGCTATGGTAAAATCATTCTCTAATCCTGCTCTTACCTGAGCTCTGATGCTCCTCAGAGATACATCCTCATACTGTGCTGCCTTAATCCTATCTATCAAATCTGAATGTATCTACAATCCTCTTATCTGCATTGCCAAACCAGGAACTATCACCTAAATGCCCAAACTCTCCAAGTCCTCCAACAAATATCGATCCTCCGTCAATAACATAGCTACCGGATACCTGCTCAAGGCATCGGAAACTATATTAGCTTTTTCAGGATGATACTGCAAAGATATATCAAAATCCTTTATCAGTTCCAACCACCGATGCTGCCTCATGTTCAACTCCTTCTGCGTAAAAATGTACTTCAAGCTCTTATGGTCTGTGAAGATCTCCACACGATCTCCATACAAATAATATTTCCACAACTTCAGGGCGAAGATGACTAATGCCAACAACAAATCATGGGTAGGATAGTTCTTTTTATGAGGACGCAATTGCCTGGATGCATAGGCAATTACTTTTCTATTCTGCTGAAGAATACAACCTAAACCTTTCCCCGATGCATCACTATAAATAGTAAAACCTCCAGACCCTTATGGCAACGTCAAAATAGGAGCAGACGTGAATCTCTTCTTCAATTCCTCAAAAGCAACCTGGCAATCCTCTGTCCAAACAAACACTACATCCTTCCTGGTAAGTCTGGTCATCGGCTCGGCAATCCTCGAAAAACCTTGCACAAACTTCCTGTAGTAGCCTGCCAATCCCAAGAAACTCCTGATCTCTGCTACCGAACTCGGGTTCTTCCAAGTTTCTACTTCTGCGATCTTCTTCGGATCCACTGAAATACCATCACCAGTCACAACATGCCCCAAGAACCCCACCTTGTCCAAGAAGAACTCACACTTGGACAACTTCCTATACAGCTTCTCCTTCCTCAGCATATCCAACATAATCCATAAATGCTTCTTGTGCTCCTCCGGTGTCTTCGAGTATATGAGTATGTCGTAGATGAACACCACCATGAACTTGTCAAGGTACTGATGGAATACCTTGTTCATTAAGTTCATAAATATCGCTGGTTCATTAGTCAATCCAAACGACATCACCATAAACTCGTACTGACCATGCCGAGTTCTAAAAGCAGTCTTCGGTATGTCCACCGGCTTCACCTTTACCTGGTGGTAACCTAATCTCAAGTCTATCTTAGAAAACACCTTAGCACCACTCAACTAATCGAACAGATCATCAATCCGTGGCAAAGGGTACTTATTCTTGATAGTGAGATTATTCAAAGCCCTGTAATCAATGCACATGGGCACCGATCCATCCTTCTTTGGTATAAATAATACCGTGGCTCCCCACGATGAAGAACTCGATCTGATAAACCCCGTATCCTACAATTCGTTCACTTGCTTCTTCAGCTCGACCAGCTCGCTGTTGTTTACTGAATATACATGTTGCAAAATTGGTTCTACACCTGGCACCAAGTCTATAGAGAATTTAACATCTCGATCTGGCGGCAACCCTGGCAATTCCTCAGAAAACACATCCAAGAATTTTGCTATCAACGGATGCGGCAACTCCTTGTCTTCCACCATAGCTCTACAAATAATGCCTTCTCCCTGCTCTACAGCTCCTCTAGCAAACTCGAACTCTAGCTCTCTCGGCGGACCAAACAAAACTCTACCTCCTCTACAGTCTATGCTAGCACGGTGCCTACTCAACCAATCCATCCCGAGTACAATATCGTAGCTCGGAAGTGGCATTACAAGTAGACACACACTCAACTCCCGGCCTCCTAGAGTAACTCTCCGATTCTTGTAAATATCATTAACCAGGATAATGCCTCCCCCGGTCATGATCTTGTAAGTCCTAAGCAAAGACTTTGCTACCAAACTATGCTTCAGAGCAAAAGAAACAGATACAAAACTATGGGAAGCACCACTATCAAATAAAGCTAAAGCTGGAATGGAATCAAGAAGAATAAAACCTGCGATGACATCCCCAGTGGGTTCGTCCTCCTCGACGGTCATAGCAAACGCTCGTCCCTGACGTGCACCTCTCTGCTGCTGATGCTGGACATAACGCTGCTGCTGTATCAGAAGTGGTCCCCTCGACTGTACTGCAGGTGGTCTCGTCTGTGCCCTGAGAGCTGAAGCTGCTCCCTGAACTGCATGACGAGGACACTCCCTCGACTGATGCCCTTCAGTACTACAATACAAACAAACTCCCAACCTCTTCCTGTAAACTTTTCAGATATGGCCGGACTTCTTGCAGAAATGGTAGGAATATTGCTGTAACTGTCTCTACTGTTATGGTGCCTGGTAAAATGGCACCCTAGCTAGAGTCTAGTGTTGTTGTGGCTGCTGAAAATGTCTGGACTGGAAATGAAGATGTTTTGCAGATACTGAACTACTGTTGGCCCCCAGAAAAGAATCATGGTCTCTCTTGGGCTTCAAATCCAACTCCCGCTCAACCTTGCGTGCCTCCGCAAGTATCTCCGAGTATGTCCCATAAAAAGACGGAATGAGGATCTTCACTTCCCAGTTTAGACCCTCACAGAAATTAATAGCCCGAACCTCCGGCTCTCCCACCAAATACTCTGCAATTTGGCTCAAACTGCCGAACTCCGCAGCGTACTCCTCCACAAATATGCTTCCTTGAATGAGACTCTCAAACTGTGTAAACCCCCTGAATTTTCAAATTATTAAATCTTGGATTTTTCCCAATTTTCTGGAATTTTCTGTAATTAAAATCAAGATTTTCAATTAATAAATAATTTTTAATTAGCAATAAATAATATTAAAATATTATGAAAATAATATTTTTGGGTGTAAAATGAAAAACTGGACTTAGGGCAATTTTTCTGGAATTTATCGGGCCCCGGACCTATTTTTAAATGCCTAAAAAGTATTTATTTATTTATTTATTTATTTAATTAATTATTAATTAATTATTGATTTTATATTATTATTATTATTTATTATATAAAACCCGAGCCCGGCCCGGCCCATTAGGCCGAAACCGGGCCCAGTCCCGCCCGGCCCAGACCCCGCCCAGCGGGTCGGGTCGGATCCTCCACCCGAACCCGACCCGCCACCCGTTGACCCTTTCCTCTCTCCCCCGCACGACGACCCGCTCCCCGCGTCCGACGCCGCTTCCGCCGACTGCGCCGCGCCACGCAGCCACGCGCCTCCGCCCGCTGCGCCTAACCCCGCGCTGGCCGCCGCCTCTCTCGGCCTCCCTCCTCCACTCTCCGCCTACAAAACCCCCCCTCGACGGCTCCTCCGCCCCGTGCCAACCTTCCCCGACCACCGCTCCGCCGCCGGCTCACCCCCGCTGCTCCGCCGTCCACCGCCACCCTCGCCCCGACCCTGCCCCACCGTCCTCCTCCCCGCCGCAGCCGTCCCCGACTCCAGCAGCAGACAGCAGCCGCAGCGGCAAACTCCGGCCGCCCCGCGCCTCCAGCGCCGCCGTGAGCGCCGGCCACCGCCTCGCCGCGCTGCCCCGGCCCCCTCCGCCTCAGCCTGGCCGCTCAGCCGCCGCCCTCCGCCGCACAGCACCGGAGCTCGGCCCAAAACCCTAACCCTAGCCCTATTTCCCCCCCGTGTCCGACACAGGACACTGTGTCCGGTGTCGTGTCGGACACGATTTTGCCTGGTTTTTCGGGTCCCCTTCAAGTGCGTGTAACTTTCGCCTCGTAGCTCCGTTTTCAATTCCGCAAATTGCGTTGTGAAGCCTGTATGACCCTCTCGGTGTCCGGACAAACTGTTCGGGGCATCGCGTCCTGTGGTGATCGCACACCGCGATCCAAAAACAGGAAAAACCAGACCCTGTTTCACCCCGGAACTGAGTCCGCCCCGCCAAACGGGACGACTTGGTCGCGTGCGGTCTTCACAGATACGTACGCATCATCGATACGGACGTATGAGTTTTCGTGGAAGCTGATTCGGGTGTGCGTGCACACCGAAATCAACGCGTATCCGCGGACATCGCCCCGTATCCGTCTTTTCTGCAATTTACCCTAACTTCGTGCACACACGTCGGATCGAGACGAAACTTGCACCATCGGACTCGTAGTGATACGCTGGTCCTGTGGGTCAAGTTTGGTTCGATTCTGAGAACATTGACGAAATCGCGTGTCGTGGGCCCCACCGGCCCCGCTCGACGGGCGATTTTGTGTTCGGCTCATCGGAATCCAAATCTGGAAGTTCCGTTGGGTTCGTATCAGCGTTCCTGACCTGTTGACACTAAGTTTGGTGAATTTGGAGACCTTTGACCCGGACACATTTTTCGGTGCAAAGCGGGCCCACCGGCGGACCCCGTTTTGACCCGAAACTGCCGTTTTTGCCCTTGTCTCCAAATTGGACCCAAGGACAGGCGTTTTTAGCTATTTGACGTCTTCTGAGCGTGATGGTAATATTTATTTTAGCTTTTGGACTCATCCTTGGATATTTCCTCGAAGAACTATTAATCGGATCCAAACAACAAGCAAGTACCTGCACTTCAAGTTTAATCTTTATATTGTGATAGTTAATTCCCTGCCTTACATGTACCCTTGATGTTTACACCTAGTGTTAGAAATGTTGAATTTCATGTCTTGAATATTGGAGTTCATGTCTTATTTTTCATGTCGGGTGGGAGAATACTGAAAGGCATGTAGCTTACCCTGACTCTTGCCATGATTAATAGCTGTTGGTACACGACTGTCCATCAGCCGGATCTCGATTATTCATGATTAATAGCCGTCTATGACGGCCGGTTTAACCTTATAGACCCCTACATGCCAACTAGGTATTCTAAATACACAAGTTCACACACATAGCTTCTTGTCTAGTTATGGCTCTTGTTGACTGTTGTAGTTTCATTTCCTGTCACATTTATTCCTGCTTTCTCATATTCCTGTGTATAGCATTAACTCTGAGATATTGATGTTTCTTTTATGCAATTTTCTCAATATAATGCTCAATCTAATTGTCATAAATATTTAGTTTTAATCTTGATGTGCATTGTGTACTTTGCTCCTTTCCTGACTGGATCTGTTGTTTTAGGCGATGATGAGAACTTTGCCCCTACCTATTATGGCCACTATGAGTTAGCAGGTAACACATGAGGAGCCAGTTTCCCCCAGGAGGCTACTTCTGTGGATCAGTTAGCTGTAGCTGCTTATTCTTCTTTTTCAGCATATACTCGGGTTTGTCCCCGATTTATCTTCTGGCTTGTATTAACTGTGGATTGGTTGTCACAGATTAAATATTATGAAATCTCAGCATTCCTTTTTCCTGTTATTTTCCTTGTCTATTTTACTTTTGTGGATGAGATAGACTTTATATTACCTGTGATTATGCCCTAGACAGCGCACTACCGCCGACACTGCGGCGTAGGCTGGACGTGCCCACGCACTCGTGCCCTAATATCCGGGTGCGGGTCGTGACACGTTTTTGTGGTGGCCCATGCAGGTCCAACGACTAAATTGTTCGGTTTCAACTCAGGGACCGAACAGGCCTGCAATAAAGCTAGGATAAGTTTATAGGATCTCATCCACTTGCTTGAATCATTTTGATATCTGTATCGTATTCGAACTAATATGAACTTGCATCTTGCCTTGATTCCTGTGCGCCTCTTATTGGTTATTTTGGATACAGGGAGATGGACCCACAAGCCAGCAACGAGACTCATACAGAAATACCACAAACCGTTGTGATTACCCAAGGAAACGATGTGATACCAGTCGGTGAAGGCCAATCATCACAAGGCAGTCAAGCAAGTCAGCCTGCCTCAATAATCCGTCAAGATGGCGTTCCACCCTCGACGCAGCCTATTCTACCGATGCTTTCCTTCCCACCGGGACCGCCTATGGACGAACAGCAGATGTTCCGTATGTTCTACATAATGATGCAAGCCTATCAGAAGGTTCAACAAGAAACTCAGCAAAACCAAGCGGAGAACTTCATCGACAGAATTAGCTCGGAGTCACGTAAGCCAAGCAGTTCAAATGCAATTACCTTCGACGAAGACGTTCTTACTGCAGCACGACCTGTGGAGTGCACCACAAGGATCGAGTCTAGCCGGAAGCGGCCGTATGCGTCAGCACCAGACCAAGCACAACAGGAAAGAGCTGCAAAGCGACCACAGAGGAATCCAACTCAAGGACAGAACCAACGAGTTCCCACTTGTAGCTTTTGTCGAAAACAAGGTCACATTTGGAAGGATTGTAGAAAGAGGCTAGGTGTCTGTCTATTTTGTGGATCAGCAGCACATCGAGTGAGGGACTGTGCAGCTGCTCCAAGAACACGGACAAGCTTACGCGATGACCGTGGAGAACGTGCAGACTCTTAGAGTCACTAATGCGCGTAAGTGATTTCTTTTAGCTGCCCTTCTAGTATTGTTTAGCCCGCGCCTATTGGTTCGTGACCTCAGCCCCAACCTAGTAATTTTAAAAACTTGCTAATAACCTGGTATGTTTTATATCTGATAATTGTAGAGTCTTCTGTTATTTTGCTTATTATATGAATTTAAATTTTGTACCTCCTTTCATCATCATCTAGCGCACTTAATTTTGATGTGCTTTGTTTATGCTGCTATTCTATAGCCTAGTTTTGCAAGCTTACTCTTTATCAGGCTTGTTCATGACACGTGTATTATTGGACGCGTACACTAATACAAGTGTCTGTTCAGAATCAGTGTATTACGGTCTGATCAACCTTAGTGCATTTTGATTCGCATTTCGCACGACTACTTTACGTGGATTGAGATACGTAGTGATTAGTAGACAAATATACTTGACCTAGACATGCTGAGCATATCGTATCAGTTACATAACTAAACTAATACGAGCATGCGAATAAATGACTACCAGAATAGAACCTCAATCCATAACCGCCTGACAAATCCTACTAGAATTCTTTAAACGCCTTGATCCCTATACTTCTGTTCTATCACCCCACCCTTGAACTCTTTATTATTGATCCTCGTCTTTCCTTATTTCGGGAAGACGAAATCATGTGCTTGGTATAAGTTGATACATAGACAGTACTAGATATGCCACCTAGGCCGATCACATACTTGAGGACTAACCTTTCGTAATTGAGGACATATCATATGTGATATGATCGGCGTTGAAATTTTGAGGATTGAATGACATGAGTAACCATATTAAGGAATATTTTCTTAAAGTATATAGTCTTTTGTGATGATGGGTAAACTCTAAGTTGGGTAGCAATGCAGTTGTCAACTCGAGAGAAATGTCCTTTGGATTGTGACCGAGTAAGGTTAGATTGGAAGAAGCAAGCCATTCTAAATTTTTGAAAATTTAGAGGAGTGACTAAGATGATTAATGAATTGATATCGAGGACCCAATAGTTACATCCTAGGTACATGATTTAATTTTGAATAATGAGAGTAAAATCGTCAACTTGAATTTAGAGGATGTAATTCAGACTTGAACATTGGTGGACTACACTTAAATTATTTTTCAATTTGATGATTTGAATTAAGAATTTAAAAGTTGATGGTTGGACTACCTAGTTGGAATATTGAGGATGTGAATGTAATTTAAAAGGGCTGAAACATACAAATATTGTTGGACTCGAATCACTTCTAGAGGAATTATGATAATTCGAATCGTGAGGCAAGGTCATCTTGAAAATACTATATGGACTAAAAAAAAAAAAAAAAAAAATCTGCTTGTGGATAATTTGAGGAAGTAAGAAGTAATAACCATAGGTTGAATTTTGATTGGAACAAGTAGTCGTCTTAGCCTTGAAGTGATTGCAGTGGACGTGATTAGAATTTAAATTATCGCAAGGAGATTGCGATTGATGTACATAAAGGGTTAACATAGTATGGCTTAATTTTAAATTTTGAGGACGAAATTTTTGTAAGTTGGGTAGGTTGTAAACCCCCTGAATTTTCAAATTATTAAATCTTGGATTTTTCCCAATTTTCTGGAAATTTTTGGGAATTTTCTGTAATTAAAATCAAGATTTTTAATTAATAAATAATTTTTAATTAGTAATAAATAATATTAAAATATTATGAAAATAATATTTTTGGGTGTAAAATGAAAAACTGGACTTAGGGCAATTTTTCTGGAATTTATCGGGCCCCGGACCTATTTTTAAATGCCTAAAAAGTATTTATTTATTTATTTAATTAATTAATTATTAATTAATTATTGATTTTATATTATTATTCTTATTATTATTATTTATTATATAAAACCCAAGCCCGGCCCGGCCCATTAGGCCGAAACCGGGCCCAGTCCCGCCCGGCCCAGACCCTGCCCAGCGGGTCGGGTCGGATCCTCCACCCGAACCCGACCCGCCACCCGTTGAGCCGTTCCTCTCTCCCCCGCACGACGACCCGCTCCCCGCGTCCGGCGCCGCTTCCGCCGCCTGCGCCGCGCCACGCAGCCACGCGCCTCCGCCCGCTGCGCCTAACCCCGCGCTGGCCGCCGCCTCTCTCGGCCTCCCTCCTCCACTCTCCGCCTACAAAACCCCCCCCTCGACGGCTCCTCCGCCCCGTGCCAACCTTCCCCGACCACCGCTCCACCGCCGGCTCACCCCCGCTGCTCCGCCATCCACCGCCACCCTCGCCCCGACCCTGCCCCACCGTCCTCCTCCCCGCCGCAGCCGTCCCCGACTCCAGCAGCAGACAGCAGCCGCAGAGGCAAACTCCGGCCGCCCCGCGCCTCCAGCGCCGCCGTGAGCGCCGGCCACCGCCTCGCCGCGCTGCCCCGGCCCCCTCCGCCTCAGCCTGGCCGCTCAGCCGCCGCCCTCCGCCGCACAGCACCGGAGCTCGGCCCAAAACCCTAACCCTAGCCCTATTTCCCCCCCGTGTCCGACACAGGACACTGTGTCCTGTGTCGTGTCGGACACGATTTTGCCTGGTTTTTCGGGTCCCCTTCAGGTGCGTGTAACTTTCGTCTCGTAGCTCCGTTTTCAATTTCGCAAATTGCGTTGTGAAGCCTGTATGACCCTCTCGGTGTCCGTACAAACTGTTCGGGGCATCGCGTCCTGTGGTGATCGCACACCGCGATCCAAAAAAGGAAAAACCAGACCCTGTTTCACCCCGGAACTGAGTCCGCCCCGCCAAACGGGATGACTTGGTCGCGTGCGGTCTTCACAGATACTTACGCATCGTCGATACGGACGTATGAGTTTTCGTGGAAGCTGATTCGGGTGTGCGTGCACACCGGAATCAACGCGTATCCGCGGACATCGCCCCGTATCCGCCTTTTCTGCAATTCACTCTAACTTCGTGCACACACGTCGGATCGAGACAAAACTTGTGCCATCGGACTCGTAGCGATACGCTGGTCCTGTGGGTCAAGTTTGGTTCGATTCTGAGAACGTTGACGAAATCGCGTGTTGTGGGCCCCACAGGCCCCGCTCGACGGGCGATTTTGTGTTCGGCTCATCGGAATCCAAATCTGGAAGTTCCGTTGGGTTCGTATCAGCGTTCCTGACCTGTTGACACTAAGTTTGGTGAATTTGGAGACCTTTGACCCGGACACATTTTTCGGTGCAAAGCGGGCCCACCGGCGGACCCCGTTTTGACCCGAAACTGCCGTTTTTGCCCTTGTCTCCAAATTGGACCCAAGGACAGGCGTTTCTAGCTATTTGACGTCTTCTGAGCGTGATGGTAATGTTTATTTCAGCTTTTGGACTCATCCTTGGATATTTCCTCGAAGAACTATTAATCGGATCCAAACAACAGGCAAGTACCTGCACTTCAAGTTTAATCTTTATATTGTGATAGTTAATTCCCTGCCTTACATGTACCCTTGATGTTTACACCTAGTGTTAGAAATGTTGAATTTCATGTCTTGAATATTGGAGTTCATGTCTTATTTTTCATGTCGGGTGGGAGAATACTGAAAGGCATGTAGCTTACCCTGACTCTTGCCATGATTAATAGCTGTTGGTACACCACTGTCCATCAGCCGGATCTCGATTATTCGTGATTAATAGCCGTCTATGATGGCCAGTTTAGCCTTATAGACCCCTACATGCCAACTAGGTATTCTAAATACACAAGTTCACACACATAGCTTCTTGTCTAGTTATGGCTCTTGTTGACTGTTGTAGTTTCATTTCCTGTCACATTTATTCCTGCTTTCTCATATTCCTGTGTATAGCATTAACTCTGAGATATTGATGTTTCTTTTATGCAATTTTCTCAATATAATGCTCAATCTAATTGTCATAAATATTTAGTTTTAATCTTGATGTGCATTGTGTACTTTGCTCCTTTCCTGACTGGATCTGTTGTTTTAGGCGATGATAAAAACTTTGCCCTTACCTATTATGGCCACTATGAGTTAGCAGGTAACACATGAGGAGCCAGTTTCCCCCAGGAGGCTACTTCTGTGGATCAGTTAGCTGTAGCTGCTTATTCTTCCTTTTCAGCATATACTCGGGTTTGTCCTCGATTTATCTTCTGGCTTGTATTAACTGTGGATTGGTTGTCACAGATTAAATATTATGAAATCTCAGCATTCCTTTTTCCTGTTATTTTTCTTGTCTATTTTACTTTTGTGGATGAGATAGACTTTATATTACCTGTGATTATGCCCTAGACAGCGCACTACCGCCGACACTGCGGCGTAGGCTGGACGTGCCCACGCACTCGTGCCCGAATATCCGGGTTCGGGTCATGACAAACTGCCTCCCCAAGTCTAGCCTGTCTGCCCGAGCGAAAAATTTCTTCTTGAAGAGGTCCTTGAATACCTCCCAAGATTATCCCGCGTTAACAAAAATTGGCTCTTTCCTGAACCAAGTACGAGCGACGTCGAACAGTTAAAGTCCTACCGCCTCAACCTTCAGAACCTTAGAAAGACGGGATAACTACATAAGATGCTGAATATCCTTGAGCCAATCATCAGCATAGATGATGCCCTCCGTCCCCTAGAAGACCCTAGGCTCCAACTTCTTGAAGTCCTGAATGTTGCCTGACCGAAGCTGAGCAACCTGAGGAACATCCTGCTACTGGACCAAAACTCCTCTCTCGACTACGGCACGAGTAAGCTGATGAGCACTCTCGATACCCTGCCATAAAATGTCGGTCTGCCTTTGATGTGCCTCTGACTGAGCCCTCTGTGCCTCGAGCATATCACAAAATAGTGCAAACATTTGTGTCACCTCTGCTGGCACAAGAGGTGGAGGTGGAAGTCCCTCAGATATACTGGCACAGTTCTCTGAGTAGGTGGTGGACCTCCGAAAGCAGCTGACACTCAAATCAACAGAGAAGTGACTGGTGCAGGCCTTCGGGATATCGCAGATCTCTCAGAAACTGCTTTCCCCTGCTACGATCTAGTCTTAGGCAGCATCCTGAGACAAAGCGAAAGGAAGAATCAATATGGCACATAATGTAAGACACTCAAGGAAAGGGCAGATTAAGAGATCAAGTATCAATATCAAACGAGAATAGTTGAATGAATTAAAAGAATTTTTCGTAGGTGTGATTGAGTATTCTCAGCCTATAGCCTACATCCTATATCCTAAATCAGGCTCGCAGTAGTACAACTAAGTCGTTGCACTACCACGACATCGTACAACTTGTGAAGCCTGACCTGTATAGGCCACCACTAAAAACGTGTCACGACCCGCACCCGATGTAAGGGTACAAGTCGTGAACAACGCCTAGCCTACGCCGCAAAATCGGCGGTAGAACACTGTTTGGGTAATCTAACTAACAATGTAATGAGCCACCAACAATAACAATATTCTCAATCACAGATCTAAGATGGAAATGACCATAAATCAGATAAAGAATAGAATAGTCACATACAATTCATGAGTCTAAAATAATACATCAATGAGTCTGAAAGAAGTACTAACAAAGTAACATGGAGACAAATCGAGTACAAAGAATACTAAGAAGCTACTAAACTCGGGTCATCTGTCTTAGTTGGGATAAGTCCCTTCTGAGTCAGGGTCTCTGACTCTAAACCCACAACATCCTGAGGTCCATAATATGTAGGGTACCACTTCTCAGTGTCATCTGGAAAAAATATATCCAGTCAGAAAATGAGCAGAGTACATCTCTAACAGTAGTTCTAATCAATGATAAAAACTATGTAACAGTAAATAGATATGAAGATACAAGATGCAATAATAGATACAAGAGATACACAATAAGGAAATACTGGAATAAATACAATAATGAACAATATGTCAATGAATAAGAATATTAATGACTAAGTGAGTGAGCACTAACTTTAATATGTGATCAGATTGGGAACTTGCACTGGAATAATGGCCTGGTTAGTTATATGTGCGGTGTATAACCAACACTCACAGGAAAAAATACTTGAACAGGAAGGTATGATCACATATCTACACTAATACTCCCCAACCCCGACTAGTATAATAGATCCAATCATGGTACGCTATGGCACGAGATTCTCCAAGAAGATAGCTAGTCTTCCCGAGAATCAGTATCTATAAATGTACAAGATAAACAATAAAAAAATACTTGCACAAGATACACTATATACCAAGGAATAACATCTCATGACGAGATCCGAATATACCAATCCGTGTAACCATCGTGTCAAGAAAACATGGATATCTATACTAAATACAATGAACATAGAGGATATCATAAATAAAAAACTATCAGAGAATGTACTCGCCTGAAGTCCAAATAATAGTCTCACAGATGTCTGATACGGTACCTCGAAGACCTAGATATGGAATACAACATTAATATAATATTTCAGAAAGAAAATAAGTTAAACTAGTCAACTTCTAGGTCAACAAGTCAATCTAAGTTAAAAGTCAAACTAAGTCAACTCTAAGGTCAACTATGGTCAACTATGGTCAAACTATGGTCAATTACCTATTCCTAGGTTGCAAAAGTCTAACACAAAGATATTGGGTACAAATATTAAAATCTAAGTCATAAAACTACAACTTAGGATACTAGGATACCGTATCTCCGGATACGTAAAACAAGGGATATAAAATATCACACACACACAAATATCGAACAATATCACCTATATAAAATCCTAATAGATTAAATGGATTCCTTGGTTTCGAACCAACTTGGTATCACACCACTAAACCCCAATCTTGATACCCAAATCCAATACCTTGGGTATCCCCAATTACCTTGGTAGTTACCTTGGTATCTCAAGGTAATACCACAAACTTACTCATGCTAACTACCCTTATTACTAATATATGCTACATTAAATATTATATATATAGTATATTAAAATATAACTAGCAATTAGAAACATATTTACTAATATAATAACTACAAAATATATATACATATATATCTATATCTATATATATCTAATACTAATAAAAACTACCGAACTGTCATTAAAGCCACTGCCTGCTGTCGCTAAAGCCACTGATACCACTGATACTCAGCTATTTTAGCGACGGTTCTCTGCTGCCGTCGCTAACTGTTGTCGCTGCTGCTATGTTGTTTGCTTCCGCTGCTGCTGCTGCGACGCTTGCTGCTGTCGCTATAGCGGATGCTGCTGTTGTTATTTCTGCTGTTGTTGTATTTAGCGACGCCTGCTATCGCTGTTGCTCTCGCTGCTGCTGCTGTTGGTCTTGCTGCTGCTGTTGCGACGCTCCTGCTGTCGCCAAAGCTCATGTCCTCTATTACAATACATATTTATATATACAATATATATATATATATATATATATATATATATATATATAATATAACATACCTAAAATATGTATAATACATAATGTATAATATGTATATATATAATACACTATATATAATACCACTAAGTATGTAAACACATATAATCTTCCACAACATATATACATAATAATACATAGTAACATAATATACACATATATGGTATCATATATATATAACTTACATATATACATACACGTACACATAATCATACATAATATATATAACATACATATATACATATAAATACATATAAACAACAATATATATATATATATATATATATATATATATATATATATATATATATATATATATATATATATATAATTATACTTTTCCAAGAATAAGAACACAAAAGAATTAGATCTACAATTAAATTGCACACACATGGAACGTATCACCCCGTATCCCACTAGATCTAGGATACGCATTCGACACGAGTCCACCACACATCCAAACGTACCCCGAAGGACACGAACAAGTCATATATATTATTTATGAATAACACGAAGAGTCAATTACAATTCTACGTGTCTGTGTCAAAATATGACATGCTTAAAGTCCTGTGTCGGAGAAAAATCCCCAAATCAACACGTATCACCAAATTGTTGGGATACGACCTACACGTATCCAATTATGGATAAGACACTAGCCCCAAACACACAAGCACATGCCAAATTGATCTATAGGACCAATTGACATACACAACAAATGTTAATCTTAGAATTCCTCCAAAACTGACACAAAAAGCACCATAACTTTCACAATAGGCCTCCTATGAACACAAAACCAAATCCTATGAGTAGCCTATGCATGTGGGTTGATTTCTCATGGTTAAATATCAGATTTAGAACCTAATTTAAGAGAAAAAACTAAATTGTACCTATTGGGAGATGGATTCCCAATGAAATCTTCAAATATAATGAAATTGGCCTCCAACTTGTAGATCCTTGCTCCTCTTTGTAGATCCTTGCTTCCTCCTTCTACATCCTTGCTCCACTAGCCTCAAATGGTAATTTAGAAAGGAATTAGGATAAAATTTGGTCGAGAAATGAAGTGGAAATGAAGAAATTTGGTTGAGAAAAATTCTAGATCTAGTTTTGAAATGAAAAAAGGAGAGAGAAATCAATTCCCCCCTCTTTAATAGGCCGACCCCCTCTACCCCTTCCTCATGCTACTATGTAATATCCATTATACCCCTTGGGTCTCTCATGTAGAAATAATTAAGGAGGAAAGCTTCTAGTCTAAAGGTTTAATTAATTTTAATCCATCTCCTAATCAATGGGCTTTATAATTGGGCTTAAATCTAACAATTAATACATGTTGGTCCATGAGTCTAAATTAAACTAGTTAGGTCCACTAACACAAGTCCAAAATGAATAAATAACATATAACAATAATTAAATAATACAATAAATAATTATTATCATGCATAATATTTAATTAGTTATAAAATTACTAGAATATCCTTTCCTAGAAAATGTGAACATCATCACCACCTTCTTCCCCGACTCGAACAAGACCCCTCACACCATCCTTCCCGGCCGGAGCCCGACCTCCGGAGCAGCCGAGGGGACCTCCAGATCCCGTCACCACCTTCTACACCTTCTTCTCCGACTCCCTCCCCACCTCTACACCACTCCTCGACGACCGGAGTAACCCCACACCACCAGCACCACCACAAAGACCTCCCTCTTTCCTGTCCCAGTTCGACCTCCTCCCTGAGTCACCTGTCCTCCTCCCTGTGTCCCTGCTCCTCCTCCTCGACCACAGCCCCTCCTCCTTGGCCGGACCTCCCCCCTGGCCGGACTCCGGCAGCCCACAACCCATCATCATCCATGTCATCATCATCTTTATCATCAACCCCCCATCATCATTATCATCATCCTCTTATCATCAACATCATCCACATTATTGTCCTCATCATCACCATCACCCACATCATCTTCCTCGTCATCACCATCATGTAATCATCATTATCATCTCCCATCATATTTATAATCATCACCATTATCATCATCATCGTCACCCTCATCGCCATTATCATCATCATCACCTCCATTGTAACCCTCATCGTCATCATTGACATCGTCATCATCATTACCATCGCCATCATCGTCATCATTGTCGTTAACTTCGTCATCGTCATCCATATAGTTGCTATCATCATCGTCGTCATCGTCATCAACGTCATCGTCATCACCGTCATTCCCGTACGCGTACCCCGAGGATATCGAATTGTTTTGCGCGACTTCCGGAGCCGGATATTGGGACTACGCAGCTTTCTTGCCAGGCAAGTATACCTTGCCTTGGTGTACTGTTTAAATTTTAGTTATTATTTAGTTGCCTGCTTATTATTTTAGATTTTTATCTGTACACGTCCGAGAGAGACTCGGGTGCAGTCAACGAATGCGTTGACGTTAGGACTTGTGTCTGACCTAGTGTCTAGTAGACCCACCTAAAGTTGTGGTGTTATCGATATGACTCTCCAGGCCTTGACACATTTCTTACATGTGTTGTGAGTCTCATGTAGGGCACGAACTTGCGTATGCGGTTGGCCACCTGTACGTGTAGGTCATACGACGGATAGGGTATAACTGCTAATAGTGATGCATGTTAGAAGACTTAGCAATTATTAGTAGTCGAAGCATAGGCTATTATAGTATGAAGGTCCAATCCTTGTCCTTGTTTGGTTGTAAGGTTGGACTATTGTTCTAACGATAGACTATGAGCCGGAGTTACGGCACTGATACTTGCACTCCGTCTCGGTGTAGTAACTACAGCGTGTTATGGATACAACATGCATAGATTATTGGGCAGGAAGGAAGACTAGTAGGCGTATGGGACACCCACTTCCTTTATACTGATGCCACACTCGACGGAGTGATATGGACGATATATAGTACACTGATGCCACGTTCTTCGGAGCGATATGGACGATATACTATACTGATGCCACGTTCTTTGGAGCGATATGGACGATATACTATACAGATGTCATGCTCTTCGGAGCTGGACGTTATTATATTACAGTGCCCTTGTATGGGGGCATATGTGGCATATACTAGCCAGTCATCACGATTGATGAATTACGTCAGCATATATCTAGTCCACACTTTCCCATACACTCAAAGTTGTCCTCAAATTGGATTCACTTAGATGGTTAGTGCACCCCTTTATTTATTCAGTATTTACTTTATGGCATGCTTCTATGTATCTTGTTATGTCCCTCTGAGGACCTGGTCCCTTTCCAGGTGTAGATGTTCACGAGTATTCGTAGGAGCGCAGATCCGGGCTGGTTACTTATATTTCGAGGAGGTCTTTCCTTCGAGCCTCATGATTAGTAGGGATGTACTTATAATGTGGTTGTCTTTATATTCTAGTTCGGTAGTGGATTTGTTTCCATCCGACTACCATCTATAGATATTTTATATTGAGATCTAGTTTCATAGATATTGGTTATTTATTTCTATTTGATTTCTGTGGATGAGATTATATTATACACTGTGACTTATGATAGTTTTTACCACTTGTGAATTATTGTTCATAATACAGCGTACGCATGTGTTATGGTTTTCATATATTGGAGTTGCCATATACATGCGGCTGGCATGCTTACGTGTCCTAGTCCTACGTATTTTGGGACTGGGGCGTGACAGTACTTATAAGTTGGTTAACGTCCTATCTGCTCTGGGTAATATCACTTCTATGTCAAGCTCTTGCAAGTCCTCCAATAATTCCCTCTGTGTCGTCAAGAAGTAAGTTGCTAGTTTTCGGCTTAACGCGTTTGCTACTACGTTTGCCTTGCCTGGGTGATAATGTAGCTCTATCTCAAAATCCTTCATCAACTCAAGCTACCGACGTTGCCTCATATTTAGCTCCTTCTGTGTGAAGACATACTTGAGGCTTTTGTGGTTTATATAGATCTCCACTCGTTTCCCATATAAATAATGTCTCCATAGCTTCAGAGCAAAAACAACGGCTACAAGATCCAAGTCATGAGTTGGATAATTCTTCTCATGTACTCGTAACTGTCTACATGCGTATGCGATCACCTTGCCATACTGCATCAACACGCATTCCAAGCCTTCCCTGATACGTCACTGTAAATCACATAACCTCCTTATCCTGATGGAATAGTCAATACTGGTGCTGTGGTCAGTCGCTTCTTTAACTCCTCAAAAGCGGTTTGACACTCGTCGGTCCATACGAACTCTTGATCCTTACACATAAACCGAGTCATAGGTGCTTCTATCCTTGAGAAGTTCTCTACGAACCGTCGATAATATCTTGCAACTCCAAGGAAACTCCTTACATCTGATGCTGATTTAGGAACGGGCCATGTCTCGACTGCCAAGATTTTCTCTGGACAAACAGAAATACCATCTCCCGTATCAACATGCCCAAGAAATGAGACTCTGTCCAAGAAAAACTTATATTTACTGAGCTTCCCATATAACTGCTCTGTCCTCAAGGTCTCTAGGATGATCCGCAGGTGCTTCTCGCGCTCCCTGTGGCTCTTCTAATAGACAAGTATGTCATCTATGAAGACGACCATGAACTGGTCCAAATACTGATGGAATACTCGATTTATTAAATCAATAAAGATAGCTGGAGTGTTGGTCAACCCAAATGGCATGACCAAAAACTCGTAGTGTCCATATTTTGTTCTGAATACAGTCTTCGGGATGTCCTGCTTCCGTACCTTCACTTGGTGATATCCCGATCTCAAGTCTATCTTCGAAAACACCTTGGCTCTACTAAGCTGATCAAATAAGTCATCAATGCGTGGCAATGGATATTTATTCTTCACGGTCACTGCATTTAAGAATCTGTAGTCAATGCACATACGCACAGACCCATCTTTCTTTGGTACGAACAACACTAGTGCTCCCTATAGTGATGCACTTGGTCGGATGAAACCTTTCTCCTCTAATTCTTTCAACTGTGCCTTTAACTCATCCATCTCCTTCTTTGCCAATCTACAAATATGCGACGCTATTGGTGCTGCTCCCGGTGTCAATTCAATCAAAAAATTTATGCCTCTGTCTGGTGGTAGTCCTGGCAGTTCCTCTGGAAAGATGTCTTGAAACTCTGAAATGATGGGGTGATAAATAATGTCATCCATTGCAAGCTGCACACCATCAAAGGCTTCTGTGGATCCTCGTACAAACTCAAGTTCAGGCTGGCCTAGTACCTTAAAAAGAATGCTTCCTCCAAAATAGTCAAAGAAAGCATGGTACATGCTTAGCCAGTCCATCCCAAGCACAATATCAAAAGTAGGCATAAGCAGGACTAAGAGTCGGGCATTCATCTCTCTGCCAAGAATCACTACAGGACACGATCTATAAATCCGACTAACAGGTACAACTCCTCCGCCTTTGAAAATTCTAACACAACTAGGTAAAGGTGTAGTGGCAATATTGTGTTTGGCAATAAAACTAGAAGATATGAACGAGTGGGTTGCTCCCGTATCAAATAATGTCACAGCAGGAAAAGTAAAAGCAAGAGTAATACTTGCTATGACATCAATCTCCTGATCCAAGTCATCCACTTCTAGTGCAAAAGCATGTCCATTCCTTTGTGTTAGTCCATGACTGGCCCTCGTGTACAGATCCTCTTGAGTAGGTAGCAGTGGTCCTCACTAAAATCCTCCTGCTACTGGAGGTAGAGGTGCTCCTGGTTTAGTCATCTACTGAGCTGGCTTCGGTGCGGGAAGTGCTAGCCTCTGTATTGGCGGTGGAAGTGTCATTGTCTGCAGTATTGGACAGTCTCTCGCCATATGCTATCCGGAACCATACCTCATATATTATCCCAAACAAGTCCGACGGTCTCTCGAAATGTGCCTACGTTTCCCACAATAATTGTAGTGGGGATTCTTGTAAACCCCCTGATTTTCAAGAATTTTAATTTGGAATTTTTCTGAATTTTCTGTATTTTTTGGAATTTTTCTCTAATTAAACTAAGGTTCTTTAATTATTAAATGATTTTTAAATTAAATTAAATAATATTAAAATATTATAAAAATAATATTTTATGGTGTAAAATGAAAAACTAGACATAGGATAATTTTTCGGGAATTATTTGGACCCCGAAAGCATTTTAAAAGCCTTAAAAACTAATTATTTAATTAAACCAAAATAAACCGGGTTTATTTGTAATAAACCAAACCAAGTTGAACCAAATCGGCCGGTCCAACCAAACCGCACCCAACTTAAACCTAGCGGGTCGGATCCGGGTTTAACCCGGGACCCGCAACCCGTTTACACCCGATCCGCATTCAAAACCTAAACGGATCGGGCCGGATCCGCCTGACCCGACCCGTCACCGCCCGAGCCCGCTAGCCCCTTTCTCTCCCAACCCGAACCCGACCGTTGGCCTCCCTCCGCCGGCCGACTCGTCGCCTGTTCACCTCCCAGCGCCGCTCCGGCTACCCGCAACAGCCGCCGCATCGCCTCCGCAACCGCCGTCGCTCCCTCTCCCCATCTCCGTCTATATAAACCCCTCCCTCTCCGCCACCGGCTGCCCCGCCTCACCCCGACCTCGCCGTAACCCTAGCCGCCCTCCTTCCCATCTTCCTCTTCCGCCCAGACACTCCCGCAGCCCCGCCTTCCCTTCTCCCTCCTCCTTTATTCTTCGCCTCAGGCCAGAGCCACCCGTCGCTGCCAGCCGCCTGACCTCGCCACAGCAGCAGCCCAGCAGAAGTCTCCCCCGCGGCAGTGGTCACCCGAGCCCAGCCGACGACCCTCGGCTTCGTCCCAGCCGCCTCAGGCGACCGCCTCCTCCGCTGCCCGGCCTCCCTCCGGCACCCTCCAGCCTCCGGCAAGCTCTGGCGGACACAGATGCCCTAGGGTGGACATGGACACAGCCGCTTCTGACCGGACACAACCCTAACCCTAGACACGTGTCGGACACGAAGAATTCGTAGTTTCTGGAGCCCTGTTCAGGTACTCATATCTCTCTCCTCGCTGCCCCGTTTTCATTTCCGTCAGTTGCATTGCGTAGCCTGCATGACCCCCTCGGTGCCCGTGCAACCTGCGCAGTGCATCGCGACCTGTGGTGATCGCGAATCGCGATCCAAAAACAGGAAAACCAATGCCCTGTTTCATCCCAGAACTGAGTGCGTCCCGCCAAACGGGATGACTTGGTCGCGTGCGGTCTTCATCGATATGTGCGCGTCGTTGATACGGACGTGCAGGATTTCGCAGAAGCTGATTCGGATGTGCGTGTACACCAGAATTAACGCGTATCCGCGGACACCGCCCCATATCCAACCTTTCGAATCTCGCTGTAACTTAGTGTACACACGTCGAATCGAGACGAAACTTGCGCCATCGGACTCGTAGCAATACGCTGGTCCTGTGAGCCAAGTTTGGTTCGATTCTGAGAACGTTGACAAAATTACGTGTCGTGGGCCCCACAAGCTCCACTTGACGGGCGATTTTGTGATCGGCTCATCGGAATCCAATTCTGGAAGTTCCGTTGGGTTCGTATCATCGTTCCTGACCTGTTGACACTAAGTTGGAGAGATTTGGAGACCTTTGACCCTGACGCATTTTTCGGTGCAAAGCGGCCTACATGTGGACCCCGCTTTGACCCGAAATGTTATTTTTGCCCTTATTTTTAAATTGTACTCAAGGACATGCAGTTTTAGCTGATTGGTATTTTCTGGATCTGATGGTGATGTTTATTTCAGCAACCGGAGTACTCCCTGCAAATCCCGCTGAAGTCAGAGCTATAATTGGAGCCGAAAACCCAGGCAAGTGTACCTTGCCATAATTGCAGTATAATGATTCATTTTGTTCTCTTGATTTATTTTCCTGTGACTGTTATTCATGCTTAAACCTAGGGCCGTGTGACTTACTTAGCTTCCGATTAATAGTCGGGTGCCAATACCGTACGCGGGGTTGTGTAACGTCACTTAGAGATGGATATCGTGACATTTACATTCTCGTACTTGCCATATCAAGTACCTTATACCCAGGACACCTGACACAAATCATGAGACAGAATCTTCCTGAAATATTTAAGGTGATTCTGTATAGAATACAGGTTTATGACTTATACATTTTACATACTTAGATTTTATTCTGACTTGCTGCATTAGTTTTGATCCTGCGTGTTATGGACATGAGACGTGAGATTACATTGGGTGGGGAGAGTATTACCATATCAAGGCTAATTATATTATATATATTGTCATCTGGATGTGTCCTAGTCTCTGACACAGAGCTTTGGCACCAGTTCTGGCCCTTCGAGAAAATACTGCTATGGTTTCTTTGACACTGATCATGTAGTAGTCTCAGCCTGAGTATGACTAATAACTCTCACTTGCATAACACTTAGCTGGTTTAAATTATTTACCCTATTGTTTCCTTTATTTATGCACTGCATTTATTTTGGCTTGAGCTTTCTTGTACCTTGCTATGTCCCCTGAGGACCTGGATCCGGATTATGTCCCCAGGATTAGTAGACGAGGTCTATCCAGAGATATACGGAACAAGAGCACTTCTCGAAGCAGTACCAGAACCTGAGGACGAGGTGATCGCTGAGGACTTCTCCTGAACATCTGCTTCTTCCATGCTCAGTTGTTATGTCAAATAAACTCTATATTTTCTGTTTATGATAACTTTTGTAAACAGACTTAATATCGGGTTGTTCCCCGATTTTATTTATTTTTGACTGGATGTTGTTTAATATTTTTTTTGCTGATATTGCTATCTTTAATCTGTGGATGAGATTAGTAAACCCTGACTATTGTAATACAGCTTAAGTATGCTCTGATGGATCCATTAAATTGGGTTTGTCCAATGGTGCGTGCTGCTGGCCATTGCTACGTGTCCAGTCCCCGATATTTTGGGACTGGGGGGTGACATGGTTTTGTGGTGGCCCATGCAGGTCAATGACTAAATTGTTCAGTTTTAACTTAGGGACCGAACATGCCTGCAATAAGAATATAATAAGTTTTTAGGATCTCATCCACTTGCTTGAATCGTTTTTGATATCTATATCGTATTCGAACTAATTTTGACTTGCATCTTGCCTTGATTCCTGTGCGCTCTTATAGTTTATTTTTGATGCAGAGTAATGGATTCACGAGCAACCGACAAAACTCAAGCAAGAACACCAATAGGTGCTGAAGCCACCTACAGAGAAGATGAGGTAACGCCATTGAGTAGAGATCCCTCTACTCACCGAAGCAGCCAAGCAGATCATCAAGCTTCAAGATTTTAGCGTGATGACATTCCACCTCCGCCGCAGTTCGTTCCACCAATGCCTGTATTCCCTCAAGGGCAGCCTATTGACGGGCAACAGATGTTCCAAATGATCTACGCAATGATGCAAGCCCAGCAACAAGTCCAAAATGAGGCCCAACGTTGCGAGGCTGAGTACTTGAGGAACAGTATAGTAAATATACTGGAGCAGGTCAACCTACCAGCTCGACGACCAATGATGGGCTCTATCACCGATTTTTGCCAGCTGAAGCCCCGTACCTTTTCTGGCAAGGAGGGACCAACCGAAGTTCATGAATGGCTCACCAACATTCGGCATCAATTAGAAGCAGCTGAGCTTCCACGGGAACGTTGGATGACTGCCGTCAGAATGCAATTGACGGATAATGCTCATCACTGGTGGCTACCCGAGGAGACACGGCTCGGACCAGACCGAGTTACTTGGGAAGAGTTCTCCAGACTCTTTCAGGAGATGTACATTCTGGCTATCGCTCGATCAGAACTTCAGGACAAGTTCAATCGCCTCACTCAGGATGCTATGACGGTGGAAGAGTACAACACCGAGTTCATTCGTCTAAGTCGCTTTGCCCCAACATTGATCCCGACAGAAGAAGAGAAGGCCGAGAAGTTTTTTGACGGACTCAACTTTGAGTTACAGAAACTAATTGGATCCGTTGCGCCTACTTCGTACTCGGACGTCCTTGCTACAGCTCGACGCATGGAGCGCATCACCAGGAGAGAGACCAGTCTGAAGTGGCCTTCCCCATTAGCAATAGCCAGAATACCACAAGAAGAAGCAGCAAAGAGACCTCACCTACACCAACAGCAGAAAGCAGCTACCCCACAAGTAATAGTCCTCTTTACTTGTCACTACTGTGGCAAAGCAGGCCATCTCGCTAGGGAATGCCGACGCAGGTTAGGACTATGCTTAGGTTGCGGATCCAGACAGCATATAGTGAGGGACTGCCCTGAGCGTAGAGAAGGAGCACCAAGGACAAACCAACAAGCTCTACCAGCACCAGGAGGATATCAACCAAGGCCACCCTTGGCACCTCGAGCAGCACCCTTCCAGCAAGCCCAGCAACAGCAGAGGGCACCACCTCAAGTACGCGGACAAGCTTTTGCGATGACTGTGGGAGACGCGCAGAACCATGGAGTAGCTAATGCGCGTAAGTTTTTGTAGTTCTGTTTCTATTATTGCTTTAGTTCGTGCCCGTTGGTTCGTGACCCTAGACTTAACCTGATAGTTTTAACTTGATAATTGATAACCTAGTGTTAATCTAAGTAATTTTTGAATTTGCCAATAATTTAGAATATTTTATAAATATTAAACTGATAAGTTTTTAAAGGATAAAACTGGTTTTCTAAAACTGTAATTTTATAGATTTCCTTCATTCGGGAAATTTCATAATATTTAATGCTTAGGGAAATAATTTTTCCTGGGTGTTACTCTCAACCTTGATTCTCCTTGATTTTGATGTACTTCGAACAATGTTTGCAACCGTGTCATCTTTGTTGACCGGTTAATCTTTGATTACGAGGACGCAATCCTCTTTAGGGGGATAGATTGTAAATCTGCTAATTTTCAAGAATTTAATTTGGAATTTTCCTGAATTTTCTGTAATTTTCTGGAATTTTTCTCTAATTAAACTAAGGTTCTTTAATTATTAAATAATTTTTAAATGATATTAAATAATATTAAAATATTATGACAATAATATTTTATGATGTAAAATAAAAAACTAGACATAGGGTAATTTTTTGAAAATTATTTGGACCCCGGAAGCATTTTAAAAGCCTTAAAAACTAATTATTTAATTACATCAAAATAAACTGGGTTTATTTGTAATAAACCAAACCAAGTTGAACCAAACCGGCCGGTCCAACCAAACCGTACCCAACTTAAACCTAGCGGGTCAAATCCGGGTTTAACCCGTGACCCGCAACCCGTTTACACCCAATCCGCATTCAAACCTAAACGGATCGGGCCGGATCCGCCTGACCCGACCCGTCACCGCCCTAACCCACTAGCCCCTTTCTCTCCCAACCTGACCCCGACCGTTGGCCTCCCTCCGCCGGCCGACCCGCTGCCCGTTCGCCTCCCAGCGCCGCTCCGGCTACCCGTAACCGCTGCCGCATCGCCTCCGTAACCGCCGCCGCTCCCTCTCCCCATCTCCGTCTATATAAACCCCTCCCTCTCCGCCACCGGCTGCCCCGCCTCACCCCGACCTCGCCGTAACCCTAGCCGCCCTCCTTCCCGTCTTCCTCCTCCGCCCAGACACTCCCGCAGCCCCGCCTTCCCTTCTCCCTCCTCCTTCATTCTCCGCCTCCGGCCAGAGCTACCCGTCGCTGCCAGCTGCCTGACCTCAACACAGCAGCAGCCCAGCCGAAGTCTCCCCCGCAGCAGTGGCCGCCCGAGCCCAGCCGACGACCCTCGGCTTCGTCCCAGCCGCCTCAGGCGACCGCCTCCTCCGCTGCCCGGCCTCCCTCCGGCACCCTCCAGTCTCCTGCGAGCTCTGGCGGACACAGATGCCCTAGGGTGGACACGGACACAGCCGCTTCTGACCGGACACAACCCTAACCCTAGACACGTGTCGGACACAAAGAATTCATAGTTTCTGGAGCCCTGTTCAGGTACTCATATCTCTCTCCTCGCTGCCCCATTTTCATTTCCGTCAGTTGCATTGCGTAGCCTGTATGACCCCCTCGGTGCCCGTGCAACCCGCTCGGTGCATCGCGACCTGTGGTAATCGCGAACCGCGATCCAAAAATAGGAAAACTAACGCCCTGTTTCACCCCGGAACTGAGTGTGCTCCGCCAAACGGGACAACTTGGTCACGTGCGGTCTTCACCGATACGTGCGCGTCCTTGATACGGACGTGCGGGATTTCGCAGAAGCTGATTCGGATGTGCGTGCATACCGAAATCAACGCGTATCCGCAGACACCGCCCCGTATCCAACCTTTCTGAATCTTGCTGTAACTTAGTGTACACACGTCGGATCGAGACGAAACTTGCGCTATCGGACTCGTAGTAATACGCTGGTCCTGTGAGCCAAGTTTGGTTCGATTTTGAGAACGTTGACAAAATCGCGTGTCGTGGGCCCCACAGGTTCCACTTGACGAGCGATTTTGTGATCGGCTCATCGGAATCCAATTCTGGAAGTTCCATTGGGTTCGTATTATCGTTCCTGACCTGTTAACACTAAGTTGGACAGATTTGGAGACCTTTGACCCTGACGTATTTTTCGGTGCAAAGCGGCCTACATGTGGACCCCGCTTTGACCAAAAATGTCATTTTTGCCCTTGTCTCCAAATTGGACTCAAGGACAGGCATTTTTAGCTGATTGGTATTTTTTGGATCTGATGGTGATGTTTGTTTCAGCAACCGGAGTACTCCCTGCAAATTTTGCTGAAGTCAAAGCTACAATTGGAGCTAGAAATCCAGGCAAGTGTACATTGCCATAATTGTAGTATAATGATTCATTTTATTCTCTTGATTTATTTTTCTGTGACTGTTGTTCATGCTTAAACCCAGGGTCGTGTGACTTACTTAGCTTCTGATTAATAGTCGGGTGCCAACACCGTACGCGTGGTTGTGTAACGTCACTTAGAGATGGATATCATGACATTTATATTCTCGTACTTGCTATATCAAGTACCTTATACCCAGGACACCTAACACAAATTATGAGACAGAATCTTCCTGAAATATTCAAGGTGATTCTGTATAGAATACAAGTTTATGACTTATACATTTTACATACTTAGATTTTATTCTGACTTGCTGCATTAGTTTTGATCCTGCGTGTCATAGACATGAGACGTGAGATTACATTGGGTGGGGAGAGTATTACCATATCAAGGCTGATTATATTATATATATTGTCATCTGGATGTGTCCTAGTCTTTGACACAGAGTTTTGGCACCAGTTCTGGCCCTTCGAGAAAATACTGCTATGGTTTCTTTGACACTGATCCTGTAGTAGTCTCAGCCTGAGTATGACTAATAACTCTCACTTGCATAACACTTAGCTAGTTTAAATTATTTACCCTATTGTTTCTTTTATTTCTGCACTGCATTTATTTTGGCTTGAGCTTTCTTGTACCTTGCTATGTCCCCTGAGGACCTGGATCCGGATTATGTCCCCAGAATTAGTAGACGAGGTCTATCCAGAGATATACGGAACATGAGCACTTCTCGGAGCAGTACCAGAACCTGAGGACAAGGTGATCGCTGAGGACTTCTCCTGAACATCTGCTTCTTCCATGCTCAGTTGTTATGTCAAATAAACTCTATATTTCCTGTTTATGAGAACTTTTGTAAACAGACTTAATATCGGGTTGTTCCCCGACTTTATTTATTTTTGACTGGATGTTGTTTAATATTTCTTTTGCTGATATTGCTATCTTTAATCTGTGGATGAGATTAGTAAACCCTGACTATTGTAATACAGCTTAAGTATGCTCTGATGGATCCATTAAATTGGGTTTATCCATCGGTGCGTGCTGTTGGCCATTGCCATGTGTCCAGTCCTCGATATTTTGGGACTGGGGCGTGACAATTCTCTGAAATCTGGTACGGTCCGGCTTTGTGCTGATACTGTTGTTGCTGTGCCATAGGACGTCTGATAGGCCCTCCTTACTGTGTCCTTGCCGGTCCCTGCTGTGTCTTCAGTTGACCTTCTTTTCCCTTGCTGATGGTCTCTTGTTGTCTAGCTTCTGTAAATAATTCGGCATAAGAGATTCGGGACTGTGATCTAGTGTAGTGTTGGAGCTCCTGAGTCAGTCCGCGGTGAAACCTCTTAGCCTTCTCCAAGTCATTCGGTATCAGGGCAGCGCCATATTTACTAAGGCGACTAAACTCTGCATCATACTCGTCAACTATTTTGTTCCCCTGCTCCAAATGAAGAAATTGATCACACAATGCATCCCTTACAGTGTTCGGGAAGTACTTCCTCTCAAAGCACTCCAAGAATTGCTCCCAAGTCTGATACGTACCCAACTGGCACTCCATTGATTCCCACCAGTGATGAGCATTACCATCTAGCAGCGTCCTTACGCCTGTCATCCATAGATCTGTAGGTAGCTGCGATGCTTCTAATAACTTCTGAGTGTGGGTAATCCAGTTTGTAGTCTCGTCTGGGCTCTCAGTGCCTTTATACGGCTTTGGACCCATCTGTATAAGGTCCTTTACTGAACAAACTCTAGCTCACGATACTTGAACTAGTGCCTGGGCTGGTACAGAAGCTTGTGCAACCATCCTCTCAAGTGCTGCCAGAAATTCTTGCCTCTGCTCTGCCGCTTGCTGCCTCTGCTTTGTAGCTAGTATGGCTGCCTGTTGTCTCTGTTCCTGCATCATTATTTGGAAGAATTAGAACAGCTGTATCTGGCCATCCTGTGGCATCAATGAAGTTGGAAAGGTCCCATTAAGTGATACAGAAAGGTCAGGTGGGACTGGATTATAGGTCTGTCCATCCGTCCCCGGAAGTCTAGGAATTGTTGAGGCCGCTCCTTGAGTCTGGCTGTTGACTCCTGAAGGTGTGCCGCCACCGACGACAGTACATCCACTACGCGAATCCATCTCTCTGCAAGACGTGGACAAATGATTAGAAGGAGTACATGAATCAAACAGGATGCAAGTATTTAAATAGGATAGTTGAAAGGGAAGATGAGTTTCAGTCAAGCGTGGATGAGATCCTATATTCCACTCATATATGCAGGCTTGTTCGGTACAGTAATATAACCGAGACAATATATTCTCGACCTGCATGGGCCACCACTAAAACATGTCATGCCCCAGTCCCAAAATACGTAGGACTATGAATACATAACACACCAGCCGTATGTATATAAACTCCAATATATTGAAACCATACACACACGTACGCTGTATAATGAATATCAAATCCACAAGTGATAATATACTGTCAACAAGTCACACGCAATCTATATCTCATCCATAGTACAAATAGGGAAATAGGAATAAATAACAGAATATCAAATATGAAGTCTCAAAGTATGATAGTCGAATGGAAATAAATCCACTACAAATCGACTATACTAAAACTACCAAATGAGAGAAGAGATCAAACTCTAATATAAGATAAAAGTCCACAAAGAAATAGCCACTAGAAAATCCATCAGCTGCGATGAATCAAAGGTACTCTGAAGATAAGACCCCCTCAGTCTAGTATAAAGCGTCAAGTCCGGGTCCATACTCCCGTGGATACTCCTGTAAGTCTATACTTGGAAAGGGACCAGGTCCTCAGAAGGACAAAACAAGATACATAAAAGTATGCCAATAAAGTACTGAAAATAAATATCCAAAAGGTCGCCTAACCGTCTATGCGAATGGAGTTTGAGAACAACTTTCCAACAAGTGGGCTATCTGGCTAAAATGGGATTAGCATCATTCTCTTGGAGATTCAGGGGCCTACAAAGCATGTCATCTTTTGAATGCCAGAGGCCGCCTGATAATAATAATATATAGTGGTCATCATGATCGCGCATCTCCGGCGGAGCATACGGGTTACACAAGGAAAGTACAAAGGAGCCCAAATGCCTTGTTGTTCTCCCCACCCCATGCTCTAAGCATGTCACATCCATGACACGATGATACCTCTAAATAATTGTCAGGTCTTCTAGCATGCAAAGTTTCTATCGGCAGTTATCCCTATCCGTCGCACGACCTAAACGTACCAGTGGCCAGCCAAGTATGCAAGTCCATGCCCTACATGAAAATCATACTCGTATAATAACTGTGTCATGGCCAATGAAACATAAATGCCTCATGATAATAGGGTGGTCTCATAACTAGGTCAACATGCATATATATAATAAAAACAGAATACGACCCCACCGTCGTTGCACCCAAGTTATCCTTGGACGTGCATCTTATATAGCAGTTAAAATATTTGAACTAAATGACAAAAATAAAATACATGCATCATATGTAATGTAAATCACAGTACAATGGCAAGGTATACTTGCCTGGCAAGCAATCTGTATAGTGTAAGCGTCCAGATATTAGGTACACAGGATCAGAAACTAAGGCCTCCGAATAAACGTCTCCGGATACTGGAATAAACATCACCAACGTTCCCGGAATCAGCGAGATAGCTAGAAAATACTACCCTTTCATCCAATTTGGACATAGGAGCAAAACGGTAATTTTGGGTCAAAGTGGGTCCACATGTGGGCCACTTTGCACCGAACAATATGCCAGGGATAAAGGTCTCTGAATGGGACAAATTATAGGTCAAACAAAATCTAAAAGTTAATACGAACTCAACGATATGTCCAATTTTTTATTCTGGTGAGCCGAACACAAATTCGCCCAAAAAGTCAACTGTGGGGCCCACAAATAGGCGGCTTGGTCAACTCTCTCGGAATCGCGTAAAACTTGGGTCACAGGACCAGCGCGATACCACAAGTCCCATGGCGTAAGTTTTGTCGCATTCCGACGAACGTATACTAAATGGTACGATATTTTGCAAAAGTTGCGATACGGGAATTTTTTACGGATACTGGTTGATTCCGACGCGAATACACGTCCAAATCAGTTTCCGTAAAAGCCCACATGTAAGGATATACCATACATGCCTTTCGGTACAATTGGTACGCGACGAGGCGGTCTCGTTTGGCGCGGCACTCTCCGTATTACAAATTTTAATGTTCCAAAAATAAGTTTTTCATGATTTTTAATCCAATTTAATTCTGTATATAACACCAAATAAAATAATCTAATTAACAGAAAGAAATCTCGGTTATATGGTCTTCATATAGCAAAAGGAAAATTTTAAGTTTGGATGACTGTGGTGGAAGATATTGGTCTCTAAACATGGGTCATCGCAACAGTTTTCTGTAGTTGAAAAATCTTAGTTTTTCTCCAACTTGGCCTTGATTTTTACCTAGGGTTTAACGTTGTTCGATGGAAACTAAATTACAGAGTTAGAAGGGGGATAGGTCCTGAACATACCGGTGAAGATGGATCAGAATTTGGTCGTGAGATGAAACGGGAATCAGTACGGGAAGTCGGGGTCGTCGCAGTCAGATTCTGCGTGGGTGACACGCGGTCGAGAACGCTGATCGGCGGGTCCAGTCGGTGCTGCGGTGGCTCCGGGCGATGGAGGTCGGCGGCACGGAGCTAGGGTTAGGGCTTAGGGTTTTCACAAGTGGGATAATATATATATATATATATATATATATATATATATATATATATATATATATATATAGAGAGAGAGAGAGAGAGAGGAGTAGAGGGAGAGAGCGGATGTATTCCGCGGGTGGTCGGGTCTACAGCGGCTGGGGGGTTTAGGCTTAGGCGGGTGAGGTTTTAGGCTGGGGTTGCTGGCTTCAGTGGTTTAGTTATTTTTTTTGTTTCTTTTCTATTTCTTTTTATTTTCTTTATTCTATTTATTACTATATATATGTATATATATCTATATTTTATATATATGTTTTTATGGTATAAAAATTCTAGAAAAATATTTTTGTACATAAAAATAATCTTTCATCTTTCTACAATGATTTTTCTACCTAAAATAAAATAAGATAAATTAATAGTTTTTTGCCATAAATTTCTAAATGCATATTTACCTAATAATTAAATTTTAATAAATTATATTTTCGAATTAACTAATAAATACTATAAATAAACTAAATGATTAATTAAATAATTTATACGGTTTTAAAAATTATGGGCTTTATACTGCGTCACGAGGCGGAGAACTTAAGGAACAGTATAATGACCGCACTAGAGCAGGCAAACACATCAGCTCGACGGCCATCGACGGGAACTATCACCGACTTCCGCCAGCTGAAGCCCCGTACCTTTTCTGGCAAGGAGGATCCCACTGAAGTTTATGAGTGGCTCACAAACACTCAACTTCAATTAGAAGCAGCTGAGCTTCCAAGGGAACGTTGGATGACTGCCGTCAGGATGCAGTTGGCGGGCAATGCGCATCACTGTTGGCTAACTAAGGAGACACGGCTCGGACCAGACTGAGTCACTTGGGAAGAGTTCTCTAGACTCTTTCAGGAGATGTACATTTCATCTATTGCTCGATCAGAACTTCGGGACAAGTTCAATTGACTCACTCAAGACAATATGACAGTGGAAGAATACAATGCGGAGTTCATTCATCTGAGTCGCTTCGCCCCTACCCCGATCCCGACAGAAGAAGAGAAGGCTGAGAAGTTCTTCGACGAACTAAACTTTGTGCTACAGAGACAGATTGGCTCGGTTGCACCTACTTCTTACTCGGACGTCCTTGCTACAGCACGACGCATGGAGCGCGTCACCAGGAGAGAGTCCAGCCTGAAGTGGCCTTTCACATCAGCACCAGCCAGAGCACCACAGGAAGAAGCTGCAAAGAGATCTCACATGCACCAGCCACCCTGAGCATCTTCGTAGATACTACCTATATGTCAATATTGTGGCAAGCGAGGCCATTATGAGAGCGAGTACAGACGCAAGTTGGGATTATGCTTGATTTGCGGATCCAACCAATATTTAGCCAAGGATTATCTTGAGCATCGAGAGGGAGCACTAATGTTAAACCGACAAGCTTTACCAGCACCGAGGCCAGTTTATCCAGCATTGGGAGCACCACATACGGGAGTTGGAGGAGTCAGACCACCAGCTCCAGGAGGATATTAGACGAGGCCACATTTGGCACCCCAGGCAGTACTTTTCCAGCAGGCCCAACAACAACAAAGGGCACCACCGCAAGTACGTGGATAAGCTTTTGCGATGACAATGGAGAACGCACAGACTCGTGGAGTAGCAAATATGCGTAAGATTTAAGTTTTATCATTGCTATCTATTCCTATCATTGCTTTAGCACATGCCTGTTAATTCATTACCTTAAGCCTTAAACCTAGTAATTTAAACTTGTTAGTACTTGATACCCAAGTTTTCCTAAGCTATAGATATCTTTGCTCTATCCAGATTTCTTTACTCTTGAATTACTTATCTCTCATTTACTTAGGAAAATATTTTTTTCTTCCCTATGTGTTCTGCATAACCCCATCCTTCGATTTCTCCTTGATCATGATTCTTTGTTTGTGTCATGCTTCGAACATGTCTTGCAACCGCGTCATCTTTTCTGACCGGTTATATTTTCTTAATTGCGATGACACAATTCTTTTAAGGAGGGTAGATTGTAAACACCCAGATTTTTTCAAAAAATTAAAAATGAATGTTCGAGAATTTTCTGTGATTTTGAACTAATTAAAATAAATGTTTTCTGGAAATAAATATTTTTAAGTATTAAAATTAAATATTAAAATATTATAAAAATAATATTTTTGAGTGTAAAATAAATAATTAGACATACTGTAATTTTTCAGGAATTTATTGGTCCCAAAAACTATTTTTAAAGACCTAAAAATACAAGTTTTAAATAAACCAAACTAAACTGAATTAAACCAACCTGAACCGAACCGGCCCAACCCTAAATGAGCCGAACCCACTAAACCAACCCTAACGGGTCAGATTTGAACCCGACCCCTACCCGCTAACCCGTACCCGACCCAAACCTTAATGGATCGGGTCAGACCCGGACCCAAAACCCGACTAGACCCGAACCCGCCGACCCGCTACTGCTACAGTAGCCGTTTCTCACCCGATTGCTCGCCTCCGTCGTTACCCTACCGCTCCGGCTCCCCTCTCCGTCGCCGTGTCGTACCGCCTTCCCTAACCGCCGATGCCTCGCCTCCCCGCCGATCGACTACCTCCCAAACTGCCATGCCCCTTCTCCTCCCCGGCCTCCCTATAAAACCAGATCACCCCCTTCACAACCACGCTGCCACCACCACTCCACCGCCCCTCCGATGATCCTCCGACCGAGTTCCCCTCCGGCGACCCATCGATAACTCCCCGCCGACCCTAGCAGCTGAGCAACCACCATCAGTAGCCGCAACAGTACCGCCATCCGCCGCCGACCGGTCGTCGCGTCGCCCGCGTACGCGAAGAATAGACGTTTTCGACTCCTCGTTTCGGTGAGGTTTTCCTCTCTCCTCATCGCATCATTTTTCGACACGTTCGCTGTGTAACCCTCTCGACCCCCGTGCAATTAGACTAGGGTATCGCGTCCTGTGTCCGTCTTAAATCGCGACGCAAAAACAGGAAAAAAACCATTATTTCTGAAAATTTAGAAACTGGCCCGAACTCACAAGTTCACGACCGTTTTGTGTGCAACCTGTTAAATAATTCTAAAATTTACCTGAACAGTAATTTAGACCATATAACCAAGTTTTAAAACCCTGTTTTAGTTTTATTTGTTGTGTTGTAGATTGTAATTATTTTGCGGGTAATAATGACCAAAAACTTGGCTATTCAAAACCCTAAATTTTTCCAGAACTGGGTGCACCCCGTTAAACGAGACAACTTAGTCGTGTGCGAATTTCACCAAATAGTACGCACCGTCAATACGGACGTGTGGAATTTTGCGAAAGTTGATTTGGATGTGCGTGCACACCGGAATCAACGTATATCCGTCGACAATGCCCCGTATCGGCCCTGTTCTGAAACTTGTTGTAACTTCGTGTGTGCTCGTCGTTTCGAAACAAAACTTACGCCATAGGACTCGTAGCGATACGTTGGTCCTGTGACCCAAGTTTGGTAACGTTGACAAAATCCCGTATCGTGGACCCCACGGCTCCACTTGACGGACAATTTTGTGATCGGCTCATCGAAATCCAGTTCTGAACATTTTGTTGGGTTCTTATCATCGTTCTGGACTTTTAGACACTAAGTTTGACGGATTTGGAGAACTTTATCTCTGGCACATTTTTCGGTCCATATGGACCCTGCTTTGACCAAAAACTGTCAATTTTGCTCCTGTGTCCAAATTGGACTTATGGATAGGCAATCCTAGTTATTTTATATCTTCTGGGAATGATGATAGTGTTTATTTCAGCATCTGGAGGAGTACCTGAAGATCCTGCGGTTACAGAAGCAACTGTTGGAATCCAAACCCCAGGCAAGTGTACCTTACCAATCTTGCAGTACCTACTTCATATTATTATCTTGATTTGTTTATGTGTTGTATCTGTTCAACCTAGGACCGTGTGACATTGATTAGTGTCCGAATAATATTCGGGTGTCAACGCCGTACGCGGAGTTGTGTAACGTCACCTAGAGATTTATATCGCGACCCTATACATTTTCGTGCTTGCGTTATCAAGTACGTCATACCATAGGATACTTGACACTATTTATTAGACATAATCTTCTGAGTTATTTATGGTGATTCTGTATAAGCTACAAGATTTATGACATAGATATTACATATGCATAGTTATTATTATGACTCACTGCATTAGCTTGATCTTGCGTGTCATGGACATGAGACCTCGTGGACATGAGACGTGTGATTACATTGGATGGGGAGAGACACACAAACTACAGGCTGATTATATATATTTATTTATTACGGTGCCTTAGCCACTACAGTACTAGGCCCACTACATAGTAAAACTACATAGTATAACTACATAGTATAACTGCTACCGGCTCCCTGACACAGAGCTTGTAGTAGTCTCAGCCTGAAGTCCTAGTGATGCTCTCATTTTGCATATCACTTAGCTGGTTATATAGTTTGCCCTATTGTTTCATTTATTTATATACTGTATTTATTTGGCTTGATTTATTCTTTTACCTTGCTATGTCCCCTGCGGACCTGGAATCCGGATTATGTCCCCAGGTTTAGCAGAGGAGATCTACCCCGAGGTATACGGGACATGAGCAGACATTGGAGTAGTACCATTACCAGAGGACGAGGTGATCGCCGAGAATTTCTCCTGAGTATCTGGTTTATTATACTCAGTTATTTCTATTGTTAGACTCTTATTTCCTGTCTATTGAACTGCTGTATCAAACTCTTTATCGGGTTGTTCTCCCAGATATTTATTGAAACTTGTTAATTATTATTTCATCTTGATTATTCTGATATTGATTATATTCATCTTCTGTGGATGAGATTAGTATCATAGACCTTATTAGTTGTTTTACAGCTTAAGTACACCCTGATGGGTCCATTAAATTGGGTTTGTCCATCGGTGTATGTTGCTGGCCATTGCCACGTGTCTAGTCCCTCGGTATTTTAGGACTGGGGCATGACAGGTGTCGAGCTAGATGTGGGGATTAGATCAGTGGCAGCAGCATTGTGATGCTGTGCTTAAGGGCATCAACAACTTGGAAGTGTACCTACAGTGTTAGTAGTTAGTTTGTTAAGTTTTAGTGTGTGTATGTGTAATGATTGAGGTAGCAGTTCAGTCTTTGGGGATGCCCATGTCCACTTATGCAATAGGCTTGAAGTGGGATCTGATGTAAGAAGTGAATTGTTTACTTTGTGAACAATATCAGTTGTGCAGAATTTGACAGAAGGTAGTGCATAATTTACTCTATGACAGCAAATAGGTGCAATGGACTGCAAGGAAATAAGGTAGAGAACAGTTGAAGGGATGTTATTGGTATGGTGTGTTTTGAGGGATACTTGTGTATCGGATCTGGATCTAGATCCCTAGACGTGTGTAAGTGAATGGAGGACCTAGTGTATCAGTGACAACAGTAGAGTGGAAGGTTAAGCCAAGTGCTTCTGATGCAGCTGCTGCAACTGTAGTGGTACTTCCAGGAGAGGTGCATTGGTATCAGACCTGGGTTATGCACGTTCAGGTGAGTGATTATTATATGTTGGAGGTTGACACAAAGGTGGAGGGGGTAAGTGATTAGGTAATATTGTGAGCTAAGGTAGCAAGTGATGGATTAAGGTATCCTTGACACTAAGTTGAGTGTTGATTCTAGGGTATGTTGGTGTATCAATGTTAGGTGAATATGGTATGGGATCCTAGGATGCTAAGTATATCATGATATGGGGTATCCTAGTTAGTAACAAATGTTAGGATTAGTTGAGGGAAATTGGTGATGAAGTATAGATATCTTAGTTGGTATCATAAGTATGTAATTAGTGTAGGTAAAAGGTAGGACTACCTTAGTACCATGATACCAAGTATGGACTAAGGTAATGGGTTATATGTTAGGATATAACAAACTAGTGATATCTATGAGTCTATATGGTATATTATAATATTATTATATCTATAATTAGCTAGTATGGCTTGGAAATCTAGAATTAACAATATATTGACTTAGAAAACCTAGAATTTACACGTATAACTATATAGGCCAACCCAGTGGGCCATTTGAACACAAATTTGCGTAATCGACCTAGTTTGAACAATACAACCTTGTCTTGACCTAAAAAATTAATATTTTAGCTCTTTAAGTCTGATATTACTTATTTACACCTAAATGACATGATATTTCATATATAGGCCTGTGTGACACTAGTTCGAACACTATTTTGTGTCATTTGCTCAGGACCTCAGGCGAGTACATTATCTGTTAGTTTTCAGTATTTGATAGTATATATCATATGTTCTAGATCTGTATTACTTGATTCTGACATAAGGTTACACGGGTTGGTATTGTATGGATCAAATCAGGAGATATTATTTATTGACGGGTGCATCAGACGTTCCTTGTACTTGTATCTTATCATGTACATCTTGTGTTCTTTGTGCTCGTATATATTCGAGGGCCCCGTGTGCTTACACTATGTTCGTGTGCTCTGTGTGCTCATAATATATTTGTGTACATGACGTGTCATTATTAGATCGATGAATATTGGTCGAAGAGGGGGGGGGGTAGGAGTCATTATGTGATCGCACCCTTTAGTATACTCGTGTGCATGCCAATTATACAAGACATGTATAATTGAGTTACCTTAGTATATTCGTGTGTAATCCAAACCGATCACATAATGAACGTGTACTCTAAAGCACTTAGTAGTATCATCAATTCCCTTATTTTACAGTTATCTTATTCACAGTTCATACCATAATGCATGTATCTACTTATCCAGTTATCCTTGTGTTTATATGCCTAGTTCAGCTGTATTTTCATTTCCTACTTACTTGTGCATTCTTGTATTATTTTCTATTGCTGTTATATATTCTCTACCATGTATATGAAATTGCTTTTAGTGTTTTCTACTTTGCTCCAATACTGACTGGATATATTTTTTCAGACGAATATTTAGAGGACTAGTATCCTACATACTACGGCCCACAGGATTGAGAGCCAACTAAGGTTGCACCTGTAGGACAGGACGACCTGGTGCTAGTTGTCGAGGAAACTCATCTAGCTATAGCAGACCCTTAGTTAGTATCAATTATTGTACTGGATATGTCCACAACATTAGACTATGGCATGTTATTTACATTTGAGACCATTTGTGGTTATTGCTAGACTCTAGACTTGGATATTATTATAAATTATTATTTCCTATTCTCTTTATGATATTGTCCCATTATTTGTCTCTAATTTGGTGATTGAGTATTGATGCTATATATATATTCATCTTGTCCTCCTTATGGAGTTGAGTTACCATAACAGGTTATGTATATATCGTAGCGTGAGTTTGTTAGATTATGTTGAGGACCTTTACAGCGTTCTACCACCGATGCTGCAGTGTATGATGGACATACCCATAATATATCCAATTTTTGGATGCGGGTAGTGACAAATATGAAATAGACAGTAGATCCTCAAAATGCTCCCCAGCGAAGCTACCTTCAGGTTTATCCACACTTTCTGGTAGAACACTCATAATCAGCTCCCTTGGGCATTATTTTACGTCCACATCACCTCTAAACTAGTGTCCTAACTGATTATCCCCAGCAGGGTTTGCCATGTCCATATTACCTCTGAGAAAACCTCTATGTACGACTATCGATAATCACATCCACAATACCTCTAATATCGGTCGTCATCTAAACTTATCATCCATAATTAACTCTAAGAATGCTAGGGTGTTAAGGCCATAAAACCTATCACGTCTATATCACCTCTGATAGGGTTCCGTTTCAAGCTTATTACATGCACTCTGGTGCGCAAGAATTAATGAGGCCACAAAACCTATCACGTCCATATTATCTCTGATAGGGTTTCGTTTCAAACTTACTTGCACTTTAGTGTGCAAGAAGTAATATGTCTACCAAAGATCCCCCCAGTGGGATATCCTCATCAAAAGCAAACAGTTCATGCCCATATTCCTCTGAACTATGAGCTGCCCATCTTTTCCATCCAAAGAAAATAGCCATGTCCATATTACCTCTGGATCATTTTCTTTTCCTTCCACAAAAATACCATGATCATACCTAACCTCTTGGTATGACTATCTATTAGCTCATGTCCGTGTTACATCTGAGCTATCGTCCCCACATCCTCCCAGTAGAGTTTTCCATGTCCTTCTTACCTCTGAGCAAATCTCCCTACTTGACATTCGATTATCACATACATATTACCTCTGATATTGGTCTTCATCTAAACTTATCACCGGTACTTGACCCTAAGTAAGCCAACGGTGCTAAGTCCACAAAACCTATCATATCCATATAATCTCTAATAGGGTTTTTGTTTCGAATCTTTTACTTGCATCCAAGTTCTCTCCTCCATGCTTCTTATTAAAAGTACTCCAAACTTATCATTTTAAAAACTTTGAAGGGGTCTTGTAGAATCATTAAAAATCTAGATCTATGCGTCCAACTAAAATGTGCCCCAAGATCGACACAGAAGAAATTAGACCACAAAATCACTATGCGCCCAAGAAAAATAGCATCCATGCGGCCCAATATTGGCCACATAAAGGCTTGATACAAAGATTATGTCTGAAATAGAATCCTGACAAAAAGGACTCTATGAACACCTCGATTTCGCTACGGACAGTTGGCATCAGTGCTCACGTAACCGTCATTATTACTTTTGTCGCAATACACCCTTACAGTGCCATCTGTATGTAATACAAAGTTTCTATGTGTTTCATGCGTCTCTGGCGCCATGCGTTCCAAACTCCATGCATTCCATATGTTCTAAACTTTATGTGTTTTATGCATCTATGGCCTCATGCGTTCTATGCGTCTTTAGCTCCATACATTCCAGACTCCATGCGTTCTATGCATCTCTGGCCCCATGCATCCCAGACTCTATGCGTTCTACGCGTCTCTTGCTCCATGTATTACAGACTCCATGCGTTTCAAGCGTCATATGCGTCCTAGACTTCACACGTCAAATATGGCAGGATTTTTTAAGAAAAAATATTTCTGTAACGACTAAAGTAATTCTCTCCAACTGAGTGTGAGCCACGTGTCAAGCTGACCAAGTCAAGCAAATAAAAGACGAGAACCATCCAGATCTTCAGCAATAGCAAATTGTGACAAACGTCCATATGGTAGCTCGGCCTGGACTAGCTTCCATGGTTAAAACTATATCCTGTTAAGGATGTACACGTGGTAGCCTGTCCATACTACACGGCTATAGTTGCAACCGCATTCTGTTGAAGGAGCCCCTGCGGCTACCAAATAGAAGCATATGCGGCACCTATAGCCCATCAGCATGATAACTATAAATAGGAAAAACTTAGATGTTCCAAGTGCTGGCTTTTCTGTTTCAGAGACCATACCCCGTCTAAGAGAGCTACATATGTGAACACAATCTCAAGAGAGAAAAGAGAAGAGAGCATCCTCATTCCCTTGGTACCCCGTCAACGATGTAAAGGAGTCGTTGTAGTACCCGATCTTCCTCGTCACATTCCCCAAATGAAAAAAATATTTTACTTAGATTTTATGTCTAGGATTTCTTCATATATTTTTGTTTGTTTCTAAACAAAAGTTTTCCAAACATACTTGAATGGTGAACACTCCTCTCTTTATGAAATTTTGTATCAGGTGGTACTTGCGCCCAATGTGTTTACCTGTCTCATGAGCTGGTGCTTCCTTCGAGTTTGCAACTGCACCACTATTATCACAATAAAGTATAATAGTCTTAGGCAAACTAGGTACCACATCCAAGTCTAATACGAAGTTTCTGAGCCAAATAGCTTCTTTGGCTGCCTCAGAGTCTGCCACATACTCGACTTCCATTGTGGAATCAGCAATACATTTTTTTCTTGATGCTCCTCCATACTATGGCTCTACCTTCTAAAGTAAATAGATAACCTGAGATAGATTTTCTGGCATCCCTATCTGACTAAAAATCTAAGTTTTTATACCCCAGGGGCACTAAACTATCTACATGATAAACTATCATATAATCTTTAGTCCTTTTCAGGTACTTCAAAACATTTTTTGCCTCTGTCTAGTGATCTTTTCCTAGTTTAGACTGATATCTGCTAACCGTGCTAACGATAAAGCGGATGTCTGGTCTAGTACATAACCTTGCATATATTAAGTTTTCTACTGCCGAAGCATGAGGAAACACTTTCATGTCCTGTATCTCTCTAGGTGTCCTCAGACACTGTTGCTTTGATAGAGCAATTCCATGCCTAATAGGTAAAAAAACTTTCTTAGAATTTTGCTTGCTAAAACGAGTTAGTATAATATCGATATAGGTAGCTTGGGATAAGCCTAACATCCTTTTCTTGCAATCTCGTAGAACTTTGATCCCAAGGATGTGACCTACTTCTCCCAAGTCCTTCATATCAAATTGCTTGGATAGCCATATCCTTATATTAGATAACACCTTCACACTATTTCCAATGAGCAAGATGTCATCCACGTAAAGTACTAGGAATACCACTACGTTTTCATCATACTTTTTTTATACAAATGCTTCATCCGGATATCGATAAAATCTATAGAATTTTATCACTTGATCAAAAAGGATATTCCAAGATCTAGAAGCTTGCTTAAGTCCATAATTAGACTTCTTGAGCTAACAAATAAGATGCTCTTTGCCCTTTTCAATGAACCCACCTGGTTGCTTCATATAGATGTTCTCCTTAACACTTCCATTAAGAAAAGTTGTCTTGACATCCATTTATCAAATCTCATAATCGAGATGAATCTTAAATAGATGAAAGAATCCGAATAGACTTAAGCATGGCTACCAGCAAAAATATTTTAACATAATCAATACCCCCTTTCTGAGTAAAATATTTCGTAACAAGTCGAGCTTTAAAGGTTTCAATCTTACCATATGATCCTCTTTTTCTCTTGTAAACCCACCTGCATCCAATAGAATTTATACCAGTGGGTAGTTTTACAAGCTCCCAGAACTAAATAAAATCCATAAATTCTATTTCAGATATCATTTCTTTTTGACAAGATTTTGCATCTTTATCTTAGAGTTCTATATTATAGGTACAGGGATCAGAATCGTGTTCCTCAGGGACAAAGTCTGATAACAATCCCAAGAACATGAATCTGTCAGGTTGTATAATAACCCTCCTACTACGACAAGGTACTATAGGTTATGCTGTAACATTTGTAACACATTGTGTAGTTACTTGTGGTTTCTCCTGTTGTACTGTTGGTACTGAAGTATTTGGTGTCTCACCTCTCATTTCATCTAGAACAACTCTATTCATGGGTTTATGGTTCATCTTATAGTCTTCCTCTAAGAATCGAGCATTAGTGCTAACAATGACCTTCTGATCCTTAGGACTATAAAATAAATCTCCTTTCGTTCCTCTTGAATAGCATAAAAAAAGTGTATTTCTGTACGAGATTCCAACTTATCTGCTTTTCCATTCAGCACATGTGCTGGACAACCCCAAATCCGAACATGTTTTAGACTAGGCTTACGCCCGGTCCACAGCTCCGTGGGAGTAATAGGTACTGACTTAGAAGGTACCAAGTTTAAAATATTAGTTGTAGTCTCTAAGGCATATCCCCAAAACGAATATGGTAAATCTGAATAACTCATCATTGATCTAACTATCTCCATAAGAGTCATATTCCTTCTTTCTGCTACAATATTTTGTTGTTGTATTCCAGGTGCAGTCAATTGGGATGTAATTCCAGTTTCTGATAAATAGTCCCTAAACTATCTATAGAGGTACTCGCTACCACGATCTGAACATAATCACGTGATACATTTTTATTACATTTTTTTGTTTCAGCCTTGTACTCTTTGAATTTCTCAAAGCACTTAGACTTACGGTGCATTAAATAAATATATCTATACCTTGAATAATCGTCAATAAATGTGACAAAATATTCAAAGCCACCTCTAGCCTGAACAGTCATGGGCCCACACAAATTAGAATGAACCAATTCCAATACATCTTTGCCCCTATACCCCTTTGTCGTGAAAGGCCTTTTGGTCATTTTACCTTCCAAGCATGATTCACAGACTGGAAGTGCCTCCACTTTTAATTAACTCAAATATCCATCTTTAACCAGTCTTTGAATCATTTTTAGATTAATATATCCCAATCGCAAGTGCCAAAGATATGTTTGGTTCATACAAGAATATTATTTTCTCTTATTTAAGTTAGAAGACGTATTATTCATTTCCATAAGTTGTGTTATGGGTAAAATAGGATTAATAACATATAAATTATCAACTAATGCACCAGAACAGAAAAAATGCTTATTTTTTAATAATAATATTGTCACTAAAATAAACTAAATATCTATCCTTAAATAGCATACAAAATGAAATTAAATTACTTCTAAGTGAAGGTGCATAAGGACAATCTCTCAATGTCAAAGACTTGTTTCTACGAAAAGTTAAAATAATATCTCCTACAGCAACGATTGCTACTTTTGTAGTGTCATCAATGAACTAGCACATCTCTCCATCACTAAGCCACCTGGTTTCCTGGAATCCCTGCAATAAATTGCAGACATGATTAGTGGCTCATGTATCTACACAACAGGTGCTAGTAGATAAAACTGCTAAATATGTTTTAACCACTAGTAAATGAGATACACCTTCTTTGTTCCCTTGTTTGAGAAGTGGACACTCACTCTTCCAATGTTATGACCATTTACACTTGAAATACTTGCCTTTCGGCTTTTTCATATTGCCTTAAGGCCCCATGCCCTTCTTTGCGGAATTTGCTTATTTTGAATATTATTCTTCTTCTTATCGCCTTTCGGCTTAGAAGTAGAAGCCTTTTCAGTAACATAAATATAGTCATTCTACCTCATGAGAGCCTCAGCATCATGTAGTTCTTTCGCATGTTTTGCCAAAATGTACAACCTTTTGTTCATGTTGTAGTTATGGCAAAACATGTCAAAACTTTTTGGCAAAGTCCCAAGTACAATATCGACCTAGGTTTTCCCATCGATTTCAGCTCTAAGGATCTCTATCTCATTCAAATGACCCATCATCTTAAGAACATGATTCCTTACTGGCGTCCCTTCAGCCATGGTCGTATTCATCAAACTCTTTATAGCAACCTGTCTAGCTGCCCTACTCCGATGTTTGAAGAGTTTCTTGAGGTTGTACATCATGTCATAAGCTGTGGCTATGACCTAATATTGATGTTGTAGCACATTTGACATAGATGCCAGAATATAACACCGTGCTATCACATCTGTCTTGATCCACTTCTTATAAGTCTCTTTGACCTCTTCATCAGAATTAGCACCAGGCTTAGGAGGACATTCCTCATGGAGTACATATTTGTACTCTTCAGTAGTTAAGACAATATCCAAGTTATGTTTCCCGTCAATGTAATTAGGGCCAGAAGGTTTGTTTTCTTTAAGAATCACCGTAAGTGGACTGAATAAACCTATTTTTAAAATCCTAAGAATCACATAAATAATAATTATGTGGGGCAAAAACTTTTTGAACTAAAAATATATTAATTCCCTCAAAACAATAATAAAAAGTTCACCAACACCTTAAACACCATAAATTTAGTATGCCATAATAGTGTGGACATATACTAATTTAATATTTGTCCAAGGTGGTTTTTTCTATTAATTTTACTATCATGTCAACCAAACTTTATAACAAATAAAATTAATCCGTTGGTCTTTACTTTGGTCCTACAAATAATAGCAGTGACTCTGATGAGGAGAATACTATTATTTGTATCTAAGTGTACAACATTAATTAATACTAAGACCTTTACTTCGTAATGTATTCTTTCAGATGTAGAAGTAAACACACACTAGGTAATTTTCTATAATTATCCTAAAGGAAGTCTGTACTGGTGATCCGTAATTATACTCATCCGATATGGAGGAAGGCACTAAAGCCAAAACTCAAGTATAATTACATCACCAAAAAACTAGTATTGGAGACCATATAATTTATACTAAATAAATTCCCTCTCCCACTTAGTTATTTAATAATGAGGGTTTTTCTACTTGTTGACGTATGTCTATGTTGTCCATTATTAATTCGAGCTTAGTTTATAGATAACATCCATAGAATAATAAACATGTATAACAAAATAAGCAGATATAACAATAAAGAAAAATGAATATCCAACTATTATGGCCATATATCTTGCTTCTTCCTCAACTACTGAATCCAGAATCTTACTCTGCGTAGAGTTATTCGAGGTTCAACCCTTTTTTTGTAGGTTTGGCCATCTTTTTCCTTCATCGATAATTACCTGTCTGCCTCCGAACTGCTAAAAAATAGCCTCTCATCATAAAGTTAGATAAAAACATTGCCATAACGATAGATCAAAAAATTTAAAATTACATCAATCCTATGACTCATGAAGGAGTTTACACATAATCTAGATTGAAGAAAATTAAATAAATAAGTGCGATCAACCCTCATAATTTTAATTACATGCATGAACAACAACAGCCATAACATACCATGGGTTTAAATCACAGAAATAAAATATGCACACAAACCAAAATAGTTGGATGTAAGATGCCTGCAAAACAAAGTTAAAATAGATCTACATCTACCGACTATTTTTTAATATGAGTTTTATTGGACAACATTGATTTATTAATCGATATGCAGATCCAATACTTGCTCTATTATCAATTAATGGAACTGGGGATCCCCAGGACCGCAAATTGGTGTGCATATCAATCGATAGAAGATTAACAGGTTTAATACGTGATCTAACCCTTCAAAGGCAGAGAGTAGGATTAGTGAATTCTACCTGAAGTAACGAGAAGAAGATGCAAGTTTTTAACAACCTTGATCATTTAACGACCATAAGATCTTCTGCACGTATTCATTTCTCCGATTGGATGTCATATGGGCGACGATCTTCCAACCTTTTCTTCTTCTTGGGCAACCCTCTTTCTTTCCTTACGTGAAAGACGAATCTAGAGAAAACTGATCGCTTTTGATAATATATGACAGCCAGAGAATAGATGATATATATAGGCTACGACAGGGACCATTAGAAGAAATTAGGGTTAGGTCTCCTAACTGATCTGGGTATCCCATATTCTTTCCGAATACACAACCCAGGCCCGTTAATAATAGCTCAGTCCACTAAAGAGCTATTATTGTATTACATTCCTAATCCCAAATTACGTTTATGGGCTCCTTTTTATATGCATTTTTGTCTCCCTATATTAAGATATCGGATGTTCGTCGATCAAATTAAGTTACTGAACTATATTGATCGATATTTTTATTCTTAAGTAGTATCACTCAACTTTATTTTTCATGTCGAATATAATCCACCTGCAGGGTTTATATGATAATCCTTATGAGTTCCTTAAGGGACTATCACTATCTCGATATATTGGGACATAAATTTCTTTTATGAGTTCCTTATGTCACGACCCGCACCCGGTTTAGGGGCACGAATGCGTGGGTACGTCCAGCCTACGCCGCAGCATCGGCGGTAGAATGCTGTCTAGGTCGAGTACTATCTAACAATCTCACGCTAGTATCCAACTCCATAAGGAGACTCGGATGATACTATAAAATATCAACAACATACTCAATCACAACTACAGCACGATAGGAATTTGAAGAAGTAAAAGAAAATAACACAAGTCTAAAGACAACATAATCATACCTGCAATCATTAACTTCCAATCCCCAAGTGTCAGAAACCAGTCTACTAAGGTCACAGTCTGGAAAAATATTTTCCAGTCAGGAAGGAGCAAAGTACATCTCTAAATAGCAGTTCTATATAAATGACATAAACTATGTAGCAGTTCTAGATGAAAACATACCAGATGCATGTATAGGTACGAGAAATGTACAATGAGAGAAATACTGGAAATACTGTAAGTAAATGCAGGAAAGAAACAATATGTCCATGAGCAAGAATTTTATGACTAAGTGTGTGAGTACTAGCTTTAACATGTGATCGGCTTGGGAACTTGATCAGGCTGGTTACATGTGATTAGCTATGGTTCATATAGAGTCAGGCTAACCGTTGGTTAGCTATGGTGCATGTAGAGATCAGGCTAATCACACGTAACAGCTATGGTTCATATAAATGGTCAGGCCGCACCCAACGTGAGATGTGGGGTGAGCTATGGTGCATATAAAGTTGGGTATGATCACATATCTACACTAAAGTACTCCCCAAACCCCCGACTGGTATAGTAGATCCAATCATGGTACGCTATGGCACAGGATTCCCTAGGAAGGTAGCAAATCTCCCCGGGAATCAGTGTCTGTACATGCACAAGATAACAAGGAAAACAAGTCTTGTACAAGCTACACCATGAATAAGGAATAACATCTCATGACGAGATCCGTGTATACCAATCCGTGTAACCAACGTGTCAAGAACATGTATATTTACACTAGATACAGTGAACATAGGAGATATCATAAATTAGAAACTAATCAGAGAATGTACTCGCCTTGGGTCCTTAGCTGGTAAAACCAATGTCCTGTCCCAGAGTACCGTCTGGAGGAACCAACAGTCCTAAAAATATATCAAATACAACATTTGCATCAGGTGCTACACTAACACAACACAAAACATCGAACTCAGGGCCGTGCCAGGTATGGCTCTAGTCAACTAGGGTCATCTAGTAGGGCTACGTATATAATACACATTACACTTACAATATTTATACATGCACCAACTTAAATGTATTTACAATATATATATATGATTTATACTAGTTGAACATTATATATGTATACTCATACCTATGCTAAAATACATTTTTTAAAATATATATATATATGTGTGTATTGTCAATGTTATTATTAAAATATATACTAATACTAGTACATCACATTAAATACATATACAATACATTAATTGTATGTACAAGATATATATATACATTTATACTCATTATACATATTTAAAAATATATTAAGTACATATATATATATACAATATATACATATACTAATCATTTTATATTTTTATACCAAAATACTACGTATACTATTACAATTTATTTACTAAAATATGTATATCTCATATATGTGCAAAAGTACATTTTAGAATATACATATACATATTGTCAACATCATTCTTAACATACCTATATTAATTCACCAAATTAATTTTATACCATATAAAAATACCCAATCTATATATACGTATACAATTAGTTATACATATTTAATTATACAATTTTATTAATAAAAAAATAAATAATTACCTACTCATATTTTAAATACATACATATACCAATACGAAAATATAAATCTACATATACATATTTATGCCATAATACGGTTACATAAATATACAAATTTTCATAATCAAAAAACCCTTATATATAATACATAACTAAATTTACACATACTAAATAACTAATTTTATACATGAAAACAATAAACTAATTATGTGGTATTTACTAAACCAGTTACATGAATTTACTAAGTTAATTATGAATTTGCTAGACTAATACATATTAATAAAAATCAATTTATATAAATAACCAAATTACATATTAATATAAACTAATTATATTAATATATCCAAATTACATTAGTTAACTAATTATATAAAATAACTAATTATAAATCAATTAACTTAAACTAATCAACTAATTAACTAAACTAATTAACTAATTTTACTAACTAATTAACTAAACCGTTTAAACACAGACTCAATCGAAAGAAAGAGGAAAGAGGGAAGAAGGAAGGGGAGAGCTCACCTAGGGATTTCGTCGGCGTTGGCGCGGGGTTCGCCGGGGCTGGTCGGCGGCAGCGTCGGCTTCAGCGGTAGGGGGCTCGAGAGCGGCGGTGCTCTGTTCGAGACGGCGGGCGCTCCGCTCGAGGGAACGGCGGTCTGTTTGAGGGTCGACGGCTTCGAGGAGACGGTCGGCTCGAGGACGGCTGCGTCTGGTCGGCCACGGCGAGCTCGACGACAGGCGTTCGACTCGGCGGCGGCCTGCTGGACTCGGCGACGTCGACTCAGCGGCGGCGGCGGCTTCGTGGCTCGACGACGGGTCGTCGGATCTGTTCGGCGGCGGAAGGAGATCTTGGCCGCCGGCGGTGGCTGGATCTGCAGCGTTCGAGGGCTGCGGTGCTCGGTTCCAGCGGCGGTCACCGGCTCGGCGAGGCGGCGGCTGGCTGACCTAGGTTAGGGCTTAGGGTTCCGTGTGTCAGGGTTGATCGTGTCCGAGGCTGGACACGATAGGGTGCACTGTAGACGTGTCCGGTGTTGGACACGGGTTGAATGTACTATGGTGTGGGGGTTGTGTCCGGGTGTGTCGGACACGGAATCTGTTTGTAATATTGTAACTGGACACAAGAAATAAATGGATACGGTGGGACACCCGGGGTCGGACCCGAGGCCATCACGGCTGACACGGTGATGCTGGATACACGGACACGAGCACACAAAAAATGGTGGTGGCTTTGGCTTGTGGGAATTTGTGGAGGCTAGCTAGTAAATTGGAGATTTAGGGTTTCTTGGGAATTGTGAAAATGAGAACTTAAATAGGGAGAAGGGTGTGTGGGATAAAGGGTGAGGGCAGGCCCAAATAACAATTGGCCCAAGGCCATATATGACTAAATTCATGTGGGAATGAGGGTGAATGAAAGATGGTAACTTGTAAAAATAAAAATAAAGACTATAATTTCAGAAAATATTTTAGGAAAGCTATGTAATTTATTTATTTACTATCCCATTAAATATAAAATTATTTTATCTTATGAACTAGTCTTTTAAATAACTATTTAGTTAAAACAATAATTTTGTGATTCAAGCCAATAAATATTTGAAACTAGAAATATATATATTATTATTTATTTACTTATTTTATAAGAAAGCGACATTTAGGAAAAAGGATTTTTATAAAAGATTTTTAAATTACCTTCTATAATCAAACATCGTTCAAAACCAAATAAAAATTTCAAGGAGAAATATTTTTTATAAAATTTGATATTTTAAAAATAATTTAAAATCTAATTATTTTGGAAATTGGAAATCGGAGGTTACAAGTCTATCCACCTTAGAAAATTCCGTCCTCGAAATTTTAGGGATGACTAGGATAGAAAAATTTGTTGTTCATAATGATGAATATATCATTGAAGAAAATATTTCTATAAGGAAGATATTTACCAAACAGAAGGAAACATGAAGAAAAAGAAAATATGGTTTAAGACAGGAATAACTTGAAGGAATCATGGCTCGGCCTTGAATCCTCTAGAAAGTTAGGTTTTGGGAAGTAGACACGATCACAAAAAACAGAAAATTGGAATAATGCACGTTACCTTTTCAAAGTAACTAAACCAAGGGAGACCCAGTATAATGAATGATATAAACATGAAAGTTATAGCTAATTCGAAAGATACGATCGACAATTTGATTTAAGAAACTTAAATACATCCTTCAGAATGTAATCAAGAGACATCTAATCGCCTTTCTTAATTTCTAGAAAAAATAGTCTTTACCACCATCTGAAAATAATCCTTCCTTTTCCTCGTTCATTTTACTTTTCTCAATCTTGTGATTCATCATTAACCAATATTTATAAAAGTTTCAAATTCCACAAACTTTATTAGATTAGATCTTAGAATTTCTGAATCAAAAGCCTTATCATCAAATTCGAGTTTGTTTATCTTAACATCAACTATACTCGATTATTTTCTTCGATTTCGAATGTTACTGTCATGGTCAAGATTTTAATTTAAATCACAACCTCAATATACCATGATCTTACCTTACGACCTTCAATTATATGATCCCATAATCAATTATATTATAATCTTCTTTACCATGAGCTTCATTTCATTCCATATTTCTTTATCCGTATGTATAATGTTTCCGAATTTTGAACTAATATTTTTTTTCTCATCCTCTGAATTTATTATCCCAATGTAAAATTTTTACTACTCAAATTCTCAATATTTTTAATTGAATTCCAGTCGTATCGTAATCTCCTCCATTTTGAGTAAATAACTAAATACAAAATTTACTATCCAATCCTTTTAATTGAAATCCAATCAATGCATATTTATAAAACTTAAAAATCTGCATCCCAAAATTTAACTTTAAACACTCATCAATCATCTAACTCAATTTCAATCGATGCTTATTCCAATCTAACTCCTCATCCCAAGAATTTAATTTGACACTATTCCATTTACGATTTTATTTCCTGCTTTTCTTTTTCCTCAAATACTCAACGATGCGATGCTTCCAGTATCTTCAATGCAACATTCCTACTATATAAAATTTCTACCTTGCAGTCAAATAGATAAAATGATAATCTCTCGAATTTCTTAAATTTTAAATAATCAATTCAATCATATTAAGACCTCCTTAAAATTAATAAATCCTCAAAATTTTGGCTCTGTGAATTTCTTAATTCTCCCTTTAAGTAAATGTTTGTCCTCGAATTTCAATCATACCTCGATTTTCATAAAATCAATGATCCATCAACTCCGTTATAACAACCCCTAAATTCTTTATTTAATTTAATGCTCATCCACAAATTTAATCCTCTTGTCTCTTTTTGTCAGTCATAACCTCGTCATAGATCTTTGCTATGGTCAAAACCCAATGATCATGGTTTAAGAAAACTCTACCTACAACCATGCAATTTAAGAAAATATAGGTCATGTGTCTTTTGTCACGGTATTTCAGTCTCTGTTAGGGGGGTACTACTAGTTATATTCTAACAAGAAAATCATGCATGTGAACCACAGTACTAGGAAAATCAATCAATCAATCGAAAGACGAAAGAAAAAGGAACATTAGGAAGGAAGAAGGACCATGTTAACATATTACTTGTAGTGTCTACTATCTCTAACAAACACTTAACTCTAGCATACTAACAAATTCTTATTCATGTACACTGGTACCCATATCAACTAATCATATATTAATATTCATATCTCTCATCTACCAAAAATTAATCCTCAAAATAATCGTCAAGGTTTAACTTCCCGATCCACTTAAAATAAAATGCATATACCTCCTCAAAATTAGATACTTCACATCAAAATAAATTTAATCACTTCTAAAATCTTGGTAGCCTTAACTATGTTTAGTGAATCAAATTTAAATCCTCAATATTTTAACAACATAAAATCTCAACTCCTTAAAAATTCTGAAAATTTAAAATTTATTTCCAACTTTTAATTTATAATTCCTCAATGTACATATCAGTGCTCACGGTCTCTGATACTCAAGGTGCACTCAATACCTATATTGTCTAGAACTGTGTACTAAATTTGTACTGCCCGAATCACTTGCACTATTACCTCCAATGATCAAGTTATCATCAACTGTGTTTTCTTTCATGATTTCAATTTATGTCAATTGGTATATCATCTAATTATCAACACACAGAGTGCTTACTGTTATTAACGTCATCCTTGACTAATCCTCGATATAGAATCATTAGCACTCTTGGTATTATATCACTAGCTGCATTAATGGATTATCTCATCAAGCTCATTAGACTCATGATCACCTGTATCCTCTATAACACTCATGTTTTTTTTTTTTTTTTTTTTTTACTCTCATGGGTATGTGTATGGTTCCTCATCTCGATGGTTGTATATGTATTTCCTTCAATCCTTTAAAGCCTATTAAACTAATCCGTGATACGCTTCACAACTTCCATTACAAATCCTGATATTTCTCTACTTATGACATCTCATTAAACCCTTTATACATATACATTTCTTTACCTTTAACATTTCCGATATCAATCATCAAATTGGACATCATGCTCCATAAATCCTTAACACAATTCCCGGATACTTAATCGTTTACATAGATCACTCAATTACATAATCATGATTATCCAGGACGGGTAATTGGCTCTGATACTGACTCTGAGAACTATCACTGATACTCTATACTCTCCTTAACTCTCAGTCTCTAATGACACTACTCCTATAATCATTGGTACAAGGTACTATGCTAAGGGCTAACTCTAGATTAAAGCCTACTGCTCACATGCCCAACTAAGAAACACTTACAAATCACTAGCAACACAGCCAATACTAATACAAGACACAAACAAAATTACAAGCCACTAATTACCATGCTTAACAAGAAATCCTCAAGGAATAGGAGCTCAAAGACTGAATTGAGGACAGAGGGTATCCTTACTGCTAGTAAAGAAAGAAGCGGTGGAACAAAGTCCTGGATTAACAGAAATAGATAAGGCTTGAGATGATATTTTAAGAACCAATTTAGGATACAACCTGATAATCATACACGTCTGTCTGAAATCATGACACTCCGAATCCTCGCCACGCCAGTAAGCATAGAGGCGATAACGACAGGTTCCGTAACTAAGGTATGCAACTCTATAATCATGTCATCTAGAATCCTCGCCACGCCAACCGGTATGGCTGCGAGAGACCCTAAGTTTCATAACTACAGTATGTACACCCAAGTCAGGTTCCTACGTTCTCGTCGCGATAGCTAATATGGCTGCGATAAACTCTAGGTTCCATAACCAAAGTAGACGTTTTACCTTTCTCACTGTCCTCATCAATATATGTCATCAGATGATACCGTAAATTTTAGCCCGTAAAATTCATCTCAATTTGAAATCAACTCAACAACGATACCAAGAATTAAAGTTAACAACTGGTCAACAAGAATCAAACTCAACAATGATACCAAGAATTTAATTTAATAACTGCTCAACAAGAATCAAGTCCAGTAATAACAAGCGAGAGCGGACGGAAACAAGGAAAGATTTAAATTGAAAATAAGATTCTCATGGGGTCATCCCAGGAAATCTTTCAAGAATTTGTGATTGAGTATCCTCTCTCATCCTAGTATCCTATGTCCTATTTTCTACAGCAGGTACGTAGTAGTACAACTATGACGTCGCACTACTACGACATCGCACAACTAGCGAAGTCAGACCTGCATGGGCCACCACTAAAAATGTGTCACGACCCGCACCCGGTTTAGGGGCACGAATGCGTGGGTACGTCCAGCCTACGCCGCAGCATCGGCGGTAGAACGCTGTCTAGGTCGAGTACTATCTAACAATCTCACGCTAGTATCCAACTCCATAAGGAGACTCGGATGATACTATAAAATATCAACAACATACTCAATCACAACTACAGCACGATAGGAATTTGAAGAAGTAAAAGAAAACAACACAAGTCTAAAGACAACATAATCATACCTGCAATCATTAACTTCCAATCCCCAAGTGTCAGAAACCAGTCTACTAAGGTCACAGTCTGGAAAAATATTTTCCAGTCAGGAAGGAGCAAAGTACATCTCTAAATAGCAGTTCTATATAAATGACATAAACTATGTAGCAGTTCTAGATGGAAACATACCAGATGCATGTATAGGTACGAGAAATGTACAATGAGAGAAATACTGGAAATACTGTAAGTAAATGCAGGAAAGAAACAATATGTCCATGAGCAAGAATTTTATGACTAAGTGTGTGAGTACTAGCTTTAACATGTGATCGGCTTGGGAACTTGATCAGGCTGGTTACATGTGATTAGCTATGGTTCATATAGAGTCAGGCTAACCGTTGGTTAGCTATGGTGCATGTAGAGATCAGGCTAATCACACGTAACAGCTATGGTTCATATAAATGGTCAGGCCGCACCCAACGTGAGATGTGGGGTGAGCTATGGTGCATATAAAGTTGGGTATGATCACATATCTACACTAAAGTACTCCCCAAACCCCCGACTGGTATAGTAGATCCAATCATGGTACGCTATGGCACAGGATTCCCTAGGAAGGTAGCAAATCTCCCCGGGAATCAGTGTCTGTACATGCACAAGATAACAAGGAAAACAAGTCTTGTACAAGCTACACCATGAATAAGGAATAACATCTCATGACGAGATCCGTGTATACCAATCCGTGTAACCAACGTGTCAAGAACATGTATATTTACACTAGATACAGTGAACATAAGAGATATCATAAATTAGAAACTAATCAGAGAATGTACTCGCCTTGGGTCCTTAGCTGGTAAAACCAATGTCCTGTCCCAGAGTACCGTCTGGAGGAACCAACAGTCCTAAAAATATATCAAATACAACATTTGCATCAGGTGCTACACTAACACAACACAAAACATCGAACTCAGGGCCGTGCCAGGTATGGCTCTAGTCAACTAGGGTCATCTAGTAGGGCTACGTATATAATACACATTACACTTACAATATTTATACATGCACCAACTTAAATGTATTTACAATATATATATATGATTTATACTAGTTGAACATTATATATGTATACTCATACCTATGCTAAAATACATTTTTTAAAATATATATATATATGTGTGTATTGTCAATGTTATTATTAAAATATATACTAATACTAGTACATCACATTAAATACATATACAATACATTAATTGTATGTACAAGATATATATATACATTTATACTCATTATACATATTTAAAAATATATTAAGTACATATATATATATACAATATATACATATACTAATCATTTTATATTTTTATACCAAAATACTACGTATACTATTACAATTTATTTACTAAAATATGTATATCTCATATATGTGCAAAAGTACATTTTAGAATATACATATACATATTGTCAACATCATTCTTAACATACCTATATTAATTCACCAAATTAATTTTATACCATATAAAAATACCCAATCTATATATACGTATACAATTAGTTATACATATTTAATTATACAATTTTATTAATAAAAAAATAAATAATTACCTACTCATATTTTAAATACATACATATACCAATACGAAAATATAAATCTACATATACATATTTATGCCATAATACGGTTACATAAATATACAAATTTTCATAATCAAAAAACCCTTATATATAATACATAACTAAATTTACACATACTAAATAACTAATTTTATACATGAAAACAATAAACTAATTATGTGGTATTTACTAAACCAGTTACATGAATTTACTAAGTTAATTATGAATTTGCTAGACTAATACATATTAATAAAAATCAATTTATATAAATAACCAAATTACATATTAATATAAACTAATTATATTAATATATCCAAATTACATTAGTTAACTAATTATATAAAATAACTAATTATAAATCAATTAACTTAAACTAATCAACTAATTAACTAAACTAATTAACTAATTTTACTAACTAATTAACTAAACCGTTTAAACACAGACTCAATCGAAAGAAAGAGGAAAGAGGGAAGAAGGAAGGGGAGAGCTCACCTAGGGATTTCGTCGGCGTTGGCGCGGGGTTCGCCGGGGCTGGTCGGCGGCAGCGTCGGCTTCAGCGGTAGGGGGCTCGAGAGCGGCGGTGCTCTGTTCGAGACGGCGGGCGCTCCGCTCGAGGGAACGGCGGTCTGTTTGAGGGTCGACGGCTTCGAGGAGACGGTCGGCTCGAGGACGGCTGCGTCTGGTCGGCCACGGCGAGCTCGACGACAGGCGTTCGACTCGGCGGCGGCCTGCTGGACTCGGCGACGTCGACTCAGCGGCGGCGGCGGCTTCGTGGCTCGACGACGGGTCGTCGGATCTGTTCGGCGGCGGAAGGAGATCTTGGCCGCCGGCGGTGGCTGGATCTGCAGCGTTCGAGGGCTGCGGTGCTCGGTTCCAGCGGCGGTCACCGGCTCGGCGAGGCGGCGGCTGGCTGACCTAGGTTAGGGCTTAGGGTTCCGTGTGTCAGGGTTGATCGTGTCCGAGGCTGGACACGATAGGGTGCACTGTAGACGTGTCCGATGTTGGACACAGGTTGAATGTACTGTGGTGTGGGGGTTGTGTCCGGGTGTGTCGGATACGGAATCTGTTTGTAATATTGTAACTGGACACAAGAAATAAATGGATACGATGGGACACCCGGGGTCGGACCCGAGGCCATCACGACTGACACGGTGATGCTGGATACACGGACACGAGCACACAAAAAATGGTGGTGGCTTTGGCTTATGGGAATTTGTGGAGGCTAGCTAGTAAATTGGAGATTTAGGGTTTCTTGGGAATTGTGAAAATGAGAACTTAAATAGGGAGAAGAGTGTGTGGGATAAAGGGTGAGGGCAGGCCCAAATAACAATTGGCCCAAGGCCATATATGACTAAATTCATGTGGGAATGAGGGTGAATGAAAGATGGTAACTTGTAAAAATAAAAATAAAGACTATAATTTCAGAAAATGTTTTAGGAAAGCTATGTAATTTATTTATTTACTATCCCATTAAATATAAAATTATTTTATCTTATGAACTAGTCTTTTAAATAACTATTTAGTTAAAACAATAATTTTGTGATTCAAGCCAATAAATATTTGAAACTAGAAATATATATATTATTATTTATTTACTTATTTTATAAGAAAGCGACATTTAGGAAAAAAGATTTTTATAAAAGATTTTTAAATTACCTTCTATAATCAAACATCGTTCAAAACCAAATAAAAATTTCAAGGAGAAATATTTTTTTATAAAATTTGATATTTTAAAAATAATTTAAAATCTAATTATTTTGGAAATTGGAAATCGGAGGTTACACCTTAAGGGACTATCACTATCTCGATACCCAATTCATAGTAGTTTTTGGCCCATAATGAATCTCACTCTTTTATAAGTCAAAGTAATGCACACTATATATACATGTCTGTTATTATATCCAGATTAAGAGCACAAGCATCCATAATAACAAAGGTATTTTTTCTCTTATGTAGTCAGTACAAGGAGAACAACCTCAAGTGGTCATGTTCAATACACACAAAGTGTACTGTGTAAACCTAAAGTCAAGATAGACTAATACCAGATTACAATACCATATTTTCAATGGTTTATCCATGTTCATCTAGGTTGTGAACTATTTATATATTCCACAGGGAACTGATAATATGATCTTCGGTGTGACACCACATACCATATTATCTATAATATAGAATACCAGACACTTGCATTAACATTATATAAATTCAACATGCAAATATTTTCCCATATGATTCTCATTTAAAAATAAGAAAATATAGTTAAAACAAAGGGATGATTTTAGTATATAACCCTAACAATATCAACAAATAGCATAAAATAACAATATCTAATGCAGAAATAATATCTGAGACGGTACTACAAATTAACAAGGTACACTTGCTTGCTGACTACTGCTACGGGGTGGCCTAACCGATGTCCTCGACTGGAAGTATAGCGGATCTCAGTTTTCCTATCGAACATATTCTAATCAAAACCAACACAAACTAAACTACTCTATATCCACCGAAAGATCATTGTAGAACATCAACCAATATTTGATGTTCTTGCTAACAATCTAATATTCGCATGACGTTAAATAACGTGCCAAGATACACGTGACATACTACTCTCTAATACGTCATGAGGATCTCGTACATTGATATACCATACATACATATAGGCATTCACATGTGTTTGGATACGCGTAGTCCTATACGTACGTAGTACGTATTAATGTCGCAAAACTATCAACAACGCTGACATACTCATCAACCATGCAAATAATCTCTCTAATACGTATCTCAACATCATAATATACTAAATTAAATAGTTTTAATATTCAAAAATTATTTATAAATAATCGAAATTAATCAAAATGTTATCAATGCATGCAAAAAGTCTCAATGGGCATCAACTAGTTAGTCTTAGCTACTTTGTTAACTAGTTTGCACACGCAACTTCCACACTTGCGTCAAAAATCAATATTAATATATTATATTTAATATGCTGAAATATTAGAAAATAAATGAAAATAACCAACACCATCATCGTTGCAAGCAAGACATCTCGTTGTGCTTTGACTAGGTATCTATGCAACTTAACAACTAGTTTTCCATGCAACCACCATTATTGTATCAAAAACAAATTTAATATGAAAATAATACATTTAATATTCTGAAATACTTATTTAATTTCTGGAATTTTATATCATAATTAAAATATTGCAACAATCATCAAATTACGTTCATCCATAGTGCACCATGGCAATATCTTGGGTTTGCATCAACTTGGGATAGTTTTACACATAAAATCATGGGTTTTTCAAGCATGAGGATTATAATTTTTGGTATATAATATTCATATGAGTTTGTATGAGGTTTTTTATTGGAAAATATAAAAGAAAAACAAAGTTAGAAAACTTACACGATCGCGATTACGGCGGGGACCTTCTTCGCGACTACGGGCTTGCGGAGTACTAAACAATGTCCAAACTTCACGAAACTCGACTGGGTGCTAGAGAAGTTCAAATGAAAGGGAAAAATCTAATTCTTATTGAGGTTTTGCCTCTGTTTCAGAAGCAACCAGCATTTGTAGCTGGCGGCTACTAGGGTGTGTCGGGTTCATCCTATAGGGGTCGGCCAAGGTTGTAGGGCATCGAAGTTGTTGTGGAAGGGAGAGGGAAGGAAGGAAGGAGGGATGAGGGGAGATGATATGAGAGAGAAGGAGCTACTATTTGGCGGCTAGAAGGGGGAAGGGAGCATCTAGGTATTGGTTAGGGTGAATGGTAGCATATATATACATATATGTGTGGGCATGGTTGGTGTGGGCTTAAATTGATTTAAATCTATAGAGGAGGGTTATTTGAGAGCCAATATGGAATATTAGGCCTCTTAAATAATTGGAGCTAATATTATAAATATTTATTTGGGTTTAAATGAGGTGTAACGGGTATTTGAAAAGATTCGGTTCTAAAAGTGGAAATTATGTATTTAAATCTAGGTTTTGAACCATGCAAAGTTTATAGAGCATGTAGGAATTTAAATAAATGGGACACCCTTATCATCGATATAGTAAGTTCATTTAGTCTCTTAGATATAAAGTTGCTTGTAAGAAATGGATTTCTGCTGCGCATAAAAATCGTACAACGGTGTTAATTATTAATTTCTCATATTTGCACTACGAAAGTTGTGCGACCAAAATGAAGCATGGGAATGTGAATTTATGACTAACGGTAAATGCATGAGCCTAATTTTTTTCTTCTAAGTCTAACGTGCAAAGTTGGTTGGAAGGGAAGAGCTAATGCATTGCTCAAGATCTTAAGACCATGGTGATAGGTCTCCAAAGTTCAAAAATTATGTAACAAATATTTAAACTAAATAAATAATAAAAATAATTACTAATTACCAAAATAATCCTATATAAAAATCATAGTGTTCATAGATTTGGCTAGTTTCATGATCATTTGCACATACATGTGCCTTCATGCGCCAGAAAGAGGATGCGGTACTGTGCTTCTTCTACATACTACGCTGGGTGCACATAGGTTCCTCATAGGGCTTAGCACCCAATTCTTTGGCATCTTCATATTTTCCTCTGCCAAGACCTAAATGATAAGCACTCTGATTCTTATAGTTGCACATAGAGCGCACTAGCGAAGACAATGGGCTAGCATTGCCCTAGATTACTCTATCCGCAGTTTTCAAAATTTTGCCAAGTCTCTTGACTATTGAAGTCTCTCCTTAAGAGTAGGCACATCCCACCTTGGCGTATGAGCTTTTTCTCGGCCAGAGTGCATGGCTTTGGAAGGAGTCTTAGCATATTTCTTTCTGGCTGTAGTCTATGACTTCTCCGATGGCAACACATCCATACCCTCTATGATGCAGCGAGTAGTCGTAGCGTGATCCTTGATTTCTTTATAGAAGTAAGTGCATGACATATTGTGAGATAACCTCATCATTATATGCAGCAGCGTCAACAAAAATCGTTTGGGCATCCTTTGCAGCCTTTGGGTGCTTTGGCAACCCAAGTCCTACGGGTCTTTTGAGGCTTTGTCAGCCTTGGTGAGGGACTGGCTATCCCCCATAAGCATATTCTCGAAATCCTATTGGTCAAATTGCACGACCAATATCCTTTGGGTTGAAACCAGTTTTGTCATGTCTGATTGCGCACAACCTTCTCATCGATGGATAAGGACGTCCCCATCAGAGTTTCTATTTTTGTTTCCATCACAAAAATAGTTTTCCTAAATTTTGATTGCAAGGAAAAAAGAGAGTACAAAGAGAATCCTAATACCGATAATTCTAAGTATACGAATCTGGGGATGTGTGATAGTGGATATTGAGTTGTACAACTAACTCCTTTACTCCGTTGATGATCAAATGACGAAAGAAAATTGCTAACTCTCGACTTACTGGCAAGAAGGACAACAATTAGGCTCTCAGGTCTGTATCTTTCGATTCCTTGGAAAGCACATGTCCCTGCTATTTATTGGCATTTATACTAAAATGGTCAAGAACGCATTAATTATGAAAATACACTATTTTTAGAATTTGGATTATCAGATTGTAGTTGGCGCATGTGATCCCTTCGGTAACTATCTATGGGATTCGGTCATACGTGTGCTCATGACACGGTCGGCTTGATACGTGTAATATGGCTAAGACCATGTCTCTGTCGTGGCTGACATCATGTTGGAACGGGCGTGCTTTTAGTGCCACGTGTACGAGATTATTGGCCCTCCTTAACAGTCACTGCTACTTGTCATCTAGGAAGGATACGCCTAAGTGGGAAATAGGATGATGCACAAGGCAAGGATTCTATCGCATGCTCTCCTGCCACAAAGGCACTACTATGTTGGAGAGGCTTGGCCGCATGACCTTTCATGCCCCAGTTCCAAATACACGGGACCAGGCTACGTATCAATGGCCAACTGGTAAGACTCCAAGGGTTTTCCAATATAATGGACTCGTCGAAGAGTACTTGCATTATCCAAGGTCAAGTGATCAAGATATATATATCTCTATGATATAACAGCTACTTATATCTTAATCTATGATAAATAAATATTAAGAAAGAACGATCAAAATTAGTAGTCTGCAGCCTAATAATACCTTCGTCCGAATAGGCCAAGAGAATAATACAGGCCTATAAATACTAGGCTTTAAAAGAAGAAAAATAAGCAATAAAAACATAATAGATGAACAACGAAAGACAATATACAAATACCTAATAACGATACATGTATACCAAGACGATGCTTAACAGCAGCTCCAACAAAACTCAACGTCAACCAATACTACAAATTTTACGGGAGAACAGGTCCTCAAAGGGACGTAACAAGATACAAAAAGTACATGCCAAAATATAAATATTGTGTAAACATAAGGGTGCACTAACCAACTAAGTTGATGCACTTTGAAGACCAATTTGGTGCGTACGGGTATGTAAAATAAGGAATCTGGCATAGTTTAAGACTAAAGGCCATATATATGTTGCTATATATCATCAACTAACATAGCTTAGAGCTAGCGAACATCGCCTGATATACTGACCAGCATATATGCCCATAACTGGATAACAAGATAGTCCATAACCGGGTAATAATATCCCATAATCGGGTAATAATAAGGCCCATAACCCCTAAGTTTCATCCGGAGGCTACGGTAGATAAATGTCTATCCTATATGTCAAATAATTATCTTCCCATCCCAATGCCAATATACAAGTCATGAATACGATATGGACATCTAGTAACTATAATGTAAGTCCCATATAAACTAGAACTAAATCTACTACGCAATATACCAACACATGTGCTACTCGCACCCGTAGCTAATTGAGTGTGTAAGTCCGTATCCTAATATTAACGCACTCTGTGTCATAAAATAATTCATGTCAAGGCCTTGGGAGATATGATGATAACTCCATAACTTCAGGTACGTCCACTAGAAACTAGGGTCAATACAGAAGACTAAACATCGGCGCCTTCGTCAACTGCACCTGAGGCATTCTCAGACTCGTACATATATTTATAAACAAAGTAGAAGAATATGAAGAATACTAAAAAAATTTAAACAATACAACAAGGTAAGGTATACTTGCATGCATCTCCGAGATGAGAATACAACGATCTTGACCCTGCAACCAAGATCAAACCGTCCTGAAAGCCTACATATAATAATATAATATAAGTCAATATTCTAGAGTTTACTACATATACACAATATTATTAATTATATACATATGGTCGATTATGAAATTAAGGTCTTGTCACAATTAGGAGAAACTAGCTTTATAAAATAGTTTTTGTCTTCCAGTCACCTAACAACTAGTTAACCAAAATATTAATATATAACACTAGGTTAACATGGTTTCTATTTTACTAAACATGTGATACTTTTGTTCTTCCTACTAGGTTCAGTCCTAAACAATGTGACTTAGTGATTATACCAAAACCTCATGTACACGTATCAATTTAGTTGTATCACTTTCCAGGATCAAGTCTCAAGTTACCAACTAACTACTAATCCCCTAGAATCATGTTTGCACTATTCCTAACCCATTCTAACACATAAAATTATGTCACAATTAGTAGGTTTAACTATATTTATTCCTACAACTTGCCAAGTTTGTACTACTAACAACTTATAATTCTTAATATGTTCAACTTGTCAACTCGACAACCACCAACCCTATACGTATATCATTCCTATAGTTTCCTAGCATCTCAAACTTTATGTTAACATGTTATAATTTATAATCTATTTGTCCAAATCATAATGTAACACACACATATGGTAAATACATTCTAACAACGTAATTTGGATATGTTCTAGCACAACTAGGTGTCACAACCCACACCCGGAATAAGGGCATGAATAATGAGCAACACCCATCCTACACCGCAACATCGACGGTAGAATATTGTCTGGGTCAACTCTACTATCTAAATATCTCATACAATATATACATTATACCTATCAATTATCTCAACTCCAAACGGAGAAAAAATATGGTATCTGATAAATGTAAACTATACTCACTCATAATGCAAACTAAGGGAGATAAAATACGAGATGGAATAACGAAAAAAAGAGACACAATACATCCACAAGTCTGAAATAATATATAAATGCCAATAACCTCAATAAAGTCTAAATATGTCTAATAAAAAAGTCTATGCCTCCTCAGCCTCTGGTACTAGGTTTTCCTACTCTAAAGGAGTATCCTCTATTGGTACGTCTAATGCAGTTTCAAATACATTATAGAGCATATATAATTGCTAATAGAAAATAATACAAGATAACTAAACATCAGAATGAAATGAACTAGAGTGAACAAGTAATGTACTGGAATGAAGAACATACAATATGAATAACTGCAAGCAATGAAAATAACTAAAACTAGCTAATGTGCTATAGAGTACAAGTTCATTATGTGATCGGTTTGGGTTAAAATACAATATGGTAACTCGATTATAAGTGTGATATGTAATAGACATATACACGAATATACTTGGGCTTGATCACATAACCAACTCCTACTCCCCCATGCCCAACCAATACTTATGAATCCAATCACGACAAGTTACGAACACTAGTATGGGCACACTGAACACGAGCAGTGTATGAACACGAAGTACACTGAAATCAATACCCGATATACATGATGAAATACATGTGAAGGAGTACCCACTGAATATGGTAAGGGCATCTCCTGACAGGGTCCATATAGTACCAGTCCATGAAACCAATGTGTTAGAATCAAGTATACAGTTCTAAAATATGTGATATATACACTATCATGAAATAAAAAATAACAGATAAATGTACTCGCCTGTGGTCCTGAGCAAATAGTATATCTCGGTATCTGAGTTGGTGTCACACAAACCTATATATGAAATATTATGTTATTTGGTGTATTGAAATGATAAATAATTTTAAACAAGCTAGAATATGGTTTTTAGGCTATTTCAAGGTCACATTAGTCAAAGTACTCAACTCTAAGTCAACATGGTCAAAATTGGTAAAACTAGTCAATTCTAGGTAGCACTAGTCTATACCTAAGTTTCTAAGTCAGTATCTTAAGGATATTAGCTATACTAGCTAATACTAGCTACTGGGATACTATATTTACCAAGTATCAATAAAACTATACTAGTATTAAGACTAAGTAATATATATTACCATATACTAGTTATAACTACTATCTAAATTACCTTAGTGTCACTACTTAACTTAGCTAGTATCTAATATTAACTGGCCTCACCAATGCTCTACTCACTTACACCTTGATACTAGGTATCACCACCTCATTCATCCTTCCTCATTGATACTCCAAAAGCCCCGTGTGCCTATATCCAACTGAGAACAACAAGTCCCCCCACATCATCTCATGTACTTATAATTGAACCCTTACTAGCTAATTGACAAATACCTACACCCAATCCAATACTCACCAATTTACCTTGCCTTGATACCTATTCCACAATTGCCTTACACCCATATACCCTTACCACAATTGTGATACACATACACTTATATGCATCTACATCACTCATATATGGACTGATACGCAATGGTACAAACCCTGCACACTCACACACACTAGGACCTGCAATGCACATCTTCTGGCAGCAGACCTAACACTTCTACTGCTGCCTCTACTTACATGTATGTGTTGCTATGGTTGAGTGTTTTAAACAATCCACCTCAACATCTTCCCTCTTACAACTTTTTTTTTTAGTTGCTACAACTTCTACCTTATCGAGTTTCCCCTTAACTAATCTGAGCTCAAGCCTAACCTAGCTGCAAAGACTCCACCCTTCATAACTTACCTGCCTCATAATATGGAATACGTACATCAAGATAATGCCCAACCGCTGCTGCAGTAACCCGAGACTAATACTCAGTGCCCACTCCACTAACATCAGACTCCTACACAATCTCTAGACCTCTGTACTTAACACATACACACAGTGCATAAGTTGTGCACTTCACAGTGGTGTACTGCAATCAATGTAAGCCATGCATTGCCCACAACAACTGAACCAACTCCAACGCTTTTGTGCACTTTGCACAGTGGGTGATCTACCCTAATTGTACTTCATGATGCAGCCTTCAACCCCTCTTCCCAGTCACTATCCTGCATACTTTTTCGTGTGCACAGACCCAGTCTTCACACAGCACACTACTCCTATTGATATATAAAAAAAAATCATACCCTAATAATACGTGTATTAAGCTATAATATATATGTAATTATAACACTATAATATACACATATCAATCTAACCTTTACTATACATAGCATATACTAAAAATTCTATGTCAAATCATCAAACACAAAGAGTGCTACATCCAAATATCAAACTAGTCTATGATACTCTTGTGACACCCTTGATACTCTATCAAAATATAACCAAACACACCACAAGGGTCATGAACAAGTGAAATATCATAATTAAAGCCTAATTAGAGCAATATATTTCTAATCTAGTGCTTGAGGCAAAATATGACTTGTGTATCACCCTTGTCGAAGGAAAACCCCCCAAAATTATCTCATATTATAAAGTATCATGATACAGCCTACTCGTATACAATCATGAATATGTAACTAGACTCACACAAAAAATCTATTGTCAATTTGGTCCAATTGGCCAATTGACAAACACATGGTATACCTATCTTATGAATTCCCCCAAAATGGGCACAAATCTCCATGTAGGAGTCACAATAGGGGACAAATAAACCTAGTTCTTATTCCTATGGGTAGCCCTAAGCCATGGAAGGGTTCCTAATTGTCAAATTCATGAATAAGAAGCTACAATAAAAGAAAATTTTAAGAATTACCAATTGGAAGATGGATTCCCAATAAAAATATAATTGGACACGTTACAGACACAATTTTTAGCTCCAAAGCTCCTCCTCCTTGTGCTTCTTGCTTCTCCAATCTCCTAAGCTCCAAGAGTGAAGAATTTAAGAAGGAAATGGAGGTGAATTGGTGGTGAATTGATGGAGGAAAGAAGAAATTAGGGATCTATGAAATTGGGAATAAAAAAAATGAATGAACAAATAAGAGGAGAGAGAGAGAGAGAGAGAGAGAGAGAAGAGAGGCTCTTATGGCCGCCACCCCTTTCCCCCTTCTACAAGTCATTGTCAATTGTTCAATTTGCCCCTCCAATAGTTCATTATGAATATTAATTAAGGAGGATATATTAGGAAGGCGTCTAACTAATTTCTAATTAAGCCTAACCTCCTAATTAATTAGTGGGAATGGACTATTGGGCTTGGTCCAAGTTGGGCTCACTAGTTGTCATGACAATTCTAGTTGGGCCTACAAGTATCAAGTCTAATTATTGGGTTAGTCCTTAACTATAAATAACTTAATACCAATCACTAAATAAATAAATAGTACTTTATTAATAAGTAAATAAAACAAGCACCCTAATAATATTATAGTTACAAATATTAAAATTTATTCCTAAGAACAAATACCCATGCCAAATTATTAAACTACCCCTAGCTCAAAAAGTGAGGGTGGCAATCCTACCCACCTTAGAAAAATTTAGTCCTCGAAATTAAGAAAGAAACTAACTACCAATAGCAATCAATATAAACAAGAAAGAATTTATACCTCACGGCTCAAATATATAAGGATATCGCTCACGAATTTTGGCCTCTCGCTCCCAGGTACTCTATCCTAGAGAGTGATGCCTCTACGTGACACGCACTAAAGGAATCGTCTGGTTTCATAGCACCTTCTTTCTGCGATCCAGAATCTCCACGGGTTACTCTGGGTAGCTGAGAGTTGGACCAACCTCAATCTCTGAGTGATCTAGTACATGGCTAGGATCTGCCATGTACCATCTCAGCTGTGACACATAGAATATGTTGTGCACTCCTTCTAATGCTAGCGGCAAGTCTAGTTTGTAGGCTACTGTACCGACCCTCTCAAGAACACCAAAGGGTCCGATGTACCATGGACTAAGCTTTCCGTCTCTACCAAAGCGAATTATGTCCCATATCGAAGAAATCCTCAAGAACACCAAATCACCAACCTAGCACAAAATACAGCCTTAGCAATCTAACTAAAATAAGCAATCACAAGCAATACAAAATAAAATTATATCTCAAACTATAATGGTCTCCTGTAGCTATCAGCCCAATGCAGTTGTCTGTCCTGTACCACCCGAAGCCTATCCCTGATGAGCTTCACCTTCTCAGCTGCATCCACGACCATCTCTTGTCCTAATAAGGCTCTCTCACCAACATCATCCTATGATAAAGAAGTACGGCATCTCCGTCTGTACAATGCCTCAAATAGTGACATCTCTATACTGGCCTGGTAGATATTGTTGTAAGAAAACTCTACCAAGTGAAGATGATCCTCCCAAGAGCCTCCAAAATCCAAAACACAAGTGCGTAGCATATTCTCGAGAGTCTGGATAGTCCTCTTCGACTATCCGTCTGTCTGAGGGTGATATGTGGTACTGAACTTAAGCTAAATGCCCAAGCTAGCCTGCAAACTCCTCTAGAATTAGGACATGAAGCGACTATCCCGATCCAAACTATGCTCATAGGAACTCTATGCAATCTGACTATCTGACGCACATACATCTTTGAGAGCTTCTCCATAGACGTACCCACTTTAAATAGCAGAAAGTGGGCTGATTTGGTCAACCTGTCAACGATGACCCAAATCGTATCTTTTCCTCCTTGAGAATACGGAAGCCCCAAAACAAAGTCCAACGTCACATGCTCCTATTTCTACTCTAGAATGGGTAAAGGCTGAAGCAATCCACCTGGCCTTTGTCTCTCTGTCTTTACCTGCTGACATACCAAGCATCTGGATACGAAGCTAGCCACTTCCCTCTTCATACCAAACCACCAAACATGCTCTCTTATGTCCCTATACATCTTGTTGGCACCTGGATGCATAGATTACAGAGATCGATGCATCTCCTGAAGAACCTCCTCGCGTAATGCTCCACTTGGCACATACAATCTTGTACCATGTCGCAATGATCCATCATCTGTAATACTAAAGTCCTCTGCCAACCCTATCCGGACTTATGCCCTGATGCTTCTAAGAGACTCGTCCTCGAACTGTGCGGCTCTGATCCGGTCAATCAACTCTGACTGAACCTGGAGTTCCCATATCTATGCTGCAACTCTAGGAACTAATACCTCAATACCTATCAAGATCGGCCAATAAATGTTTGTCCCTTGTCAAGTACATAGCGACTGGATACCTGCTAAAATCATTCACGACTACGTTGGCCTTCCCTATATGGTACTGCAAAGTAATATCGAAGTCCTTCATCAACTCCAACCAACGTCGCTACCTCATGTTGAGCTCTTTTTGTGTAAACATATGCTTCAATCTCTTGTGATATGTAAAGATCTCTACCTGCTCTCCATACAAGTAGTGCTTCCACATCTTAAGAGCAAAAGTAACTACTGCCAACTCCAAGTCATGAGTAAGGAGTTCTTCTCATGCGAGTGTATTTGCCTGAAAGCATAAGCAATCACCTTCCCGTTCTGCTGTGACACACAACCCAAACCATTACCCGATGCATCACTATATATAGAAAATCCTCATATCCCTGATGGCAATGCCAATATTGGAGTTATAGTCAACCTCTTCTTTAGCTCCTCAAAAGCAGACTGACAATCCTCAGTCCAGATGAACTCTACTTCCTTCTTGGTTAGTCCAATCATCGATTCTGCAATCCTCAAAAAATCCTGAATAAATCTTCGATAATAGCCCGACAATCCAAGAAAACTCCTGATCTCTACCACTGAACTCGGGGTAGACCACGACTCAACTGCTGAAATCTTCTTTGGGTCTACTGAGATCCCGTCTCTTGTAATCACATGCCCGAGGAATTCAACCTTATCACGGAAGAACTCACACTTTGAAAGCTTGCCATAAAGCTTCTCCTTCCTGAGGGTCTCCAAAACTATCCTCAGGTGTTTCTTATGTTCCTCCGGGGTCTTCGAATAAATTAATATATCATCAATGAATACTACTACAAACTGATTCAAGTGCTGATGAAACACCTTATTCATCAGGTTCATGAATACCGTCGGGGCATTAGTCAACCTAAACGGCATCACCAAGAACTCAAACTGCCCATATCGAGTCCTAAAAGCAATTTTCGGAATATCTTCCTTCTTAACTTTCACCTGGTGGTACCCCAACCTTAATTCTATCTTCGAGAATACCTTCGCTCCACTCAACTGATCAAATAAATCGTCAATCTGCAGCAACGGGTATTTATTCTTGATAGTGAGGTCTTTGAGTGCCCTGTAGTTGATATACATGCGTTCTGACCCATCCTTCTTCGGTACAAATAATACCGGAGTACCCCACGGTAATAAAGTAGAGCAGATGAAACCCTTATCCTGTAACTCATCCACATGCTTATTCAACTCTACCAGTTCGTTGTTGTTCACTCTATAGATATATTGTGATATTGGCTCTGCGCCTGGCCCCAAGTCTATAGAGAACTCCATATCTTGGTCTGGTAGTAACCCCGACAACTCTTCTGGAAAGATGTCCGTATACTCTATAATCAATGGATGTGGCGGCTCTTTCTCTTCCACCATAGCTCCACAGAAATCTCCTTCGCTCTGCTGTGCTGCTCCTTTAATAAACTCAAACTCTGGATCTCCTGGTGTCTGAAACAAGTCCTCGCCTATGGTTCAGTTCCAAGTTAATATTTTAGAGCAAAAGATACATATACAAAACTATGTGAAACACCAGAATCAAATAAAGTATGAGCTAGAAAAGAATCAAGATAGACTGAACCTAAAGTAAAATCACTGATTGGCCCCTCCTCCTCGACGGTCAAGATGAAAGCTCTCCCCTGTCACTGGGCACCTCTATGCTGCTGCTGGTGCAGGGCGAACTGCTGTTGTGGTGGTAGAGGAGGTCCGCTTTGCTGTCCCGCTGGTGGTCTCGTGGGTGCTTTTTGTGCTTGTGCTCAGCGCTGAGCTGGACGAGCTGGAGCTCTAGAATAAGCCCTCAACTGATGGTCTCTTGATCCACATAATAAGCATTAGCGCAATCTCATCCAAAAGGCATCCCATCCGTGTCCCTGCTTCTTACAAAATGGATAAGGAATAGCTGGCTCTGGATCTGGTGCGTCTCATGTACTGCGCTCTAGCTAGTCCATGATACTGCTGCCTCGGCTGCTAGAAGTTCCTCTGATGCTGCAGTTAAAAGTGAGACTGCTTCATTGGACCCGTGTTTGTACTGGATCCTCCCACGTCCCTCAGCCTCTTGGAGCCAAGCTCTAGATCATCCTCTGCCCGTTGTTCCTGCCACAGAATCTCCTCAAAAGTGGCAGCAGGATCTCCATTAGTATGTGATTTAATCTCCTTGTTCAGGCTCTTCTTGAACTTCCTGGCCCTTCCTCTAGGGTTCTGTCCCTCCAAAAATTAGCCTAATCTATATTACTCTGCCGCATACTCATCTACCGTCATACCTCCCTGAACGAGGTTCTCAAACTGACTCTCTAGAAATGTCAGAACCGCATCTGGAAAGAATTTTTTTTCGAAGAGCTCCTTGAAAGCTTTCCAAGTAAGTCCCGGTGATGAGATCCTGGGGTCCGTCCTGAACCAAGTCTGTGCGAAGTTAAACATCATGCTTTCTGCGGCCTCTACCTGCAACCTCTCTGGAATCTGTGCCAGTTGTAGATTTCGCTCAATGTCTTTTATCCAATCATCAGCATAAATAATCCCTTCAGTGACTTTAAAGTCCTTCGACCCCGTCCTCTTAAAATCTATTATAGTCCCCGACCTTGGCTGCTGCGGGATAAACTGAGGTGGTACCGTCTGTGGCTGGACTAAGATGACTCTCTCGACTGCAACAAGCACAATCTGGTGGGAATTCTCAATACCCTGCCTCATAACCTCTGAATGGCACTGATGTGCCTCTATCATCTGCTAAAAGAGCACAAACATCTGTGTCTGATCGAATGCAGATGGTGGGGGTGGAAGATCCCTTGAAACAGTCGACGCTGCACTCTGTACCGGAGGTAGAGCACCTCTGAAAGCTGCTACAAAAATGCCCACCTGGATCGGTGAAGCGGACCTCTGGAATGTAGCTGTTGGAACAACGTTTGCTGGTGCTGCCCTCGTAGGTGATGAAGTTACCGATGCCTGAGCGCTGGAAATGCATCTTCGGCGCCATCATGAAGATAGATTGATACAGAGAATCAATATTAAGTATGATACGATATCATCAAAGAAGGATAAAATTATTCAAAGTAAAGCAAACATTCAATAGATAAGGATAGAAAAATAGATATTTAGAAATGTTCCCTAGTTGTGATTGAGTATACTATCATACTATATCCTATATTCTAAAGCAGGTTAGTAGCAGTACTCTAGGTGAGCACTACTACGATATCGTTCTAAATATGACTCTTGACCTGCATTGGCTACCACTAAAAATATGTCACGACCCACACCCGGTATAAGGGAACAAGTTGTGAGCAACGCCCAGCCTATACCGCAGCATCGGTAGTTGAACGATGTCTGGGTCAACTCTACTATCTGAACATCTCATACAATATATACATGGTACCTGTCAATCATCTCAACTCCAAACAGAGGAACTATATGATATTTGATAAATGTAAACTATACTCAATCATAATACAAACTAAGGGAGATAAAATACGAGATGGAATAATGAAGGAAAGAAACACAATACATCCCCAAGTCTGAAATAATATATATACATGCAAATAACCTCAGTAAAGTCTAAACAAGTCTAATCAATAAGTCTACGCCTCCTCAGCCTCTGGTACTAGATTTTCCTACTACAAAGAAGTATCCTTTAATGGTACGATGTCCTGTGGCCCTTAGTATGTGGGACACTGGTCTACGGGCCAATCATCTAAAAATATATCTAGTCAGGGTTGGAGCGAAGTATATACTCTGAAAGAAGTTTCAAATACATAATCGTGCATATATAACAGATAATAGAAAAGAATACAATATAATATAATTAAACAACATAATAAAATCAACTAGAGTGAACAGGTAGTATACTGGAATAAAGAACAGGCAATATGAATAACTTCATGCAATGGAAATAACTAAAACCAGCAAATATGCCATTGAGTACAAGTTCATTATGTGATCGGTATGGGTTGAACATGAATACAATATGGTAACTCGATTACACGCGTGATATTTAATCGACATATACACGAATATACTTGGGATTGATTACATAACCAACTCCTACTCCTCCATCCCCAACCAATACTTATGGATCTAATCACTAAACGTTACGAATACGAATATGGGCACACTGAATACGAGTAGTGCATGAACATGAAGTACACTGAAATCAATACCCAATACACACGATAAAATACATATGAAGGAGTACCCGCTGAACACGGTAAGGGATAACATCTCCTGACAGGATCCATATAGTACCAGTCCGTGAACCCACTATGTCAGAATCAAGTTTGCAGTTCTAGAACATATGATATATACACTATAAAATAAAAACTAACAGAGAAATATACTCACCTATGGTCCTGAGCAAATGGTATATCTCGGTATCCAAATTGGTGTCACACGGACCTATATATGAAATAACATGTAATTTGGTGTATTGGAATGATAAATAATTTTAAACAAGCTAGAATATGGTTTTTAGGCTATTTCAAGGTCACACTAGTCAAAGTACTCAACTCTAAGTCAAACTAGTCAAACATGGTAAAACTAGTCAATTCTAGGTAGCACTAGTCTATACCTAAGTTTCAAGTCAATATCATAAGGATATTAGCTATAGTAGCTAATATTAGATACTAGGATAGTATATTTACCAAGTATCAATATAATGATACTAGTAAAAACACTAAGTGATATATATTACCATATACTAGTTATAACTACTATCTAAATTACCTTTGTGTCAATACTTAACTAAGTTAGTATCTAGTATAACCTGGCCTCACTAATGCTCTACTCACTTACACCTTGATACTAGGTATCACCACCTCCTCATCCTTCCTCATTGATACTCCAAAACCCCGTATGCCTATATCCAACTAAGAACACCAAGCCCCCCTACATCATCTTCTGTACTTATAACTGACCCTTACTTGGTAATTGACAAATACCTACACCCAATCCAGTACTCACCAATTTACCTTGCATTGATAAGTATTCCATAATTGCCTTACACCCATATACCCTCACCATAATTGTTATACACATACACTTATACACATCTACATCACTAACATAAGGACTTATACACAATGGTACCAATCCTGCACACTCACACACACTAGGACCTATAAAGCTCATCTCCTGGCAATAGACCTAACACTATTACTGCTGCCTCTACTTATATGTATGTGTTGCTATGGTTGAGTGTTTTAAACACTCGACCTCAACATCTCCCCTCCTATAACTTTTGTTTCAGTTGCTACAACTATTACCTTGTCGAGTTTCCCCTTAACTAATCTGAGCTCAAGCCTAACCTAGCTGAATAGAATCCACCCTTCATAACTTACCAGCCTCATAACAATCTGCACATCAAGCTAATGCCCAACCCATGCTGCAGTAACCCGAGACTAATACTTAGTGCCTACTCCACCAACACCATACTCCTACACAATCTCCAGACCTCCGTACTTAACACATACACACAGTGCCCAAGCTGTGCACTTTACAGTGGTGCACTACACTCAATGCAAGCCATGCATTTCCCACAACAACTGAACAAACTCCATTATTGCTCTGCAGTTTACACAGTGGGTGATCTACCCCAATTGTTTTGCATGATGCAGCCTTCAACCCCTATTTCCAGTCACTGTCCTGCATACTTCCTCATGTGCACAGACCCAATCTTCATACAACACACTACTCCTATTGATATATGACAAACATATCAAACCCTAATAATATGTGTATCAAGCTATAATATATATGTAATTATAATACTATAATATACACATATCAATCTAATATTTACTATACATAGGATACACTCAAAATGTTATAAAATTACCAAACACAAATGGTGCATCACCCAAATATCACACTAGTCTATGATACTCTTATGACACGCCCATGATACTCTATCAAAATATCACCAAACTCTCCACAAGGGTCATGAATAAGTCAAATATCATAATTAAAGCCTAATTAGAGTAATATCTATCTAATCTAGTGCTTGAGGCAAAATATGACTTGTGTATCACCCGTGTCAAAGAAAAAACTCCCAAAATTATCCCATATCACAAAGTATCATGATACAGCCAACTCGTATCCAATTGTTGACACGTAATTAGACTCACATAACAAATTTAGTGTTAATTTGGTCTAATTGGCCAATTGACAAACACATGGTGCACCTATCTCATGATTTCCCCTAAATTAGATACAAATCTTCATGCAGGAGTCACAATAGAGGTTAAATGAACCTAGTTCTTATTTTTATGGGTAGCCCTTAGCCATGGAAGGGTTCATAATGGTCAAATATATGAATACAAAGCTACAATGAAAGAAAAATTTATGAATTACCAATTGGGAGATGGATTCCCAATAAAAATATAATTGGACACGTTCTGGACACAATTTTTAGCTCCAAAGCTTCTCCTCCTTGTGCTCCTTGCTTCTCCAATCTCCTAAGCTCCAAGAGTGATTAATTTGAGAAAGAAATGGAGATGAATTGGTGGTGAATTGATGGAGGGAAGAAGGAATTGGGGATCTATGAAATTGGGAATAAAAAAATAAAAAAATAAATGAGAAGAGAGAGAGAGAGTAGAGAGGCTCTTATGGCTGCCCCCTCCCCCTTTCCCCCTTTCCCCCTTTCCAAGTCATTATAAATTATTCAATTTGCCCCTCCAATGGTTCATTATGAATATTAATTAAGTAGAGTATATTAGGAAGGCTTCTAACTAATTTCTAATTAAGCCTAACCTCCTAATTAATTAATGGGAATGGACTATTGGACTTGGTCCAAGTTGGGCTTACTGGTTGTCATGACAATTCTAGTTGGGCCTAGAAGTGTCAAGTCTAATTATTGGGCTAGTCCCTAATTATAAATAAATTAATACCAATCACTAAAAAAATAAATAGTACTTTATTAATAGTAAATAATACAAGCACCCTAATAATATTATAGTATAAAAATATTAAAATGTATTCCTAAGAACAAATACCCATGACAAATTTTCAAACTATCCATAGCTGAAAAAGTGAGGGTGACACTAGGTGCTAAAGTTTTTCTCACAAACATCTATTGTTGGGTATGGTAAATCATGTTTTGATAAGTTTTCTAGCATGGATTTGAGGGTTAATATCATTGCAAAGGTTTTGTATGTAATCATGTGCAATTCGAACATAAAATGATAGGTTTAATACATGAAATGATGTAAAAGATTGACATGTTTCAATTCTAGAATTCATAATAGAATGGGGTAAAAATATGGTTTAAGCATAGTTAATCACGATTCTATCATGGTTCCTACAAATGATAATGAAGGGGGGTAAACATAAGTACATGTTCATGGAGAGGTGGGAAAGTGGTTTTCATAACTTAAAAGTCATAAGAGCCTAAAAAAAATGAAAAGCCCCCTCCTCTTGAGTTGTTGTCCACACATGTTAACTGCATATTTTGGGTCCATGAAATACTTGGTTTGGTTTCCCATACACCCATGTACATAGGGTTCAAGTTTTGGTTCAATTGGTTTTGGTTTGGATGGATTTTTCTAAAATAATCTAACCAACTAGCTCACTACACTAGGTTAAATTTGAACCAACATGTCAAGCACCTATTCTAGTCCTAACAAAGGTCACACAATATTATGTCTAAGATTATCACTACTATATATATATATATATATATATATATATATATATATATATATATATATATATATAACACAAATAAGTATACATAATTTATAATCATAATTAACTATATAGCTAGTTTAATATGAAATATTAAATTTTGGAGGTGGGGATTTAGACCCTCGGCCATACCACTTTTTGTTATTTTGTGCCATGTGGGATCGCTCCGCTATAACTATAAAAAGTAATAATTATGCTAGTGTCACGGCTGATGTTTCATGTGGCCGACAGTTGTATATCTTTCACAGTAGCACAACTTTTTGTAGGTCATTTAATACTCGTCTCAGGTTGCATGTGGATGAGGTATTTTGTCATGACTCGCACCCGTATGGGAGGGAATGAGGACGTAAGCAACGTCTAGCCTACACCGCAGCATCAACGGTAAAATGTTGTCTAGGTCAACAATACTATCTAATCATCTCACACAATAATATATATGTACCTGTCAATAATATTTTAACTCCATATAGAGGACAAGATGATAATATATAATGATAATCAATACTCAATCACAATATTTATATGAAAGAAATGACAAGATATCAAATAAGGAAGCAATGTCATAATGTCTCAAATTATAATAGACATAACAAAATATCCAAGTCTATGAGTCTAGTAACAAATCACAATAAGTCTAAATATCAATAACAACTCAAAGGTCAAAGTTGGGGATAGATCTAGTACAATAAGATAATACTAGCTAAGTGTCTGCTATAACTAGTTGAGCCTCCTCAACAGCTGGTACTGGATCCTCCTGTACTACTGGTGCTACCTCTGCTAACTCTCTGTCATATGGTCCATAATATTAGGACATCGGTCCTTTAAATGATAATCTAAAAAAATATATCCAGTCAGGGTTGGAGCGAAGTACAAAACTCTGAATGTGGTTCCAAATACATGGTAGAACATATATAACAAGTAATAGAAAAGAATAAAAGACGTACAGGTAACTAGGCAATGAAGACTATAACTCAGATAAGTAGGTAATATTAATAAATAGTTGGAAAGGTAAGCACAGGCAATATGGTGTGAATTATAATTAAGAGAACTAGTAATACTGTCTATGTGCCTTAGAGTACAAGTTTGTTATATGATCTGGTTGGAAATACATACGTCTATACTATGGTAACTCAATTATACGTGTATTGTATAATTAGCATGCACACAAATATGCTAAAGGTTTGAACACATAACCAACTCCTACTCTCCCACCCCGACTAATATTCATGGTTCCAATCACGACACATTATGCATATAAATATAATATGAGCACACGGAGCACATGAATATGGCATGAGCACATAGGGATACAAATAGATACGAGTACAAGGAACACCCGATGAACAGGTAAAGTACGAGTACAAGAAATGCCTGATGCACACGTTAAATAAATAATATCTCCTGATTTGATCCATATAATACCAACCCATGTAATATCGTGTCAGAATCAAGTATTATAGTTCTAGAACTTGTAATATAAACACTATCAAGTACTGAAAACTAATAGAGAGATGTACTCGCTTGTGGTCCTAAGCAAATGATACAAATCGGTGTCCGAACTGGTGTCACACTGACCTATATATGAAATTCTATGTCATTTGGTGTATTAGAGTAATAAATATGCTTAAATAAGCTAAAATATGATTTCTAGATCAAAACTAGGTTATACTAGTCAAACTAGATTGGCACCTTGATTCTAGGTTCAAATCTAGCTTCTATGTGGGTTACAAGGCTAAACTGGGTGATACTAGTCTATACCTAGGTTTCTAGGTCCATACCTTGAAGGTATTAGCTATACTAGCTAATTAATATGACTATATATATATATATATATATATATATATATATATATATATATATAACCTATGAATATATTAGTTATGTTTACTATCTGGTATTGCCTTAAGATATGGGTTATCCTACACTAGGTGTATAACCTTAGGATATAATACCCTACTATATCTTGGTATCTTGAATACCTTAATCCATACCCATATTTATCCAATACATTGTATCTCATAAATTATATATATATATATATATATATATATATATATATATATATATATATATATATATATATATATATATATATATATATATACCTAAGCTTCTTATATATCTTAACCCATCAATACCTTACACAACCTTACTCCACTTCTCAATGATACTCTTTGTATCAGTGCACACACAACCAGAATTACCCATTTGTCACACCCTAGTCCCAAAATACGTAGGACTAGGAATACGTAGCATGCCAGCCATATGTATATGACAACTCCAATATGTTGGAAAATTATAACACATACGTACGTTGTAATATGAATATTAATTCACACGTGGTTCATATATTGTCAACACAAGTCACAGGCATCTATACCACATCCACAAGAACAAGTAAAGGAATATCAAAATAAATAGCTAAATGTCTCAAGTACGAAGTATCAAAAGAATAATAGCCAGGTGGAGACAAATGCACTACCCATCGACTATATCAAAAACTAAAATGATAGAGGATATCCAAACCCTAATATAAATAAATGTCAATAAAGAAACAACACCTAAGGATCCATCAGCAATAAAGTAATCACTAGTACTCAGAAGGTAAGACCTCCTCAATAGAGAATGATGCGTCAGGCCCGGGTCCATACTCCTGCAGATAATCATGCTCGTCTATACCTGAAAAGGGACCAGGTCCTCAGAGGGACGTAACAAGATACAAAAAGTATATGCCATAATATACTGAAAAATAACATCCAAAGTGTCGCCTAACCGTCTACGTGAAATGCACTTTTTAGAAAAACTTTCCAACGTATGGGCTATTTGGCTAAAAATGGGATTGGCGTGACTCTCTCGGAGAATCAGTGGCCTAAAGAATGTAACGTCTTTCGATCGTCAGAGGCTGGCTGTAATTAATATAAGGGTCATCTGACCACGCATCTCCGGCAGAGCGTACGGGTTATAAAAGAAAAAGTGTAAAGGAGCCCATATGCCTACTTATTTTTCTTTCCACTCCATGCTCTATCCATGTCATATCTATACCATGGTGATACCTCTAATAACTGCCAAGCCTTCTAGCATGCATTTTCATCAGCAGTTATTTTCTATCTGTCGCACGTCCCAAACATATAGGTGGCCATCCTATCACGCAAGTCCGTGTCCTACTTAAGACGCACACTCGTGTAACAAATGTGTCAAGGACAATAAAATATAAGAATGCCTCAACATCATGGGGTAGTCTCGTAATACTAGGTCGTCATATAAAATATTAAATAAGTGACAAAGGCGACGCAACCGTCGTTGCACCCAAGTTATACTTTGACGCACAGTTTTATATAGAAAAATAAATAGAAATAAACAACAACAAATAAATATGCAGCAATTGAATGTAACTAAACAGTACTATGGCAAGGTGTACTTGTCTGGCAAATAATCTGTGTAATGTAGGCGTCTTGATGTCAAGCATAAGGGATCAGAAACTACAGGATCTAAACGAACGTCTCCAAATTCTGAAATAAATATTACCACCGTCTCCGGAATCAGCGAGATAGTCAGAAAAATCTACCCATTTGACCATTTTGGATACAGGGGAAAAACGATTATTTTGGGCCAAAGTTGGGTCTAAATGGGGCCCACCTTGAACCAAAATGCGTGTCAGGGCTAGAAGTCTCTAAAAAGGACAAAGTATACATCAAACTAATCCTAAATGATGGTACGAACTCAACGGTATGTCTAATTTTTTATTCCGTTGAGCAGATCATAATTTCGTCCGTTAAGTCAATCGTGGGGCCCGCAAATAGGTGGCCCAGTCAACTATCTCAGAATTATGTGAAACATGGGTCTCAGGACCAACGTGATACCACAAATCCAATGGGGCAATTTTTTTGTGTTTCGATGAGCGCACACAAACTAATGGAGAAGTTTGGAAAATACTTATACAAGTGTAAACCCCCTGATTTTCAAGAATTTTTAAATTTGGATTTTTCACAATTTTTTGGAATTTTCTAGGATTTTTCTGTAATTAATTCAGGTGTTTTAATTTTTAAATAATTTTTAGTTGATAATAAATAATATTAAAATATTATGAAAATTATATTTTATGGTGAAAAATAAAAAACTAGACATAGGGTAATTTTTCGGGAATTTATTGGACCCCGGAAGAATTTTAAAAGCCCTAAAAACTAATTAATTAATTAAACCGGAATAAACCGGGTTTATTTAAAATAAACCAAACCAAACCAATTTCTGAACCGGTTTAATTAAACCAAATTCTTAGCGGGTCGGATCCGGGTCTAACCCAGACCCGACCCACTAGCCTAGACCCGACCCGCAACCTTTGCATATTGGATCGGGCCGGATCCACAAACCCGACCCGTCCGCCCAAACCCGCACCCGTTAGCCCTCTCCTCTCCCAAACGCTCGACCCCGACCATTGCTCTCCCCTCCGCCGGCCGTTACGCACCCGACGCCGCTCCGGCAGCCGCGCTGTTCCGGCTTCCCCCAGCGCCGTCGTCCCTCATTCTTTCTCTCCCGTAACCGCCCGCCGGACACCGTCTCTCCCTCTCCCTCAACCTCTATAAAATCCCTTCCCCCGCCTCGATTTTCCCCTCCTCCGGCTGTGCCCTAGCCTCCTGCCACCAGTCCCCTTGCCGTGCCGCCCGCCCTAGCCTCACCGACGGACTCGCCGCACCTCCAGAAGCCCTCCGTCGTGCCTCACCCTCTCCTCCTCCTTCCTCCCCGCGTCCCAGCGCTGTTCCCCGGTCGCCAGTGCCGCCCCTCTCTCCTCCCAGCCGTCGGTCACCGTGCTCCGCCTGCACCGCCTCCCAGTGCGTTGCCGCCTCCGGCCGAGTCTTCCCGCTACCCCCAGCCTTCCTCCGGCCGGCCTCCCCCGCCTGAGCTCCGGCCAGAGCCTAGAAACCCTAACCCTAGCTTGTGTGACACGAGTCGGACACAAAATTCACAGTTTCCTGGAGCCCTGTTCAGGTAACCATATCTTTCTCCTCGTAGCTCTGTTTTTGATTTCGTCTGTTGCATCGCGTAGCCTGTATGACCCCCTCGGTGCCCGTGCAACCCGCTCGATGCATCGCGTCCTGTGGTGATCGCGAACTGCGATCCAAAAACAGAAAAATCAACGTCCTGATTCACCCCGGAACTGAGTACGCCCCGCCAAACGGGACAACTTGGTCGCAAACGGTCTTCACCGATACGTGCACGTCGTCGATACGGACGTGCGAGATTTCACAAAAGTTGATTCGGATGTGCGTGCACACCGTCCCGTATTCGACCCTTCTGATTTTCGCTGTAACTTAGTGTACACACGTTGGATCGAGACGAAACTTGTGCCATCGAACTCGTAGCAATATGCTGGTCCTGTGAGCCAAGTTTGGTTCGATTCTGAGAACGTTGACAAAATCGCGTGTCGTGGGCCCCACTAGCTCCACTCGACGGACGATTTTGAGAATGGCTCATCGAAATCCAATTTTGGAAGTTCCGTTGGGTTCGTATCATCGTTCCTGACCTGTTGACACTAAGTTGGACAGATTTGGAGACCTTTGACCCTGACGCATTTTTCGTTGCAAAGCGGCCTACATGTGGACCCCGCCTTGACCCCGAAATTGTCTTTTTCGCCCCTGTGTCCAAATTGGACTCAAGGACAGGCATTTCTAGCTGATTAATATTTTCTGGATCTGATGGTGATGTCTATTTCAGCAATCGGAGTACCGCCTGAAATCTCAGTTGAAGCCAGAGCTACAATTGGAGCCGAAAACCCAGGCAAGTGTACCTTGCCATAAATTGTAGCTTATTGATTCATTTTGTTCTCTTGATTTATTTCCTGTGACTGTTGTACATGCTCAACTCTAGGGCCGTGTGACTTACTTAGCTTTCGATTAACAGTCGGGTGCCAACATCGTACGCGGGGTTGTGTAACGTCACCTAGAGATGGATATCGTGACATTTACATTCTCGTACTTGCCATATCAAGTACATTATACCCAGGACACTTGACACAGATCATGAGACAGAATCTTCCTGAATATTCAAGGTGATTCTGTATAGGATACAGGTTTTTGACATATACAGTTTACATGCTTAGATTTTATTCTGACTTATTGCATTAGTTGATCTTGCGTGACATGAACATTATGAAACTCTGACGTGAGATTACATTGGGTGGGGAGAGATATACCATACAAAAGGCTAAATATATATATATATATATAATAACTTAATGGATGTGCCTTAGACTCTGACACAGAGCTTTGGTACCGTACTGGCCCTTCGAGAAAATACTGCTATGGTTTCTTCGACACTGATCCTGTAGTAGTCTCAGCCATAGTATGTCTATAACTCTCACTTGCATTATCACATAGTTGGTTATTTATTTACCCTATTGTTCCCTTATTTCTGTACTGCATTAGTTTGGCTTATGTTTTCTGTACCTTGCTATGTCCCCTGAGGACCTGGAATGGATTATGTTCCCAGATTTAGAAAACGAGATTTACCCTGAGGTGTACGGAACAGGAGCACTACTCGGAGCAGTACCTGAACCTGAGGACGAGGTGATCGCTGAGGACTTCTCCTGAACATTCGCTTCTTCCATGCTCAGTCTTTATGGCAAATAGACTTTCTTTCCTGTTTAATTAAACTTTTTATTTCCTGTTTATGAGAACATTGTAACAGACTTAATATCGGGTTATTCTTCGATTTTATTTACTTTGACAGGTTGTTGTTTAATATTTCTTTTGCTGATATTGCTATCTTTATTCTGTGGATGAGATTAGTAAACCCTGACTATTGTAAAACAGCTTAAGTATGCCCCGATGGATCCATTAAATTGGGTTTGTCCATCGGTGCGTGCTGCTGGCCATTATCACGCATCCAGTCCCTCGATATTTTAGGACTGGAGCATGATATGGTTTTTGCGGTGGCCCATACAGGTCAACGACTAAATTGTTCGATTTCAACTTAGGGACCGAACATGCCTGAAATAAGATAGGATAAGTTTTTAGGATCTCATCCACTTGCTTGAATCATTTTTGATATCTATATCGTATTCGAACTAATTTTTGACTTGCATCTTGCCTTGAATCCTGTGCACTTCTTATATTTTATTTTTGATGCAGAGTAATGGATCCAAGAAGCGGAGACAAAAATCCCTTGAGTACACCACACGATGCTGTGGTTACTTATGATGAAGGAGTGACACCCGAAGACCGAGGACAATCTTCTCAAAGCGATCAAGCAGCCCAGCATAATTCAAGGTTCCGGCGTGAGGACATCCCGCCGCCTCCGTTGTTCGTTCCACCGATGCCCGTATTCCCACAAGGGCAACCTATAGACGGACAACAAATATTCCAAATAATCTACTCAATGATGCAAGCCCAGCAACAAGTCCAACACGAGGCTCAGCGTCGCGAGGCTGATTACTTGAGGAATAGTCTAGTAAATGCACTGGAGCAGGCCAACCTACCAGCAAGACGACAACCGACGGGCTCTATCACTGATTTCCGCCAACTGAAGCCCCGTACCTTCTCAGGCAAGAAGGAGCCCACAGAAGTTCATGAATGGCTCACCAACATACAATATCAATTAGAAGCAGCTGAGCTACTAAGGGAACGTTGGATGACTGCCGTTAGAATGCAATTGACGGGCAATACTTATCACTGGTGGCTATCTGAAGAGAGACGACTCGGACCAGACCGAGTTACTTGGGAAGAGTTCTCCAGACTCTTTCAAGAGATGTACATTCCGGCTATCGCTTGATCAGAACTGTGGGACAAGTTCAATCGCCTCACTCAGGATACTATGACGATGGAAGAGTACAACGCCGAGTTCATTCGTCTGAGTCGTTTTGCCCCTACCTTGATCCCAACAGAAGAAGAAAAGGCTGAGAAGTTCTTTGATGGACTAAAATTTGAGCTACAAAGAATGATCGGATCCGTCGCACCTACTTCGTACACGGACGTCCTTGCTGCAGCTCGACGTATGGAGCGTGTCATCAGACGAGAATCCAACCTGAAGAGGCCTTCCACATCAGCACCAGCCAGAGCAACGAATGGAGAAGCTGCCAAGAAACCTCATCTGCTTCAAACACCACAGGGAGCTGCATCCAAATCCCTGACTCTTCCTACTTGTTACTACTGCGGCAAGATAGGCCATGTTGAGAAGGAGTGTAGACGTAAATTCGGACTGTTCTTAGGTTGTGGATCCAGACAGCATGCAGTGAGGGATTGCCCTGAACATAGAGAAGGAGCACCAAGGGCAAACCGATAAGCTCTACCAGCACCAGGAGGACATCAACCAAGGCAACCCTTGGCACTTCAAGCAGCACCCTACCAGCAAGCCCAGCAACAGCAGAGAGCACCACCTCATGGACGCGGCCAAGTTTTTGCGATGACTGTGGGAGACGCGCAGAACCAGGGAGTAGCTAATGCGCGTATGTTTTTATAGTTTTTTTGTTTCTAGTATTGCTATAGTTCGTGCCTGCTGGTTCGTGACCCTAGACTTAACCTGATAATTTTAACTTGCTAATAATTAATAACCTAGTGTTAACCTAGTAATTTTGAACTTATAACCTAGAATGTTTTATAAATGTTAACCTGATATGTTTTTTAAAAGAATAACCTGTTTTTCTAAAAACTGTAACTTTCTAGATTTCCTATAATTGGGAAATTCCATTGCTTAGGGAAATGACCTTCCCTATGTGTTTAAACCCTCAAACTTGATTTTCTGATTCGAATAAATTTTGCAACCATGTCATCTCTGTTGACCAGTTATTCTTTGATTGCGAGGTCACAATCCTCTTAAGGGGGGTAGATTGTAAACCCCCTGATTTTCAAAAATTTTTAAATTTGGATTTTTCACAATTTTCTGGAATTTTCTGGGAATTTTCTGTAATTAAATTCAGGTGTTTTAATTATTAAATGATTTTTAATTGATAATAAATAATATTAAAATATTATGAAAATAATATCTTATGGTGTAAAATGAAAAACTAGACATAGGATAATTTTTCAGAAATTTATTGGACCCCGAAAGAATTTTAAAAGCCCTAAAAACTAATTAATTAATTAAACCAGAATAAACCGGGTTTATTTAAAATAAACCAAACCAAACCAATTTCTGAACTGGTTTAATTAAACCAAATTCCTAGCGGGTCGGATCCGGGTCTAACCCAGACCCGACCCACTAGCCCAGACCCGACCCGCATCCTTTGCATATTGGATCGGGCCGGATCCGCAGACACGACCCGTCCGCCCAAACCCGCACCTGTTAGCCCTCTCCTCTCCCAAACGCTCGACCCCGACCATTGCTCTCCCCTCCGCCGGCCGTTACGCACCTGCCGCCGCTCCGGCAGCCGCGCCGTTCTGGCTTCCCCCAGCGCCGTCGTCCTTCACTCTTCCTCTCCCGTAACTGCCCGCAGGACACCGTCTCTCCCTCTCCCTCAACCTCTATAAAATCCCTTCCCCCGCCTCAAATTTCCCCTCCTCCGGCTGTGCCCTAGCCTCCTGCCACCAGTCCCCTCGCCATGTCGCCTGCCCTAGAAGCCCTCCGCCGTGCCTCGCCCTCTCCTCCTCCTTCCTCCCCGCGTCCCAGCGTCGTTCCCCGGTCGCCAGTGCCGCCCCTCTCTCCTCCCAGTCGTAGGTCGCCGTGTTCCGCCTGCGCCGCCTCCCAGTGCGTCGCCGCCTCCGGCCGAGTTTTCCCGCTGCCCCCAGCCTCCCTCCGGCCGGCCTCCCCTGCCTGAGCTCCGGCCAGAGCCTAGAAACCCTAACCCTAGCTTCTGTGACACGTGTCGGACACATGTCGGACACGAAATTCATAGTTTCCCGGAGCCCTGTTCAGGTAACCATATCTTTCTCCTCGTAGCTCTGTTTTTGATTTTGTCTGTTACATCGCGTAGCCTGTATGACCCCCTCAGTGCCCGTGCAACCTGCTCGGTGCATCGCGTCCTGTGGTGATCGCGAACTGTGATCCAAAAATAGGAAAATCAACGTCCCGATTCACCCCGGAACTGAGTACGCCCCGCCAAACGGGACGACTTGGTCGCACGCGGTCTTCACCGATACGTGCGTGTCGTCGATACGGACGTGCGAGATTTCGCAGAAGTTGATTCGGATGTGCGTGCACACCGGAATCAACGCGTATCCGCGGACACCGCCCCGTATCCGACCCTTCTGATTCTCGCTGTAACTTAGTGTACACACGTCGGATCGAGACGAAACTTACGCCATCGAACTCGTAGTAATACGCTGGTCCTGTGAGCCAAGTTTGGTTCGATTCTGAGAACGTTGACAAAATTGCGTGTCGTGGGCCCCAATGGCTCCACTCGACGGGCGATTTTGAGAACGGCTCATCGGAATCAAATTCTGGAAGTTCCGTTGGGTTCGTATCATCGTTCCTGACCAGTTGACACTAAGTTGGACAGATTTGGAGACCTTTGACCCTGACACGTTTTTTGTTGCAAAGCGGCATACATGTGGACCCCGCCTTGACCCCAAAATTGTCTTTTTTGCCCCTGTGTCCAAATTGGACTCAAGGACAGGCGTTTCTAGCTGATTAATATTTTCTGGATCTGATGGTGATGTCTATTTCAGCAACCGGAGTACCGCCTGAAATCCCAGTTGAAGCCAGAGCTACAATTGGAGCCGGAAACCCAGGCAAGTGTACCTTGCCATAAATTGCAGCTTATTGATTCATTTTGTTCTCTTGATTTATTTCCTGTGACTATTGTACATGCTCAACCCTAGGGCCATGTGACTTACTTAGCTTCCGATTAACAGTCGGGTGCCAACACCGTACGCGGGGTTGTGTAACGTCACCTAGAGATGGATATCGTGACATTTATATTCTCGTACTTGCCATATCAAGTACATTATACCCAGGACACTTGACACAGATCATGAGACAGAATCTTCCTGAATATTCAAGGTGATTCTGTATAGGATACAGGTTTATGACATATACAGTTTACATGCTTAGATTTTATTCTGACTTATTGCATTAGTTGATCTTGCGTGACATGAACATTATGAAACTCTGACGTGAGATTACATTGGGTGGGGAGAGATATACCATACAAACGGCTGAATATATATATAATAACTTAATGGATGTGCCTTAGACTCTGACACAGAGCTTTGGTACCGTACTGGCCCTTCGAGAAAATACTGCTATGGTTTCTTCGACACTGATCCTGTAGTAGTCTCAGCCTGAGTATGTCTATAACTCTCACTTGCATTATCACATAGCTGGTTATTTATTTACCCTATTATTCCCTTATTTCTGTACTACATTAGTTTGGCTTGTGTTTTCTGTACCTTGCTATGTCCCCTGAGGACCTGGAATGGATTATGTCCCCATCTTTAGAAGACGAGATTTACCCTGAGGTGTACGGAACAGGAGCACTACTCGGAGCAGTACCTGAACCTGAGGACGAGGTGATCGCTGAGGACTTCTCCTGAACATCCGCTTCTTCCATGCTCAGTCTTTATGGCAAATAGACTTTCTTTCTATTTAATTAAACTCTTTATTTCCTGTTTATGAGAACATTATAACAGACTTAATATCGGGTTGTTCCCCGATTTTATTTACTTTGACTGGTTGTTGTTTAATATTTATTTTGCTGATATTGCTATCTTTATTCTGTGGATGAGATTAGTAAACCCTGACTATTATAAAACAGCTTAAGTATGTCCCAATGGATCCATTAAATTGGGTTTGTCCATCGGTGCGTGCTGCTGGCCATTATCACGCGTCCAATCCCTCGATACTTTGGGACTGGGGCATGACAACAAGAGACTTTTTACTGATACGTATTGATTTCAGCACGCACACACGTCCAAATCAACCTTCGCAACACGTCAGGATATACCATACGCACCATTCATTGTAATTGGTACGCGATGAGGTAGTCCGTTTGGCTGGATGCACTCCGTATCGCAAAATTTTAATATTTTGAAAATATGGTTTTACGAAGATTTTACCACAGAATAACTTGAAATACCAACCTAATTAAACAAAAATATTTGAAAAAAAATAAATCTGGATATGCTGTCTAAACAACTGTTTAATTATATCTTAAAAATAGTTAATGGTTTGGGAGAAAATAGGCCATGAACATGGGGGTTTGGAACTATTTTTAACCCAATTTTTGGCCAACTTTTGATTCGTTTTTCTCACGATTTAAAGCAGTAAAAATTATTCTACTTGAAGGAAATACAAGCTGGTTATGTGATAAGCATACCAATGAAGATGGATCAAAAAACCGTCAAGGAGCGGAGGACAATATTGTGGGAACAAGGGGTCATGGTTGTTTGTCGTGATTGAGTGACCAAGGGTCGGGCGGCGGATTCCGAGGCTGCTGCGGCGACGTCGTCGGCCTACGGCGGCGGTCTGGGTCAGGGCCAAGTGTGGCGCCGTAGTGGTCACCTGGAGGGGTGTGGATGGTGAAGGTGGCGGTGGCGTAGTCAAGGATTAGGGTTTGCTTATATATATATATATATATATATATATATATATATATATATATATATATATATATGGAGGGAGGAATCGGGGGATAGCCACTGGTCTAGGCTTGGAGGTCTAGATTTTAGGGTACGCTTAGGGTATGCTGGGTTCGCGGTCAGCTATTAGGGGGGAAAAGGGTTAGTATAGGTTTAGTTGTTAGTTAGGATTTGTATAGGATTTTAATTTTTTTTCCTTTGACTAAATTAAAACTATTCATATATATATGGATGAGAATAAATATTCTAACAAAAGATCCTAAGAAATTTTATAATATTCTAACAAAAGATTTTAAAATATAATTTATTTTATGAAATAAACTTTGAATTAATATTTAAATAAGTAAATAATTCAAAGAAGTATTTTCTAATTACTCAACAAAATAGACAAAAAAATCCAATAATTTAATAAAATTACTAAAATTAAAAATTAAAAATTAGGGGGGGGGGTTATATTTTACCCAAATTACAAGAATTTTTTCCTCAAAATTAAAAATAAAGCATAATTTTTTTTTTGAATATAAGAGGGCAAGATGGTGGAAATCGTCAAGTACAAAATATCGTACCTCAAACTCGAAAAGGCAAAGATGTAACTCATGTATTAAATTCTAAGGGCCAGTCTGGTCTGCATTAAGTAAGGTAATATGGAATGAATAAGTTCTATCACATGAAGTGCTTGTATATGGAATCGAGTTTGGTAGAGAAGATGAGTACACGATATGAAGTGTCGTTGATAGGACGGAGGATGAAATATCCCTTCTTGGCTATATGAATGGTCTTAAGCTATCTATGATCTAATGATCTAAAAAGGACGTCACTCTATTCTATAAATTCTTAATAGTCACTATTGTCTACATTTGTTGAAGTCGTCAAATTTTAAATCCTCAAAATTTAAATCGATGATTCAACCTTCAATCTTCAAAATTTAAATCATGTGCTCAAATTATAAATATTTGGTCCAACATATCAAAGTATCTAAATTTATTTCATACGACATTCTTCTCTTTAAAGTTAAATTCTTATGATCATGAGCATTCTTCTAAAAAAATTCAAAATTAAAATAACTTAATTCTCTCAATCTTATCTTACTTGATAACCTTCGTAACCACCGTCTAAGATTTTCACATTCATATAAAATTTTAGCCCAAGTTGACAATGCAACTCCTACCCAACTTAGAATTTGCCGATCTATCACACAAGGCTATATATTTAAGAAAAAAACTTTTCCAAATTATTTAATCGTGTTATTCAATCCTCAAAAATTTTAACACAAAATACATCACATATTTTACGCCCTTAATCTCAAAAGACGACCACCTAGTAATCAGATTTGCCTACGGCGTATTTACCTAGTACTATCCATGTATCTAACTTCCGTACAGCATGAGTTATTGTCTTTCCAAAATATAGGAAGACGGAAACAATAATAAGAGTTCAAGGAAGATGTAATCGAATTCAAATACAAAGTCAAAGGTGATTGAAGAATCCAAGAGAGTTGCTAAGGAAGTGGTGGATTGAGATCTTATTTTGATAAATTCTTATTCGCAAGCACGTATTAGTATAGCTATGTAACAATTATGATATGCTCGGACCTCTCTAGAGGATAAGTATATTCGTCTAATAAGCTGAGTTAGCTATCTCTTATTCCACGTAGAGTAGTAATACGAAGAGCAAACCAAGTGCACTAAGGTTGATCAGACCATAATACACCAATTCCAATTAGACAATATATTAGTGTGGGCCCCCCACTATCACATATGTCATGAATAAGCTCGGTAAAAGAATAAGCTTGCAAAACTAGGCTATAATAGCAGCATAAGTCAAGATATTCCAAAAATATAAGTACGTGAGATTATGATAAAAGTACAAATAGTTTAAGTTCATCAAGAATCTAAGTCTCGTCGGTGGTTGTGCCTCTATAGTTGCCAAACTAAGTTTTTGCTAAGTCTATGGTCGATAAAATAGGGTATGGACCTCTAAAACTCTATAGTCTAGGTAACCATATCTTCTTACACTAGCGTATATTCAGTTTCATTCAATTATAATTCATAATGGTCATAAGGACTATGGGATGCTAGGTTATGAGGCAAGCTACCCAACTTACATGTATTTAACTAACACTGTAACTGCCTTATTGGGATTCTAAAAAATAGCATTGTTCTTGTAGATAAAAATAGAAACTATTGTTAAGGTATACAAGAAAAAGATCTTGGTACTATTAGGGCATCCTAGTACCTTATAAAACTTTTTAAGGTGATGGTCATCCTTAATTCTCGATTATAACCAGTTCTTATAGAACAAAAGGTGTTAATATTAAGAATGAAGAAGTTACTGACTCTCAAATGAGAGAAGATATAACCTGTATTGAGATATATGGAAGAGATTACTCGATTTAAAACTATAGGATAATCACAAAATCATAATCTTATCTAAATGAATAAACTCATCCTATCAAGTTCTAATGACTAACAAGAAAATCAAAATTTAACACTAACAAACTATAATCCATCATAATGGAAGTAATTACTTGGCCTACAATTAAAAGGGTAATGGGGCATGGTTTGATTTCCAACATCGTTTATAGTCAACGGTTATGGAATAAAATTATGAGAGTCACATAGGAGGATAATGAGTAACCTTAAGGAGAGGAATGACTAGAAGAAGAAAATACTCAATAATATTGGATTCAGCGAACGTGGAACGAATTAAAACATGAAGGAAAAAAATTTAGTCATCACACAAAATAACGAGCACAGAACAATAAGAAGTAAAGATAAATAGAGACTCTTGATGCTAATATGATTATAAGATAAGGTGGTATACTAGTCTCCGTGTTCCCTGTATAATCAAGAAAAATGTTCTAATCATTCAATATGTTTAATTGATTAAAGCGCTATGATAATTGATCTATGATTGAGGGATGGGTTAACTCCAGATAGGAAAGTATATAGATAGTTGGTGATAAAATATTTCCTGAGGGGATAGGATATTCGCGAGGATATGGTAGTCTTCTAGGTTGGCACGATTATGGAATAGAGTCAGATCCTTGCAATGGTTGAATGGTCAAGATAACGTTATTGAAGTTATAATAAAGAAAAGATAATTACTTAAGGTTGGATGAGATGGCAAGGTCGGTGGCTCGTGAATACTCGAGTAATGAATCAATAATGATCATAGATTCTAAGAAATCTGCTAAGCTGGAGATAGGGTACCCTTTCTCCTACTAAGGTATTGGTTCATCCCTCTTGGTTTTCTAAGATACTGCTCTACTAATACCAAAACAAGAATCTAAATTTATAATTCCCTAACACTATATCACTATGGAAGTTAGGTTTTAGTCCTAATATCCAACCTTAAATTTATATTGGTTCCTCAATACTAGGGTCAAATAATATAGTCAAATTTTAAACTAAATCTAGTAGTTTCTATACTACTCTCAATTCATACCTAAATATATAGTAAGGGATAATGGTCAATCAATTTACAGGTGCTGGGTGCTAGGGCTCATTGGGTATACTAAACTTTTGGGAGCTGTCAATATTCTATTTTATTTTTTTAGTAGGTATGCTATCATAATTATCTTCTAAACCTTACAATAAGGATTCCTTTTTTCTGTAGAATGCTATACTCAAGGAACTATTAGAGGAGTACATTTATCTCTCCAAAATAGGGAGAGGTCAAGAAATAATGGCGCGAGGTCAAGAGAATTAAGCGAATTCAATTTCAAAGGTCAAGGGAGATACTCGAGTTCAAAGAATCGAGAATGAAATCAAGAAAGTTAGTCCAATATATGGATTAGATCCTATACTCTAATCCTAAATGCAAGCTTGCTCGGTACCGTAATGTAACCGAAAAATATACTGTCGACCTGTATGGGCCACCATGTCAAGACCCGCACCCAGAATTTGGGCATGAGTCATGGGTACGTCCAGCCTACGCCGCAGCATCGGCGGTAGAACGCTGTCTAGGTCACAAACATAGTATATCCTGTCAATAGTCTCAACTCCGTACGGAGGACAATGATAAATAAACCACAGTTCTATAATATACTCAACCACAACTATAAACATAAGGGCACGATGAGAATTGAAAAGAGTTCTAAATAAAACCAACCACAATAAGTCCAACTCAAACCTGGGTCTAAACGACCTCACAAAGTCACAAATAATAAATACATCTCAGTCTCAGTCTAAAACAATAAATACAGAAAAATAATCTAAGTACAGGCTGGTAGGTTCTCCTCTAGGATAGGCACCTCCTCTGGGATTTCTGGAGTGAAATCCTCCTCTATTCCTGGGCCGTAATGAGTAGGGCAAAAGTTCTCCAGGTCCTCTGAAAATGTTTACCCAGTCAGGATTGGAGCGAAGCACAAGCACTAACAGCAGTTTCATTAAATTGACAAAATCTATAAACAGTGTAAGAGATACAAGATGGAAATAAATGCTAAAAATGAGAAGTACAGGAGAAATGAAATAGACAATAGAGCATCTAGCAATGAGCAATAAATAGTGAATGCTAGAACAAGTGAATCAGAATAAAATAAACATCTAGCTAAGTGTTTGAAATATTAGTTTATTATATGATCGGCTTGGGACTGGATCAGGCTGGTTATATATGATTAGCTATGATTCTTTTAGGTCAGGCTAACCGCATGGTTAGCTATGGTGCATATAGTGGTCAGGCTAATCATATATAACAGCTATAGAGCATATAAATGGTCAGGCTGCACCCGACGTGAGAAGTGGGATGAGCTATGGTACATATAATGTTTGGATATGATCACATAATCTACTAATAGTTCCCCATCCCCCAGCTAGCACGATGGATTCCAATCACGACTCCTCATGATGGGGATCTAGAGTGCTAACCCGTGTATCCATAGTGTCGGAATCAAGTATGTAATACACTACAATTTATAGAAGTAATCAACAATGAAAACTGTCAGAGAATGTACTCGCCTGTGGTCCTGAGCAAAGTGTGAGGATCGATGCCCAAAATGGGATCACAATGACCTATTAGTGGAATATAAATGTCAAGTACTGAATTAAAGAAATAACAAGTTTAATTAATTAAGAAGATGGGGCTTCTAGGTCATGGGTCAGTCTATACCAGGTTAATTCTAAGGTTTACTAGTCCATACTAGCTAATTAGTTGTCATTCTTAGTTATAAACACTAGGATGTACTCATACTACCTCTATACCTATTTTATCTAGGTATTACCTTAACTATATATTACTATATTACATTAACAATAAACCTCACATACCTTAACAGAACTGATCCCCTTTATCCTTCAATGTCAATACCAACACTGATACATTACCTACTCTAGAACACCCCACCAATCTACCCTATACCACACACTAACTGATACATTCCTATTAACAAGTATCTCAAGGCCCCTTTTTATACTCTAGTATCAGGCACACCTTGCTGCCCCAGTTCTCAAATGCACACCCAGTTTTACACAGGTTCTACACCCCTGATACTCACATACAGTTCACACACACATTAGATACTGCTACAAAATGCTACTGCCCCTAACACATCTACACAGTATACACCCTGACACACAAACCTGGAATTCTGAGACACACCCACTAAGGTTCTAGGCTTCACTGATACACATCACCCTACACATACCTACACATGTAGACACACACTAGGAAAACCCACAGTTAACTACACCTAACTGATAACACTGTATTCTAAGCTACACACACACACAGGCCTCTTCATCTCTGAAATATTGATACACTGCCATTTAAACCCAAGTCACTGACACAGTCAAGTTACCTATGCACACACAGGAAAACACAGTTGGTTTCTTGATAAACTGATACTAAAATTTAGACACACACAACTACAGTATATACACACAGGAAATGGAGAAAAACCTGGACACACACACTGTTTACATACAGCATCTCACAGACACTGAAACACCACAGAACATGGATACCTTGTACTCACTACAACCTCTACACACATAGGTATCTGAACTGAGAACACACAGGTTCTAGTTTAACTCACTCCACCCACACACTTATATATATACTGATACACTATGGACTCAACACATATACACTATATCTACTCACTGATACTCTAGACTGGAACACACCCAAATGTATTCACTGATCTAAGGGATACACAGGCATGTAAACTCATTCACACATACACTATTCACATAGGTTCCTACAATCAACCCAACTAAAACCTGTTTTCCCCCATCCTTTATGTGCACACAAATGCACTTGTGGACAGGTGCACAGCACAACACATGAACTCAGGTCCTCCCTCTGAAAAGAAACCTCCTGTATACCATACTCACTGAACACACAGTTATCCCATGAATCTGCAGGAGACTAGGACACCCACATATACTTCACCTACATAACCAGATTCCTGATACCTAGTACTGAAACACTGATGTACATTAACACACCTACACCAAAGCCCGACTGCACAGTATCCTTCCCTAACACAGTGCACACAGCACAGAAATCAAACAACAATACATCCACACATATGCATATATATATATATATATATATATATAACAAATATCATACCTCAAATTAGATAATAACAAAGTAGGTTAGATAGGTAATTCCATCTTGGCATTACAACAAACACTTATCATGTGGAAAATAGGGTTTCACCTAGTTTACTCATGAACCCAACTTAAAACCCAAAAAATCGAGTTTAACCAACACACATGGGATGAAATCAATCTACCTACGAATACCTAGGGTTAGGGTTCCTGATACTTGGGAAAACAATGTTGGGGACACTTAAACCTAATCAAAACCCTAAAATTCGAACTACACACAGTTGGGTGGGTTCCTAAAGGCCATTAACATCTGAAAACAGAAATTTAATGAAGAGAAATAGGGTTTTTTACCTGCAGGGATGGTTTCTCCAATGAGGTTCTTCTTCTCCAAGGCTTCCTGACCCACGTTCCTTGCTTCTCTTTGCTTTGGAGGAGGAGAAAATGGAACCTAGGGTTTGATCTCGAAAATTGGGTGGGGAGATGGTTTCTCTTGTGGAGGCTAGGGTTTCCTTTTTCTCTACGTGAAGAATGAGAGGGTTTCTTTTATATTAAGGCCCAGTTAGGGTTTCTAATGCATAGCCTAGGTTAAACCCCCTATGTTAAGTCATGTAGAACCTAATTGACTAAGGTTTAGTCAGTCTAGGGTTTGAGGGTTCACCCTAAAATTTGTATTCTAGAGTTTCATTAGAACTGGGTTTAAAATTAGGGTTAACTCACTAGGGTCTGTCCTAATGAGTTCTAGGGTTTGACCTAAAACCAAACATTACTAATAATAATATAATTAGTTACAAAACTCAGCAATTAATTAAATACATAATTATTTAAAATAACTAAATTACACAAATGCCCTTATTTGGAAAAGTGGTAGTGACAAGTCTACCCTCCTAAAAGAAATTTCGTCCTCGAAATTGGACTGAACTACAACAAGAATGAAATCAGAAAAGGAAATATACCTCAAGTCTAGAAGAGGTACGGGTATTGCTCGCGCATCTCGTCCTCTCTCTCCCAGGTCGACTCCCCTGGAGAGTGATGTCTCCATACAACACGAACCAAGGGAATAGTTTGGTTCCGCAACACCTTCTCTCTGCGGTCCAAGATCTCTACGGGCTGCTCGGGGTAGCTGAGCGTCGGACCAACCTCAATCTCCGAGTGATCAAATACGTGACTAGGGTCGGCCACGTACCGTCTCAGCTGCGACACGTGGAACACATCATGCACTCCCTCCAATGCAGGCGACAAGTCTAATCTATACGCCACTGCACCTATCTTCGCAAGAACACCGAAGGGTCCGATGTAGCGTGGGCTAAGCTTCCCGCTTCTACCAAAACGAATCGTTCAACGCGTCGGAGAAATCCGTAGGAATACTAGATCGCCAACCTAAAACAAAACAGTCTCAACACGCAGTCTAAACAAACAAACACAAACCAGAAAATTAACAATCTATACCTGAAACTCAAGGGGTCTACGGTGGCTGTCGGCCCAATGCCGCTGTCTGTCCTGCGCCACTCGCAGTCTGTCTTTGATGAGTTTCACCTTTTCTGCCGCATCCACGACCATTTTTGGTCCTAGCAAGGCTCTCTCTCCAACGTCGTCCCACGATAGCGGTGTACGACACCTCCGTCCATAAAGAGCCTCAAATGGTGACATCTCGATGCTGGCCTGGTAGCTGTTGTTGTAAGCGAACTCTATCAGGTGCAGATGATCCTCCCAAGAACCTCCGAGATCTAGAACGCAAGTGCGTAGCATATCCTCGAGAGTCTGAATAGTCCTTTCAGACTGCCCGTCTGTCTGGGGGTGATATGCGGTACTGAACTTGAGCTGAGTGCCCAAGCTAGCCTGCAGACTCCTCCAGAAGTGGGAAGTGAAACGACTATCCCGATCTGAGACGATGCTCATAGGAACTCCATGAAGCCTAACAATCTGTCGCACGTACACCTCTGCGAGCCTCTCTGTCGACGTGCCCACCTTGAAAGGTAAGAAATGGGCTGATTTGGTCAACCTGTCCACGATGACCCAAATTGCGTCTTTCCCTCCTGGAGAACGTGGAAGCCCTGAAACAAAATCCATGGTCACGTGCTCCCATTTCCATTCTGGAATCGGTAAAGGTTGAAGCAAACCACCTTGCCTCTGTCGGTCTGCCTTTACCTGCTGGCACACTAGACACCGGGATACGAAGCGTGCTACCTCGCGCTTCATTCCATACCACCATACGTGCTCCCTCAAGTCTCGATACATCTTGTTGGCACCGGGATGCATCGAGTACTGAGAGCGGTGTGCCTCCTGCAAAACCTCCTCGCGTAGCTCCCCGCTAGGCACACATATCCTCGTGCCGTGCCGTAGAGAACCGTCATCTGCGATAGTGAAGTCGTCTGACAATCCCATCTGAACTTGTGCCCTGATACTCCTCAGAGTCTCATCATCGTACTGCGCAGCTCTGATCCTGTCCATCAGTTCGGACTGTATCTGCAATCCCCACATCTGAATCTCAGTACCGGGAACTAACACCTCAATCTCCAAGCTTTCCAGATCAGCCAACAAATGTCTATCAGTCGTCAAGTACATAGCCATCGGATACCTGCTCAAGGCATCGGCGACTACGTTAGCCTTCCCTGGATGGTACTGTAATAAGATGTCAAAGTCCTTCATCAACTCTAACCACCTCCTCTGCCTCATATTCAGCTCCTTCTGTGTGAATACGTACTTCAAGCTCTTGTGGTCTATGAAGATCTCCACACGCTCTCTGTACAGGTAATGTTTCCACAGCTTTAGAGCGAAGATAACTGCTGCCAACTCTAAATCGTGGGTGGGGTAGTTCTTTTCATGAGGGCGTAACTGCCTGGAAGCATAGGCAATTACCTTCCCGTGCTGCTGAAGAACACATCCCAGACCCTTCCCTGAAGCATCACTGTAGATGGTAAAACCACCTGTCCCTGCTGGCAACGTCAAAATTGGAGCTGACGTCAACCTCTTCTTCAGCTCATCCAATGCAGCCTGGCACTCCTCCGTCCACACAAAATCCACATCCTTCCTAGTCAGTCTGGTCATCGGCGCTGCAATCCTGGAGAAGTCTTGTACAAACCTCCTGTAGTATCCTGCTAGCCCGAGAAAACTCCTGATCTCAGCTACCGAACTGGGGGTAGCCCACGACTCCACTGCCTCGATCTTCTTTGGGTTTACCGAGATTCCGTCACCCGATACCACATGCCCAAGAAATTCGACCTTGTCAAGGAAGAATTCACACTTAGAGAGTTTTCCGTACAGCTTCTCCCTCCTGAGAGTCTCTAAGACCAATCTCAGGTGCTCTTCGTGCTCCTCCGGTGTCTTGGAATACACAAGAATATCGTCGATGAACACCACCACGAACTTGTCAAGGTACTGGTGGAATACTTTGTTCATCAGGTTCATGAATACTGCCGGTGCATTGGTTAAACCAAATGGCATTACCATGAACTCAAACTGGCCGTATCTGGTTCAAAAAGCTGTCTTCGGCGTGTCTTCTCTCTTCACCTTCACCTGGTGATAGCCTGACCTCAAATCTATCTTTGAAAACACCCTCGCCCCGCTCAACTGGTCGAAAAGATCATCTATCCTCGGCAGCGGGTACTTGTTCTTGATAGTGATATTGTTCAAAGCTCTATAATCAATGCACATGCGCACCGTGCCGTCCTTCTTCGGTACGAACAATACCGGAGCTCCCCATGGTGATGAACTGGATTTGATGAAGCCTTTGTCCTGCAGTTCCTCAAATTGCTTCTTCAGTTCTGCCAGCTCGCTGTTGTTGACTCTATAGACATGTTGTGAAATGGGCTCCGCTCCTGGAACCAAGTCTATAGAGAATTCAACATCTCTGTCTGGCGGCAAGCCTGGCAACTCTTCTGGAAATACATCCAGGAATTCCGCTATCAGAGGATGTGGCAACTCCTCTTCTTCCGTCCTGGCTCCGCAAAATGTGCTCCTCCTCTGTTCCGCTGCTCCTCTGACGACCTCAAACTCTGGCTCTCCTGGTGGTCTAAACAATACTCTGCCTCTATAACAATCTATAGTAGCATGATGTCTACTCAACCAGTCCATTCCGAGTACAATATCGTACCCCGGAAGTGGCATGACGAGTAAACTCACGCTCAAGTCTCGGCCTCCTACTGATACTCTCCTGTCCTTGCAGTGATCACGGACTAGGATAATACCTTCACCAGTCATGATCTTGCAAGTCCTAGCTAATGGTTCTGTGTCTAAATGATGTCGAAGTGCATATGATACAGACACAAAACTATGGGAAGCGCCAGAATCGAATAAGGTAAAAGCGGGAATACAATCGAGAAGAACCGAACCTGTGATCAAGTCTCCTGCTGGCTCGATCTCCTCGACTGCCATGGCGTACGCTCGCCCCTGGGGTGCACCTCTTTGCTGCTGATGCTGGGCAAACCTCTGATTTTGCGGTGGAAGCGGTCCCCTCTGCTGTTGGCCTACTGGTGCGGCAGGTACCCTGCCTGGTCCCCTCTGGGCGGCTGCTCCACCCTGACCTGGACGAATCCGAATGGTAGGGCAATCCCTCAGCTGATGTGTCGTCGATCCGCAGGACAAACATGAGCCCAATCTATGCCTGCAGATCTCTCTAGTATGTCCCATCTTCCCGCAGTACGCACACTGGATGGCGGGCTGAGTCTGCCTCTGCTGCTATTGTTGCTGGACCTGCCCTCGGGCTGGTGCCTGATGCTGCTGGTGCTGCTGCTGAAAGGGCCTCTGCTGCTGCTGAAAGTGTGGACGCTTGCCTGGTCCCGCACTACTGTTTGCTCCTCCAGAAACATCGCATCCCCTCTTGGGCCTGAGGTCCAAGTCGTCCTCGGCTATCTGGGCATCCATCAATATGCCCTCAAAAGTAGCGGTGCGACGTCCCGATGTGCGAGACTTGATCTCCCTTGCCAGCCCCTTTCTGAACTTCCGGGCCCTGTCCCCCAGATCTCTAATCATCGACGGCGCAAAGCGGCTCAGGCGGCAAAACTCCGCGGCATACTCATCGACGGATGAGCTCCCCTGGACTAAGTCATGGAACTGACTCTCCAAGGCTCCCAGGGCAACGTCAGGAAAGAATTTCTCCTTGAAGAGCTCCCTGAAATCCTCCCAAGTGAGTCCTCTGCGCAAGAGTCTCGGCTCCGTGCGAAACCATGTCAGGGCAATGTCGAACATCTGGCTGCCAGCGGCCTCGATCTGGAGCGCCTCTGGAATCTGCGCCAACCGCAAGTTCCTCTCGATGTCCTCTAGCCAATCATCGGCGTAGAGTATCCCTTCTGTCCCCTTGAACTCCCGAGGCATCATCCTCTTGAAGTCCACAATGGTGCCCGGCCTCTGTTGTTGCTGACCAGGATGCTGCTGCTGCTGAGTGACCCTCTCCACAGCCTGGAGAGCCACTTGGTGAGCATTCTCCATGTTCACCCTCATCATCTCTGTCTGGGCCTGATGTGCCTCAGCCTGCACTCTCTGGGCCTCTGCCGACGTCCTCTGGGCGTCGACCATGCCCTGAATCAAGGCGAACATCTGTGCTCCATCGACGGGCACACCTCCTGGATACTGAACTGGTGGTGGTGGTGGTTGCTCCATCGTAGCTGCGGGGACCCTCTGAACAGGTGGTGGAGGACCCCCGAATGCTGCAGACACTCCCACATGTACTGGAGATGTAGGAGGTGCTGCTGATGTCTGTCCGGCAGCGCGAGAGGTGGCAGACCTCTCTGAATCTGCTGCTCCGAGTCTCTGGGACCTTCTTGGCGGCATCCTGAAGATAGATCGAAAGATTCAATTAAGGCAATAGATATGATATCAAGGAAGGACAGAAAATTTTTTTAAAGGAATTAATCATTAAGAATAGTATCATAAGAATCAGAATTCCCTAATTGTGATTGAGCATATCCTTGGCCTAATTCCTGCTTCTTAAAACAGGCTCGTAGTAATACTCTAAGCGAGCACCACTACGATATGGCTCTAATGTGAATCTAAGACTAAGACTAGACTACAGACTAGACCTGCATGGGCCACCACTAAAACGTGTCACGACCCGCACCCGGAATTTGGGCATGAGTCGTGGGTACGTCCAGCCTACGCCGCAGCATCGGCGGTAGAACGCTGTCTAGGTCACAAACATAGTATATCCTGTCAATAGTCTCAACTCCGTACAATAATAAATAAACCACAGTTCTATAATATACTCAACCACAACTATAAACATAAGGGCACGATGAGAATTGAAAAGAGTTCTAAATAAAACCAACCATAATAAGTCCAACTCAAACCTGGGTCTAAACGACCTCACAAAGTCACAAATAATAAATACATCTCAGTCTCAGTCTAAAACAATAAATGCAGTAAAATAATCTAAGTACAGGCTGGTAGGTTCTCCTCTAGGATAGGCACCTCCTCTGGGATTTCTGGAGTGAAATCCTCCTCTATTCCTGGGCCGTAATGAGTAGGGCAAAAGTTCTCCAGGTCCTCTGAAAATGTTTACCCAGTCAGGATTGGAGCGAAGCACAAGCACTAACAGCAGTTTCATTAAATTGACAAAATCTATAAACAGTGTAAGAGATACAAGATGGAAATAAATGCTGAAAATGATAAGTACAGGAGAAATGAAATAGACAATAGAGCATCTAGCAATGAGCAATAAATAGTGAATGCTAGAACAAGTGAATCAGAATAAAATAAACATCTAGCTAAGTGTTTGAAATATTAGTTTATTATGTGATCGGCTTGGGACTGGATCAGGCTGGTTATATATGATTATCTATGATTCTTTTAGGTCAGGCTAACCGCATGGTTAGCTATGGTGCATATAGTAGTCAGGCTAATCATATATAACAGCTATGGAGCATATAAATGGTCAGGCTGCACCCGACGTGAGAAGTGGGGTAAGCTATGGTACATATAATGTTTGGATATGATCACATAATCTACTAATAGTTCCCCATCCCCCAGCTAGCACGATGGATTCCAATCACGACTCCTCATGATGGGGATCTAGAGTGCTAACCCGTGTATCCATAGTGTCGGAATCAAGTATGTAATACACTACAATTTATAGAAGTAATCAACAATGAAAACTGTCAGAGAATGTACTCGCCTGTGGTCCTGAGCAAAGTGTGAGGATCGATGCCCAAAATGGGATCACAATGACCTATTAGTGGAATATAAATGTCAAGTACTGAATTAAAGAAATAACAAGTTTAATTAATTAAGAAGATAGGGCTTCTAGGTCATGGGTCAGTCTATACCAGGTTAATTCTAAGGTTTACTAGTCCATACTAGCTAATTAGTTGTCATTCTTAGTTATAAACACTAGGATGTACTCATACTACCTCTATACCTATTTTATCTAGGTATTACCTTAACTATATATTACTATATTACATTAACAATAAACCTCACATACCTTAACTGAACTGATCCCCTTTATCCTTCAATGTCAATACCAAAACTGATACCTTACCTACTCTAGAACACCCCACCAATCTACCCTATACCACACACTAACTGATATATTCCTATTAACAAGTATCTCAAGGCCCCTTTTTATACTCTAGTATCAGGCACACCTTGCAGCCCCAGTTCTCAAATGCACACCCAGTTTTACACAGGTTCTACACCCCTGATACTCACATACAGTTCACACACACATTAGATACTGCTACAAAATGCTACTGCCCCTAACACATCTACACAGTATACACCCTGACACACAAACCTGGAATTCTGAGATACACCCACTAAGGTTCTAGGCTTAACTGATACACATCACCCTACACATACCTACACATGTAGACACACACTAGGAAAACCCACAGTTAACTACACCTAACTGATAACACTGTATTCTAAGCTACACACACACACAGGCCTCTTTATCTCTGAAATATTGATACACTGCCATTTAAACCCAAGTCACTGACACAGTCAAGTTACCTATGCACACACAGGAAAACACAGTTGGTTTCTTGATAAACTGATACTGAAATTTAGACACACACAACTACAGTATATACACACAGGAAATGGAGAAAAACCTGGACACACACACTGTTTACATACAGCATCTCACAGACACTGAAACACCACAGAACATGGATACCTTGTACTCACTGCAACCTCTACACACATAGGTATCTGAACTGAGAACACACAGGTTCTAGTTTAACTCACTCCACCCACACACTTATATATATACTGATACACTATGGACTCAACACATATACACTATATCTACTCACTGATACTCTAGACTGGAACACACCCAAATGTATTCACTGATCTAAGGGATACACAGGCATGTAAACTCATTCACACACACACTATTCACATAGGTTCCTACAATCAACCCAACTAAAACCTGTTTTCCCCCATCCTTTATGTGCACACAAATGCACTTGTGGACAGGTGCACAGCACAGCACATGAACTCAGGTCCTCCCTCTGAAAAGAAACCTTCTGCACACCATACTCACTGAACACACAGTTATCCCATGAATCTGCAGGAGACTAGGACACCCACATATACTTCACCTACATAACCAGATTCCTGATACCTAGTACTGAAACACTGATGTACATTAACACACCTACACCAAAGCCCGACTGCACAGTATCCTTCCCTAACACAGTGCACACAGCACAGAAATCAAACAACAATACATCCACACATATGCATATATATATATATCAAATATCATACCTCAAATTAGATAATAACAAAGTAGGTTAGATAGGTAATTCCATCTTGGCATTACAACAAACACTTATCATGTGGAAAATAGGGTTTCACCTAGTTTACTCATGAACCCAACTTAAAACCCAAAAAATCGAGTTTAACCAACACACATGGGATAAAATCAATCTACCTACGAATACCTAGGGTTAGGGTTCCTGATACTTGGGAAAACAATGTTGGGGACACTTAAACCTAATCAAAACCCTAAAATTCGAACTACACACAGTTGGGTGGGTTCCTAAAGGCCATTAACATCTGAAAACAGGAATTTAATGAAGAGAAATAGGGTTTTTTACCTGCAGGGATGGTTTCTCCAATGAGGTTCTTCTTCTCCAAGGCTTCCTGACCCACGTTCCTTGCTTCTATTTGCTTTGGAGGAGGAGAAAATGGAACCTAGGGTTTGATCTCGAAAATTGGGTGGGGAGATGGTTTCTCTTGTGGAGGCTAGGGTTTCCTTTTTCTCTACGTGAAGAATGAGAGGGTTTCTTTTATATTAAGGCCCAGTTAGGGTTTCTAATGCATAGCCTAGGTTAAACCCCCTATGTTAAGTCATGTAGAACCTAATTGACTAAGGTTTAGTCAGTCTAGGGTTTGAGGGTTCACCCTAAAATTTGTATTCTAGGGTTTCATTAGAACTGGGTTTAAAATTAGGGTTAACTCACTAGGGTCTGTCCTAATGAGTTCTAGGGTTTGACCTAAAACCAAACATTACTAATAATAATATAATTAGTTACAAAACTCAGCAATTAATTAAATACATAATTATTTAAAATAGCTAAATTACACAAATGCCCTTATTTGGAAAAGTGGTAGTGACACACCACAAAAATATGTCCCGTTCCAGTCCCAAAATATGAAGGAGTAGGAATACGTAGCATGCCAGCCGTATGTATATGACAACTCCAATATGTTAAAAAATCATGACACATACATAAGCCGTAATATGAATATTAATTCACAAGTAGTTCATATATTGTCAACACAAGTCACAGGCATCTATATCTCATCCACAAGCACAAGTAAAAGAATATCAAAATAAATAGCTAAATGTCTCAAGTACGAAGTATCAAAAGAATAATAGCTGGGTGGAAACAAATACTCTACCCATCGACTATATCAAAAACTAAAATGATAGAGGAGATCAAAACCCCAATACAAAATAAATGTCAATAAAGAAACAACACCTAAGGATATATCAGCAATGAAGTAATCACTGATACTCAAAAGGTAAGACCTCCTCAACAGAGAATGATGCATCAGGCCCGGGTTCATACTCCTGCGGATAATCCTGCTTGTCTATACCTGGAAAGGGATCAGGTCCTCAGAGGGACATATTAAGATACAAAAAGTATATGCCATAATATACTAAAAATAATGTCCAAAGGGTCGCCTAACCGTCTACGTGAAATGCACTTTTGAGAACAACTTTCCTTCGTATGGTCTATCTGGCTAAAAATGGGATTGGTGTGACTCTCTCGGAGAAACAGTGACCTAAAAAGCGTAACATCTTACGATCGTCAGAGGCCGCCTGTAAATAATATAAGGGTCATCTGACCACGCATCTCTGGTGGAGCATACGGGTTACAAAAGGGAAAGTGTAAAGGAGCCCATATGCCTACTTATTTTTTTCCACCCCATGCTCTATCCATGTCATATCCATGCCACGGTGATACCTCTAATAACTTCCAAGTCTCCTAGCATGCATTTCTATCAGCAGTTATTTCCTATCCGTCGTACGTCCCAAACATACAGGTGGGCAGCCTATCACGCAAGTCTGTGTCCTACAGGAGACTTACACTCATATAACAAATATGTCACGACCAACGAAATATAAGAATGCCTTAACATCATGGGGTGTTCTCGGTAACACTAGGTCGTCATGCAAAATATTAAATAAGTGGAAAAGGCGACGCAACCGTCGTTGCACCCAAGTTATTCTTGGACGCACAATTTTATATAAAAAAATAAAAATAAACAACAGAAAATAAATATGCAGCAATTGAATGTAACTAAACAGTACTATGGCAATGTATACTTGCCTGGCAAACAATCTGTGAAATGTAGGCGTCCTGACGTCAAGCAAAAGGGATCAAAAACTACAGGCTCCGAATGAACGTATCTGGATACTAAAATAAACATTGCCAACATCTCCGAAATAAGCGAGATAGTCAAAAAAACTCTACCCTTTCGCCCAATTTGGACACATGGGAAAAAATGTAATTCTGGACCAAAGCGGGGTCCATATAGGGCCCACCTTGCACAGAAATGCCTGCCAGGGGTAAAAGTCTCTAAATAAAACCAATTATAAGTCAAACTAATCCTAAACGATAAAACAAACTCAACAATATATCCAATTTTGGATTTCGTTGAGCTGATCACAATTTTGCCCGTCAAGTCAACCTTGGGATCCACGAATAGGCGGCTCGGTCAACTGTCTCAGAATTACGTAAAACTTGGGTTTTAGGACCAGCAAGATACCATGAATCCAAAGGCATAAATTTTATCGTATTCTGACGAGCACACACAAACTATTAGAGAAGTTTGCAAAATACTGATATGTCATGACCCGTACCCGGAAAATCGGGCATGAGTCATGGGTACGTCCAGCCTACGCTGCAGCATCGGCGGTAGAACGTTGTCTAGGTCAACTATTTAGATAACTCACAAAAAAATCTGCCATGACCTCTCCAAAAGGAGGGCAACCACGCAATCAATATATAAATCTGTCAAGATCTCAACTCCAAACGGAGGAGCAATATCATAATGATAATCTCAAGTACTCAATCATGAATCTAAGCACGATAATATAACAAAGAAGACTAACAGCTATAAAGTCTAACCAACAACAACTACTACAACAACCCCAACATCAATAATAATACATCATCCAAAATAATATACAATACAAGGTCTCAATCCAAAACCGAAGACAAATCCGGTACTAAAGCTAATAAAAACAACAACAAGATCCTAGTGATCCCGGCTACCAACCCGAAAATCACTCCTAAACTAGAGGGTTCCTGTCTGCACCATCGACAGGCTCAGGTCCATAAAACGTCGGACACCACTCCTCCGGATACTCTGAAAAATATGTCCAGTCAGGACTGGAGCAAGTACATCTCTAACAACAGTTCCATTTAAATGATAAAAACTATAAAACAGTTATAGCAAGTAAAAAGAAGAATAAAGCAAGTATGAAATAAGAAATATATAAATCACTGGTGCATAAAGGTAAAGGTGCAGGAATATCAGAAATAAGATAGTAATAACTGCAAGATACAAGATATCTAAGCTAAGATCAAGTCCGTGCACATGAACGTGTAGTGAGTCCAGCATAAAATACATGTAGTGAGTCAGGTCCAAAAATATGTAAGTGAGACCAACAAGAATGCAAGTGAGTCCAGACTATAAAGAATGAACTCGGTGTCTTTGAAATACTTGTTTTGACATGTAAACGGCTAGGGGTAAGTATGGCTCACCGCGCACTGGGTGCGCGGCTGCTATCATTCTATATTAGACCAGAGGGAGTGATTCCTGATGATTCCAGATAGAAATGTTTACATGTCTACTCGAGTATTTTACCGCCCCGACTAATACAAGTGGATCCAAGATCCGACACGCAAATCAAGATGAGTCCATCCTGAACATGAGTGATGCCTGTAGTGATGCCTGTAGGTGATGCTAGTAGTGATTCCAGAATAGAGGCCAGAAACATGAAATGTACGTGTCGCAAGTAAATGAATCCAGAAATATCAGTCAGTGTCCCATTTTGTGCCAGAATAATCAGATGATACTATACTAGAAGCTGAATCATAATAATCATCAGATAATGAAAACTATCAGAGAATGTACTCGCCTGACGTCTTGAGCAACTAGCGATCCGAACCGGTGTTGCAAGGACCTAATGCGAAAAGCATGGTTAAACATGATTCTAATGAGTTAAACAGATATAAAATAACTAAAAATAGGCTTCTAGGGTCGTTCTAGGTCAAACGGGTCAAACCGATAAAATCTGGGTCAAAAAGTCAACTCTAGGTCCAAAAAGTCAACTCTGGGCAAAACTAGGTCAAAAGTTAACTTTGGTGGTCAACCGAGTCAACTACAGTCAAGTCTGGGTCAAACTAGGGTGCTCCTGAAATTCTAGGTCAAACCGAGGTCATTAAGCTAGAAAACTCACAAACTCGCCTCCTTGAGATACCGGGATACCCTCGGTATCCGATACCTCAACCTACGCTATATACCCCGCCTATACCCGCTAAAACCTATGCTAGCACACGTAAATAAATACACATAAGCATATAAAAATCACTCCAATACTATTCCTAGGCTATTGCTCAAATACCCCGCTCGAAACTCAATACCTTGGTTATCTTAAGGTATTGAGATACCTCGGTATTTCAAGGTATTGAGATACCGCTCTAAACTCAACCCAACTACCCCTCTAGCTAGCTAACTATGCATAAACCTATATATCTAGCTATAATCTAGGCTAAAATATAGATATCTAATACGTATAGGCATATACCTATATATCTACATACATATCTCACATACCTTACATATATACCTTACCTTACACATACCTTACATATATATATATATCTATACCTATGTATCTATCTATCTAATCTAGCTATCTATCTATGTGATATCTAGCTATCTATCAACCTATCTAACTATCCAACTATTTATCTACCTATCTATGAATCTATCTATCTAGCTAGCTATATAACTATATATCTATCTATCTTTCTATTACCTATCTATCTATATGTCTATCTATCAATTTACCTATCTATTATCTATATATCTATCTATCTTATGCATCTATCTAGGTATCTAACTATCTATCTAACTATCTAGTATTTATCGATCTAACTATCTACCTAACTATCTATTTAGTTATATCTATCTATGTATCAATCCATATATCTATCTAGCTAGCTATCCATCTAATATCTACTAACCTATCCACAATCAACCTCGCTACATGTCAATGCAATACGCTGCTAGCTGCATGCTCTCTTGCATTGCATCGCTGCTGCTACTAGCTGTGCTGCAGCGAGCTGCTGCCGCGGCGCGCTGCCGCTGCTGCCGCGGCGCTGCTGCGCCCGCGCGCTCTGCTGCAGCCTGCTGCGCTGCTGCTGCTGCTGCCGCGGGGCTGCTGCGCCCGCGCGCTCTGCTGCAGCCTGCTGCTGATGTGCTGCTGCAGCCGCGGCACTGCCTCGCTCTGCTGGCTGCTACAGCGGCTGTGTGCAGTCCGCTGCCTCGCTCTGCTGCACCCAGACACAAGCACACACACACACACATGACCACACACACACAATCACACATACACAGACACACACACACATATATAATTATATACATATATCTATATATATATATAAACACACATCTATATATATATACACACATATATATCTACACTCATATATCTATATATATATACACACACTAATATATATATATATACACTCACTCTCAAACATATATATATATATATACCCTCACTCACACAGACTCACTCTCACATACACTAGCACACACACTAGCACACACTCTCACAAACACACAACCACACACACACAACACTCATATATATATATAAATATATATATACATATATACACACAAACTCATAATCATATATATATATATATATATCTATTAACACATACACATATATATATATACATATCAACACACTCACACACACTCTTACACATCTACATATATATATATATATATACACATAGGCATATACATACACAAGCACATAGATATAAATACACACATATATATATATATAAATATATACATAAACACACATACATATATATATATAAATATATATATATATATATATATATATATAGACACTTATAAATATATATAGAGAGACATAACACCACTCAACCACAACACACAACAACACGCCCCACTCACGCCCAACGACCCCGACACTCATCAACACCCTAAAATATATAAAATATAACTCGAAAACTCTAGCACACACTCCCCGATACTAACCCAATGCGCGCACAAGCCCGAAACAAGAAAACCAAGTCGAAATGGCCGTTCGGTCATTTCGACGAACACGCGGTGCGCGGTTCGGAAAACCTCCTGAAATACACATCAAACAAACTCAGAATCGGCCTAAAATTTACCCACGTGCTCTAAATGATGCCTAAATCCTAGAAAAAGTACTCCCGCATCGATTCTAGGTCCGTGGCCGAAACGTGCACGCACTTAGAATCGGCGACGACGAAAAGCCCCAAATTCGCCCGAAACGCCAGTTTCTCTGTGACACGGCTTCCCGTGTCCGAACGGAGACACGCACTCACCCTCAAGACACCCGACAACGTTTATCTAGGTCCATCTAACCTAGAGCATCACCCAAAATTGGGCCAAATTTGGATTCCACCCGAAATTGACACAAAACCTAGTGTTAAAGTCTCCAAACACAACCCAACTAGTTCCAACTTCCTCCCACGGGTAGCCTAAGGGTCTAGAAAGGTTCTAAACTATCAATTACACTATAAAAGAGTAATTACAAGAGGGAAATTAGGGTTTACCTCTTGGGAGTTGGAATCCCAAGCCAAAAAGCTCCAAATCCACCAAACCAAGCTTCCAAGCTCCCAAATCTAGCTCCAACACCAAATCTAAGCTCTACCCACCTAGGTTGGGGAAGAATGTAGGGTTAGGGTTAATCATTCATGGAGAATATAAGAAGAAAGAAGAGAAATGGGTGCTTACTTGAACTTGGGAAGAAGAATGGAAGAAGAAAGAAGTAATGGAGAAAAAGAAGTGAAGAAGAAGTGAAGATGGGGGAGTGGTTGCTGGTTTTGGGTAGGGGCTACTGTGTTCTCACGGGAATGGATAGGTAGGGGCCGACCAAGAATAATAAAGGGGGTTTACAAGTTGGCAAATGTCCAAAATGCCCTCCCGTAACTCGATTTTGGGTTTCGGGTTCCAAAAGCACTCAAACTAACTCCAAATCTCTCCAACTAACCCTCTAAAAATATAATAAATATTCTAAAACCCAAACTAAGTCTCACTGGGGTGTGGGCTGGGTCGGACATGGGTCCACTAGGGTCTGACATGGGTCCAGGCTAGCCAAAATCCTAAAATAATTAATATAAAAATAATACAATCAATAATTAATTATAATACAATTAATTATAAATAATACATAATTGACCAAATTAAAAAAAAAATACCCTGACCTAGAAATGGGGTAATGACATGATACGAGGGACTTTTTACGGATACGGGTTGATTTCGGCGCGAACACACGTCCAAATAAACCTTCGCAAAATTTCACACGTAAGGATATACCATATGGGCCTTTTGGTCCAATTAGTACGGGACGAGGTGGTCCGTTTGGCGGGATGTACTCCGTATCGCAACATTTTAAAGTTTTGAAAACATAGTTTTTTGACGATTTCACCACAGATAACTTAAAATACCAACCTTATTAAACAAAACTATTTGAAGGGAAATAAATCTGGATATGCTTTCTAAAAGACTGTTTAATTAGATCTTAAAAATAGCTAATGGTTTGGGAGAAATAGGCTATGAACATGGAGGTTTGGAATAGTTTTTCTACAGTTTTTAACCAGATTTTTGGCCAACTTTTGATTCGTTTTTCTCATGATTTAAAATAGTAAAAATTATTCTACTTGAAGGAAATACAAGCTGGTTATGTTTTGAGCATACCAGTGAAGATGGATCGAAAAACCGTCTAGGGGCGGAGGAGAAAATGGTGCGAGAATAAGAGGTCGCGGCTGCCTGTCGTGAGTGAGTGACACAGGGTCGGGCGGCGGATTTCTCAGCTGCTGTCGCGGCGGCGGCACTGGCCGACGGTGGCGGTCTGGGTCAGGGCCAGGTATGGCACCGTAGTGGGCACCTGGAGCGGTGTGGATGGTGAAGGTGGCGTAGTCTAGGATTAGGGTTTGCTTAGGTTTATATATATATATATATATACGGAGAGAGGAATCGGGGGATAGCCACGGGTATGGGCTTGGGGGTCTAGGATTTACTGTAGGCTTAGGGTATGTTGGGTTCGCGGTCAGCTATTAGGGGGGAAATGGGTTAGTATAGGTTTAGTTGTTAGTTAGGATTTGTATAGGATTTTAATTCTTTCTTTCTTCTTTTTTCTTTTTTTTTACTAAATTAATAACTATTCATATATATATATATATATATATATATATATATATATATATATATATATATATATATATATATATATATATATATATGAGAACAAATATTCTAAAAAAAGATCCTAAGAAATTTTATAATATTCTAACAAAAGATTTTAAAATATAAAATTTGTTTTATGGAACAAACTTTAAATAAATATTTATATAAGTAAATAATTCAAAGAAGTTATTTTCTAATCACTCAACAAAATAGGCAAAAAAAATCCAATAATTTAATAAAAATACTAAAATTTAAAATTTAAAATTAGGGGGGTTTACACCATGCCCTGCATTTCCTACACAATCACCCACACTAGTAACCACACACACACACAAATACATGTATTCCCCCCCCCCCCACATGTATTGATACATTTGTGTATCACACCACTCTTCTCTAGATCCACCATACACACTCCTCACAAACACTATACTATGAACATTCATCTGCAACATAACCGTTTACCTATGAAACCAAGTATCAACCCCCTTCACATGAACTTACTGCTACTGATACTACCTCCCTAATACCTGGTTGTTAAGCCTATACCCGACTTCCCCCTCTAGCCTGTACTGCCCCGTAGCAGTCCCTTCGATATGCAACACATGTGCAAGCTTGAACCCCCCCTCCTTCAACTAGCTGTTGCTAAGCTTCCTATGCACCCCTACCAAAACTAAACCCGAGCCATCTCAGGTCTGAACAACCCTTCACTGATGATAGTTATTGATGCTTTTATGCTACTTTTTTTGTATCCATTGTCCATGCTCCAGGTATCAGTGATACCCGAGCCTCCAAGTGACTCAACTGCTTGCACTGTAGGCAGTTGCTACTTGTTAACCTCTAATACTCCCTTCATAAGCATACCCAATTGCATCAACTCCTCATTCCAGGTCCGAACAAACCCTATATTCCCCCCACCTCACTAAACAGACCACCATACACCCACCCTTGTGTGTACACAAATACCACATACACACAATATATATATATATATATATATATACTCCCTCAAGCCAAATACCAAATACTTGGTGTGTAATTTGAGATACGCACTCATATCGGCTCCAATATGCATGATACGCATCCCAAAACACCACGATACTCTGCCCAAGCGCAAGAAACACAACTAAAATACTATATACAGTATATATACCATATATTATAGCTATTATAATACAATATGAAGAATTTTCGTATGCTATAGCCCACTATACATGCAAATACCCTTACTACAGTACCGTATCACGATGTATCTTGAAACGCACTCATCGTATCCAGTTGTGGACAAGCACACACTTATAAATCACGAATCACATCCTAAAATTACTAAAAAAATATTTTTAAAAACACCTAGTGGTCCAAATTTAGATTTTTCCCTAATTTGGCTATAATAGTCAATGTAACTATCACAATATGACTCATTAGGACATAGTTCTTCTTCCTATGGGTAGTACTTAACCATGGAAGGTTCCCTAAGGGTCTAATACTATAAATTAACCATAAAACTAAGGGAAAATAGTGATTATATCTTTTGGTAGTCAAATCTCAATGAAACTCCTCTAGGTGGACACGTAATGGACACAAGCTCCTAGAATACTCTCTCTAAGTAGTGCTCCTTATAATACAAGCTCCTACGCCTCCTTGATAAAGAAAATGAATAGAGAATAAGGGATAATTAAATGAAATTTGGTGGAGGTTGGTCTCAATTTGGGGAAGAACTAATTTGGGGATGAATGACTAATAAATGAAGAGGAGAGAGAATATCTCCACCCAAATATAGGGTCGAACAATTCCACACTGTCACCCTCACTTTTCCAAATAGGATTAATTTAGTAATTTAGCATAGTTATTTTATTTTTAGAAATTATATTTAATTAGATTGATATATATATTTATTTGTGCTTGTATTAATTATTTATAGTTAGTAGGCTAGCCTATTAAGTAGACTTGACATTAGTGAACCCAATTAAACTTGTCATGATAACTAGTGGGCCCAACATGGATAAGGCCCATTAGACCCATTTTTCTCTAATTAATTAGGAGGATTAGGCTAATTTGCATTAGTATAGAAACTTTCCAAAATAGCCATCCTTAATTATTTCCAATAATTCACCATGGAGAACAACTTGGACATTTGGAGGTAACTTGGATAAGGGGGAAGGGGGTCGGCCACTATAGAGAGGTTCTCCTCTCTTTCTCTACTTTATTTGCCCTCATTTTTAGATCCCTAATTCTCAAGATCCCTAATTCCCTTCATCCCTCCATCAAATTCCCTCAATTTATTTATATTTTCCTCTCATTTTCACCACTCAAGGTGCTTTGTAGCTTGGAGTAGCAAGGAGCACTTGGAGAAGGAGCATTGGTTAGGAGATCGTGTCTGGATAGTGTCCAATTATGCATTTTATTGGAAGTCTATATCCCAATAGGTATAGATATGAATTCACCTTTATTCCAGCTTCTACATCATGCATTTGACTCTTAGGAACAGCCCAATGGCATATGGCTACCAATAAGAAAAAGTCCTAGGCTAAATTATGGTGTATTTGATTTCTACATGGTAAATTGTGTATATTTTGGGAGAATTACGAGATTGACATATCACGTGTGTGTCATAAGACTAATTTGGGCATATAGGACTTAGATCGGGATTGGAATACTAGCTACGTGTCCAAAATTGGACAAGAGTAGGCCGTATCTCGATACGATGCGATACCATATGATACGGGGCTATATTTTGTGTGTTATATAAAATTACTCTTCAATTCTTATTTTAGCAAGTTACTTTAGTTGTATTATGATGTATTATATATATATATATATATATGATTATTGTGAAGAAATTTGGATTATGACTTCTCATTGGGATATGTATCATAATTTTTTAAGTGATACTCTTTAAGTGTTTGTCTAAATGCCTATCATGTATCCTATAAATGTATAATAGCTGTTAACAAATATTTATATATATAATAGTGTGTATATAACTATTATCTTTTACCTATATTTCTATTGGTGTTTAATTGAATGTAAGTTGGGATGTGTATCATTATCAGTTGAGTAGTATCAGTAATACTGTGTGATATACCAGTGAATTAAGGAAGTGGGTTTTACTGTCCAGGTTAAGGACTGTGTCTATGCTTTTAGACAGATAGTGTGTGTTTTAGTTCTGGATTCTCGAGCAGTGAATGGGGCTAATGTTGTGCGCAAGTGACTGTGATTGAGAGTAATGAGAGGAGGGTGGCCTACAGTAAGGATTGTCGGGGGCAGTTGGTGCAATGTAGTACACTTTGGGAGATAACTATGGGGAGTGTCAATCTGTGCAGAAAAGGGAGCAGTTGCAGTAGCACTTAAGTAAGATGGGAGTTCGGTCAAGGGATTGTGCAGGCCATATAGGCTCGGGCAAGCACTATATTGGAAGGATGTTGTAGACAGATGCCTGGGCATGCTGTGTATATAGTGTATTATACTTGGGGAGTTCAGGAGTTGCATTATTTGTGCAACAACTGCTGAATAGAGATAGGGGTATTGGTTGAGAAGTTGGTCAGGAGTTAGGTTGCAGGCAACTTTAACTTGATTTAATGCAGTGCAGTCACTACATTGGCAAGGTTTGCTGATGCCTATGTCCAGGGAGTCTTGAAACTGAAGGTCTAGTTAGTAGATTAGTTAGCTTTTAGTATTATTAGTGTTTGTTCGTTTAGGTTAGTGACTGCTATGTGTTAGTGAACCTATTAGAGAAATCAGTTAGCATTAGTATGGATATTAAGTTGATAACAATTAGTAGTTTGCAGTTGTTATCATATCATAATTAGAGCTCGAGCAAGGAAGGACCTGGGTGTCAGAAATCAGTGTATACACAGATGTGTATCAGTGATCGCACATGGTTATTGATGGAAGTTAGGGCATCTGAGATGCAGTTAAGTATCATTGCATAAAGTGTCATGCCCCAGTCCCAAAATACCGAGGAACTAGTCACGTGACAATGGCCAGCAGCATACTCCAATGGGCAAACCCAATTTAATGGACCCGTTAGAGTGTACTTAAGCTGTAAAATAAATATAATGGACTACGATATATGTCACAGACTAATTCTAATCTCATCCACAGAAGATAAACATAATTCAAAATGTCAGATTAATCAAAAGAGAAATATAATCCAACACAAGTCTCAATACAAAGTGTCTCGGGGAATAATCCGATAATAAGTTTAATACAGTAATCCAAGAGACAGGAAATAGAGAAACTAGAAATAGAAATAACTGAGCATAAAACAAAATACTCAGGAGAAATCCTCTGGCATCACCTCATCCTCTGGTGTTGGCACTGCTCCAGCGTCGGCTCATGTCCCGTATACCTCAGGGTAAATCTTCTCTTCTATACCTGGGGACATAATCCGAATCCAGTCCTCAGGGGACATAGCAAGGTACAAGAATAACTCAAGCAAAATAAAATATAGTATATATAAATATATCAACAGGGCAAGCTATATAACCAACTTTGTGATATGCAAATGAGAGCATCACTAGTACTCAGGTTGAGACCACTACAAGCTTTGTGTCGGAGAGCCGGTAGCAGTAATATAACGTAATGGGCTAAGCTCTGATATAGAGGCTAAAGCACCGCAATAATAAATATATATAAATATAATCAGCTTATAGCCTGTGTGTCTCTCCCCACCCAATGTAATCACATGTCTCATATCCACGACCTCTCATGTCCATAACACGCAAGATCATGACCTATAGCTAATACAGCGAGTCATAATGATATCTATGTATATACAAGATCTATGTCACGAATCCTGTAAGCCTATACAGAATCACCATGAATAACTTAGGAAAGATTTTGTCACATGAGTAGTGTCAAGTGTCATATGGTATAACGTACTTGGTAAAGCAAGCACGAAAAGGATATGATTGTGTTATCAACTCTCTAAGTGACGTTATACGACTCCGTGTACGACGTTGACATACAAATTTTATTCGGACGCTAAGCAACGTCTCAAGGTTCTAGGTTGAATAGGTACATCACAGAAATAAATCAAGCAAATAATATTAAAGTAATTACTACAAGTTTGGCAAGGTACACTTGTTTGGGTTTTGAACTCCTTTAGTTGCTCCGGTAATAGAGAAATCTCCAGGTACGCCTCCGGATGGTGAAACAAATATTATCATCACTCTCAGAATACATAAAATAGCTAAGATTGACTATCCATAAGTCCAATTTGGACACAGGGACAGAATTGACAGTTTCTGGTTAAAGCGGGATCCACATGTGGCCCACTTTGCAACAAAAAATATGTCAGAGATAAAGTTCTCCAAATTTGTCAAACTTAGTGTCTATGAGTCCATAACGATAATACGAACCCAACGGAATATCCAAAACTGGATTCCGATGAGCCGATCACAAAATCCCGTGTCAAGTGGAGCCGTAGGGCCTACGAAATGGGATTTCGTCAACCTTCTCAGAATTGAACCAAACTTGGGTCACAGGACCAGCATAACGCTGCAAATCCGATGGTACAAGTTTTGTTGTGAAACGACAACGACACACGAAGTTACAAAGAGTGTCAGAATGGGCTGATACGGAACTTTTTAACGGATACACGTTGATTCCGGTGTGCACGCACATCCAAATCAACTTTTGCAAAATCTCACACATCTGCATTGATGATATGAACCTTTAGATGCAATTTGCACACGATGAAGTAATCTCGTTTAGCAGGACGCACCCAGTTTCGAGAAATTTTAGGTTTTGAAAACCAAGTTTTTGGTCAACTTTAATGGCAAAGAAAATATAACTTACAACAAATTAAAATAAACTAATTAATGGGATTTAATATCGGTTATATTGTCTAATTTACTGTTCAAGTGGAATTTAAAAATATTAACTAGGTTGAAAGAAACACGGCCATGAACATGGATGTTTGGGACAGTTTTCTGAACTATAAATTGGGTCTTTTTTTTCTGTTTTGTGTTGCAATTTGTGACCGACACAGAATACGATATCCCAAACTAATTATACAGGGTTCGAGAGGGTCACGTGGTCTTCATATAGGATTCGACAAAATGATATTTGGATTATTATGCAGGGATGTCACTTGAGTGGGAAGGGGCATACCTCACTACTTGGTTGCTGCTCGTGAAATGGGACAGGTCTGCGACGGCGTTCGTCTGTGGTGTGCGACGGCGTGTGGCGCTCAACAGCGGTCGACGATGGCCGTCGGAGGTCGTCTGGAGGTTGGGGAGATACGGGTGGTGGTGGATGGTGTATATATAAGGTGGAATGGAGGTTTCGTAAGGGGAACGAGGGGTGGTCGCGGGGGTTTCAAAAAGGTGGGAGGGGGGGTGGAGAGTAGTTACTGTAGGTGAGGGGTTAGCGGATCGGGTATAGGTCGGGTCGGGTACAGGTAGGATCTAAATCCAATAGGGTGGGGTTGGTTCGGATTAGTTTGGTTCGGTTCAAGTCTGGTTTATCTAAAAATAATGCTTTTTAGCTATTTAAAAATAGTTTTTGAGCCCAATAAATTCCAAAAAAATTATACAATATCATATTAGTAATTATACACTAAAAAATATAATTTTTATAATATTTTAATAATTAATTTAATACACAAAAATATTATTCCATGAACGAACATTTATTATAATTAATTAAAAATTACAAAAAGATCTCCAAAAACTCAAAAATTCATAATTAAAATTCTAAAATTAAATTCTAAAAATCTGGGTGTTTACAATCTACCCATCTTAAAAGAATTGCATCCTCGCAATTAAGAAAATAAAACATAATCGGTCAAGAAAAGGTTTGCTCCAGAAGAGATGACACGGTTGCAAGACATATTTGTTGAAGCACGACACAAAGGATAAGGAACCATGAACAAGGAAAAATCGAGAGGAAGGGTGGGGGTTTTGTTCAAGCAGAACACATAGGGAAAAAATAAAAACTTTCCCCTAGGTAATTAGAGATAAGTAACTCAAGAGTAAAGGAGTCTGGTTAGAGCGAAGATCAACTATAACTTATGAAAACTTGGGTACCACTGACATATTACTAATCTAGTCTAACAAGTTTATGCTAACATAATACTAGGTTTAGGCTAGGAAATGGAACTAACAGGCATATGCTAAAGTATTACTAGGATTATTCGCTATTTTAGCTAGCTATGATAAAACAAAATATTACTCATATTTGCTACTCCTCGAGTCTGTGCCTGCTCCACGGTCATCGTAAAAGCCTATCCCTGTGGTGGTGCCCTCTGTTGTTGCTAGGCCTGTTGGAAGAGTGCTGCCTGTGGAGCTAAGGGTGGCCTCGGCTGATATCCTCTCGGTGTTGGTAAAACTTGTTGGTTTACCATCGGTGCTCCCTCTCGAAGCTAAGGGAAATCCTTGGCTGAATGTTGGTTGGATTCGCAAATCAAACATAATCCCAACTTACGTCTGTACTCGCTCTCGTAATGACCTCGATTGCCATAATATTGACATATAGACAGTGCCTACGGAGTTGCTCTGGTTGGCTGGTGCATGTGAGGTCTCTTTGCAGCTTCTTCCTGTGGTGCTCTGGCTGGTGCTGACGTGAACAACCGTTTCTCACTTGACTCTCTCCTGGTAACGCGCTCCATGCGTCGGGCTGTAGCAAGGACGTCCGTATAAGAAGTATGAGCGATAGTGCCAATCTATCTCTGTAGCTCAAAGTTTAGTCCGTCAAAGAATTTCTCAGCCTTCTCTTCTTCTGTCAGAATTAGTGTAGGTGTGAAGCGGCTCAAACGGATGAACTCTGTATTGTACTCTTCTACAGTCATGTTGCCTTGAGTGAGGCGATTGAACTTGTCCCAAAGTTTTGATCGAGCAATAGATGGAATGTACATCTCCTGAAAGAGTCTAGAGAACTCCTCCCAAGTGACTCGGTCTGGTCCGAGCCGTCTCTCCTCAGATAGCCACCATTGATGTGCATTGCCCGTCAGCTGCATTCTGATAGCAGTCATCCAACGCTCCCTTGGAAGCTCAGTTGCTTCTAATTGGTGTTGAGTGGTTGTGAGCCACTCATGAACTTCAGTGGGCTCCTCCTTGCCAGAAAATATACCGGGCTTCAGCTAACGAAAATCAGTGATAGATCCCGTCGATGGTCGCCTAGCTGGTGGGTTCGCCAGCTCCAGTGTGGTTACTAGGCTGTTACTCAAGTTCTCTACCTCGTGACGTTAAGCCTCTTGATGAACCTGTTGTTGGACTTGCATCATTGCGTAGAATATTTAGAAATTTTGTTGTCCGTCCATAGCCTGTCCTGGTAGAAAAACGGGCATTGGTGGAGTAACCTACGGCGGTAGTGGAATATCGTCTCGTCGGAACCTTGAGGCATGCTGATTTGCTTGATTGCTTTATTGAGTGGAGGGAACTCCACCCAATGGTGTCACTCCATCGTCGTAGGTGACCACAGCATCTTATGGTGTACCTATGGGAGTCTCGTCGCTAGCTCGTGGATCCATTACTTGCATCCAAAGTAAACTATTAGAGGCGTACAGAGGAATCACGGCAAGATTAAAGTCAAGAAATTATTTTGAAGTCAATATAGAGGTCAAGAATAGATCAACAAGTGGATGAGATCCTATAATTCATCCTAATCGTAGGCTTGCTTGATTCCTTAGTTGAAACCAAAGAACTATAGTTGAAGACCTGCATGGGCTACCATAAAAACTATGTCACATCCCGGTCCCAAAATACTGAGGGACTAGTCACGTGAAAATGGCCAGCAGCATACTCCAATGGGCAAACCTAATTTAATAGACTCGTTAGAGTGTACTTAAGCTGTAAAACAAATATAATGGACTACGATACATGTCACAGTCTAATTCTAATCTCATCCACAGAAGGTAAACACAATTCAAAATGTCAGATTAATCAAAAGAGAAATATAATCCAACAAAAGTCTCAATACAAAGTATCGGGGAACAACCGATAATAAGTTTAGTACAGTAATCTAAAAGACAAGAAATAGAGAAACTAAAAACAGAAATAACTGAGCATATAACAAAATACTCAGGAGAAATCCTCTGGCATCTCCTCGTCCTCTGGTGTTGGTACTGCTCCAGCGTCAGCTCCTGTCCCGTATACCTCGGGGTAAATCTCCTCTGCTATACTTGGAGACATAATCCAGATTCATGTCCTCAGGGGACATAGCAAGGTACAAGAATAACTTAAGCCAAATAAAATACAGTATATAAAAATATATCAATAGGGCAAGCTATGTAACCAGCTATGTGATATGCAAATGAGAGCATCACTAGTACTCAGGCTGAGACCAGTACAAGCTCTGTGTCGGGGAGGCGGTAGCAGTAATATCACATAATGGGTCAAGCTCTGATATAGAGACTAAAGCACTGTAATAATAAATATATATAAATGTAATCGGACTGTAGGCTGTGTGTCTCTCCCCACCCAATGTAATCACACGTCTTATGTCCATGACGTCTCATGTCAATAACACGCAAGACCATGACCTCTAGCTAATACAGCGAGTCATAATGATATCTATGTATATCCAAGATCTATGTCACGAATCCTGTAAGCCTATACAGAATCACCATGAATAACTCAGGAAAGATTATGTCACATTAGTAGTATCAAGTATCATATGGTATAACATACTTTGTAAAGCAAGCACGAAAAGTTTAGGATCGTGTTACCAACTCTCTAAGTGACGTTATACGACTCCGCGTACGGCATCGACAGCAGAATGTTATTCAGATGCTAAGTAATATCTCACGGTCCTAGGTTAAATAGGTACATCACAGAAATAAATCAAGCAAATAATATTAAAATAATTACTACAAGTTTGGCAAGGTACACTTGCTTGGATTTTGAACTCCTTCAGTTACTCCGGTAACAGCAAAATCTCCAAGTATGCCTCCGGATGCTGAATCAAACATTACCATCACTCTCAGAATACATAAAATAGCTAGGATTGACTATCCATAAGTCCAATTTGGACACAGGGGCAGAATTGACAATTTCTGGTTAAAGTGGGATCCACATGTGGCCCATTTCGCACCAAAAAATGTGCCAGAGACAAAGTTCTACAAATATATCAAACTTAGTGTCTACGAGTCTAGAACGATGATATAAACCCAACGGAATATCCAGAACTGGATTTCGATGAGCCGATCACAAAATCGTCCGTCAAGTGGAGCCGTGGGGCCCACAAAAATGGAGTTTCGTCAACGTTCTCAGAATCTAACCAAACTTGGGTCACTGGAACAGCATAACACTGCAAATCCGATGGCGCAAGTTTCGTTATGAAACGACAAATACACACGAAGTTATAACGAGTGTCAGAACGGGCCGATACGGGACTTTTCGACGGATACGCGTTGATTTTGGTGTGCACGCACATCCAAATTAACTTTCACAAAATCTCACACGTCTGCATTGATGATACGCATCTTTTAATGCAATTTGCACATGATGAAGTTGCCTCCTTTAGCGGGACGCACCCAGTTTCGAGAAATTTTGGGTATTGAAAACGAAATTTTTAGTCAACTTTAACCGCGAAGAAAACATAACTTATAGCAAATTAAAATAAACTATTTAATGAGATTTAATCTCGGTTATGTTGTCTAATTTATTTTTCAAGTAGAATTTGAAAATATTAACTAGGTTGGAAGAAAAACGGGCATGAACATGGGTGTTTGGGATAGTTTTCTGAACTATAAATTGGGTCTTTTTTCCTGTTTTGCGTCGCAATTTGCAACCGACACAGGACACGATATCCCGAACTAATTATACAGGGTTCGAGAGGATCACGTGTTCTTCGCATAGGATTTGACAGAATGATATTTGGATTAATATGCAGGGAGATACGTGAGTGGGAAAGGGCATACCTCACTGCTTGGCTGCTGCTCATGAAATAGGTCAGGTCTGCGACGGCGTTGGCCGTCGGAGGTCATCTGGATGTTGGAAAGATACGGGTGGTGGTGGATGGTGTATATATAAGGTGGAATGGAGGTTTCGTAAGGGGAACGAGGGGGGGTCGCGGGAGTTTCGGAAACGGAGGGGAGGTAGAGAGCAATTAGTGTAGGTGAGGGGTTAGCGGGTCGGGTACGGGTCTGGTCGGGTACGGGTAGGATCTAAATCCAATAGGGTAGGGTTGGTTCGGTTGGGTTCAGTTTGGTTTGGTTTGTTTCGGTTCAAGTCTAGTTCGATCTGGTTTATCTAAAAATAATACTTTTTAGCTATTTAAAAGTAGGTTTTGATCCCAAAAAATTCCAAAAAAATTACACAATATCATATAATTAATTATACACTCAAAACTATAATTTTTATAATATTTTAATAATTAACTTAATACACAAAAATATAATTCCATGAACGAACATTTATTATAATTAATTAAAAATTATAGAAAGATCTCCAAAAACTCAAATATTCATAATTAAAATTCTAAAATTAAATTCTAAAAATCTGGGTGTTTATATAAAGTAATATAGGGGAATATACTGTGATATTTCAGAGCAGTTTAGGGGTGGAGTAGTATACTTGATTATCTGAGTATTAGTGGTGGCTGTAGCAGCAACACTTGTTGCTAGGTGTATCATATAATACTTTCACTATTAGAGTATAATATAGGTCATGTATTAGAGGGTGAGATCAGTCCAGATAAGGAATGATTAGTAGAACTGAGTGGAGGTATCAATCCATGATATATTGATATTTAGTATCAAGATTAGTAGAAGGTTAGTTAGTTAGTGTATTAGTGACAGCTATGTAGTTATGCATAAGTGTCAGTTGCTTACTTATATCTGGACCAGTTAGTTACCTATATATATAATATATATATGTAGAAGTTAGTTATATATATGTTAGTATTCACTAAGGTACCAAGTAGAGGATATTGGTATAAAATACATTTGAGTTCTGATATGTATGTTACATATAAATATCTTTTAGTTATAGTTTATAATATATGATATATATTAACTAGTATACACTATGTATTTAGTAGGCATATAGTATTAATCGACTAGAATAGCTAAATACACTTAGGTAATGGCTTAGAAACCTAAGTGTGACCTAAAACTCGCAAGAATAGACTTGTAATCAACCTAGAAGCTAGGAATTCACCTAGTATTAGCCTAGAGAGCATGTAGCAATGTACGTTTACTTAATTCTCTTTCATTACACTAATTAACTAAAAAAATTTAAATATAATCGTATGACACTAGCTTGGGCATCGAGAGACACTTTGCTCAGGACCAGAGGCGAGTACATCTCTATGTTAGTTTTTATTTTATGATAGTGTATATATCACATATTCTAGAACTGTTTACTTGATTCTGACACAGTGGCTACACGGACTGATACTAAATGGATCCTGTCATGGAATATTATCCCCTACCGTGTTTAGCGGGTACTTCTTTACACATATTTTATCGTGTGTATCAGGTATTGATTATCATGTACTTTATGTTCACACACTGCTCGTGTTCAGTGTGCCTATATTCGTGTTCGTAACATGTCGTGATTGGATCCATAAATATTAGTTTTGGATGGGGGAGGAGTAGTTGGTTATGTAATTAAGCCTAATGTATTCGTGTAAATGTCGATTACATATCAAACGTGTAATCAAGTTACCATATTGTATTCGTGTTCAACCCAAATCGATCACATAATGAACTTGTATTCCAAGGCACATTAACTAGTGTTATCTTTTTCTTTACTTACAGTCATTCTCTATTGCCTATTTTTTACTTCCAGTACATTACCTATTTACTCTAGTTCATTTCAATTTTATATTGCTAGTTATCTTGTATTTTTTTTATTTGTCATATATGCGCTACCATGTATTTGGAATTGCTTTCAGAGTTTTGTACTTCGCTCCTTTCCTGATTGGATATAGTTTTTAGATGATTGGCTAAAGTAGTTGTATCATACTTATTACAGGCTGCAGGATGGTGAGCCATTAGAGGATACTCCCCTAAAGCAGGAGGACCTAGTGCTAGTGACTGAGGAGGCCTAGTTATACTTTCAGACATTATATTAGTCTCATTCTTAGACTCAGGACATGTATATATTATTTTGGGAGTGGCTATGTCTAGACTTATGGATTTGGATATGTGGATGTATTGTGACTCTTATTTTCTCTCTTTTATTCCATATTGTGCTTTCATCCTGCTTTAGTTTTATATTGTGATTGAGTATTGTTTACCATTAGCATATACCATATCGTTCCTTCTTTTGGACTTAAGAAAGCATGACAGGTACCCTTTTATATATCGTACAAGATGTGTAGATAGTTATATTGATCCAGACAGCGTTCTACCGTCGATGCTACAGCGTAGGCTGGGTGTTGTTCACTTAATCCGGGTGCGAGTCATGACACATTTTTAGTGGTAGCCCATGCAGGTCAAGAGTCACAATAAGTGCGATATTGTAGTAGTGCTCATACTTAGAGTACTACTATGAGCCTGCTATAGGATATAGAATATATAATGAGAGTATACTCAATCACAACTAGGGAACATTTCCAAATATCTGTTTTGCTATCCTTCAATTTGAATGCTTGCTTTACTTGAATAATTTTGTCCTTTTTTGATGATATCGTATTTTACCCAATATTTATTTCTTTGTTTTAATCTATCTTCAGGATGCCACCGAAGACGCGATCCCAGCGCTCAGGCATAGTGTCAGGGAGATCGGTTATTTTACCGCCCCCGAGGTGGGCAACACCAGCCACTACTCTAGTAGCTTCTGTTCAGAGGGCCGCTTCACCGGTCCAGGTGGGACTATCGGCCGCAGCTTTCGGGGGTGCTCCCCCACCATTCCAGAAGACAGTGCCTACAGCTTCAGAGGAGCTACCACTACCACCTACACCACCAACAGTTGATCCGACATAGGTGTTTGTGCTCTTTCAGCAGATGATGGAGGCACAGCGGGCCCAGGCAGAGTCCCAGCAGTGCTAGTCAGAGGTTATGAGGCAGGACATTGAGAATGCCCAATAACTTGCACTCGCCGCAGTCGAGAGAGTTGTCTTGGTCTAGCCAAAGGTAGCTCCACCTCGTCAGCCCACGGCACAGCAGCCGAGGCCGGGGACTATCATAGACTTCAAGAGGATGGGGTGAAGGACTTTAAAGGCACCGAGGGAATTATTTATGATGAGAATTAGATCAAAGATATTGAGAGGAATCTGCGGCTAGCACAAATTACATATAGCTTGCAGGTGGAGGTGGCATGGAGCATGATGTTTGACATAGCATTGACTTGGTTCAGAACAGACACCGGAATCTCAGTGCCTGGACTTACTTGGGAAGCTTTCAAGGAGCTTTTCAAGAAGAAGTTCTTTCCAGATGTGGCTCTTACTTCCCTAAAGAGCCAGTTTACTACTCGTCTTGGGAAGCATGACGGTGGATGAGTACGCAGTAGAGTATTGCATATTAGGTCGCTTTGTGGAGAGATAGAATCCATGGGAGAAGGTTCGAAAGTTCAGAAAGGGTCTGAACAAGGAGATCAAATCCTATACTAGCGAACATCGTACCACTATATTTGAGAATATCCTAGCACAGGCACAGCAGGCAAAAGATGATTTGGAGCTTGTCTCCAAGAGGATGCGGGATCCCTCGGAAACTAGCAGTAGTGCAGGCCCAGCAAAGTGGCCTTATTTTTAGCAGCAGCATTGGAGATACTTCCAACTGTCAAGGCAATAATTTCCTGCACCAGCTAGAGCGCCAGTACAATAGGTGCACCAGATTCATAGGCCAGCTCAGCCAGCTATTTTTTGCCTATTCTGCAAGAAGCTAGGACATGGATGGGATGCATGCAGGATGATATTAGGCCAGTATTTATTCTGTGGGTCAGGGGACCACAAGTTGAGGGCTTGTCCTACGGCTGTAGCTCATCCAGCTCAGGGCGGGGCCCAGGCATAGAGAGCACCCGCGAGACCACCAGCAGGAAAGTAGAGAGGATCTCTGTCACACCCATTCCCAGATTTGGTATTTCTTGAATTTGTGATTTTAAAAAAATTTCCTGTAGATGTATTCATGTTGTATTTATATGTAGATTTTTGTTAATAATGTTGTATTTATTTAATTATATTCCTGTTTATTGTGGAAGACTTTTCGAGACCAGTAGTGAACACATTGGCAATTGCCATATACCCGTGCTAGGATCCGTATATAGGATGGATACCAGGCCTGGTTCACTCTTTGAACCACTAAGCCAATTTTGGATAGTTGAGATTGGTTAGAGAGTGTTATAACTTAATTCCAGGGCTACCCTCATTTTTCTACTTAGTATATTTATGTGGTTTTCTCTCTCCTCTCTCATTCTTTCTCATTTCTACTTCCTTTCTTCTTTCTTCTTTCTCCTTCCCTCAAAAGATCCCCTTGGCCGAAGACCTAGCCCTAGCCCTAGCCCTAGCCCTAGACTTGGTTCTAGGAAGAGGTTTGTTAGTCCACTAAGGCAAGTACATCTTGCTCAAAGTGGTGAGGCCATAGATTTTTTGATTTTTATATATATGTTGTTTTAAAATATGGTTGATAGAAAATGTTCTCCTTGAGCTTTTGATTATATTTAGTTCTTGGAGTTTTGGATTTTGAAGTATAGATTTTTGTAGATCTGAGTTTCAAATTTTGGGTATCTATGAGTTTTCTTGGGTTTGATCTACTAAAACTTAGTATTTTCGAAAAATAATTGTTTCTTATATTGGATTATTTTATTTTGAGCATTTTAGATTTTGTTTCACCTGATTTGGACTTAAAATAAAGTTTTTATGAAGGAAACATTTTTTGAGTTTTTGGAGCTTTTTATGCCATGGCTGAACTTGCTGCCTGGATAAGACGAAGTTCTCATGCGGCCAGAGAAATATACGACCGAGACTCCCATGCGTCATGATCCTTATCGGCCAGACTCTTTGTCACATAACCAACCAGCATGCGTCCATCTTATTGGATGCTTGACTGCTGATTTACACAAATGCCCTTGAACAATTTATGTTTTTACTCGCTAAACGAATGAATAATTTGCTATATCTAAAAGACACTCCATGTGACATCGGACTTATGCGATAAGCAGAGCATGCGACCGCCTTCCCTTGGATGCATGACTCTGAACTTTGGCGCTTCCTTGGCGCATCTTTCTATGGTTTTGCCTTTTCTTTCTGACATACTTTATGTCATATCACACTCTATTTCACATCATACTTTATGTCACTTCACTGATACGTATTTAATGCACATCACTTCGGCCCTTGTTCCAAAGGGTGGACTTTGCCTTGTTGCTATGTGGCACCGACCCTTATGCGGCACCTGTCTCATGTTGCAAGCAGTCCATACGGCCTGGAGACATATATGGCCAGCTCGTCCATTCGGCCAGTGCTCATGCGCCTGATCAGTGCATGCGGACTAACCCATGCGGCAATCCATGCGTATACTTTATGCACGTATAAAATCCTATGTGACCCTAGTAATCTATCTACACGTTCCATGATTTCTTGAGTTTAATTATTTAATTTGAAACATTTATTTGTTCTATGTGGTTGGTCTTGACAAATACTTGTTATTGATCCTAAGGATGAATGGACTTCGTAACCAGACTGTGATAGACCTGGCTGTGTACTAGAACTGAATATGTGCATAGTATAATTATATGATATAGTAGGCCATGTGGCAACCCATAGTGAACTCATATTAGTAGATTAACTTATCATTTGTTCGTCGGATAGAGTGAGGAGCGTGGTTCTGCTTGGGAGACAATTTGCAATCCCAGTCCTTATTTGGTTTAAGGATTATGGATTTACTCCAGAGCGGTTCACAATTTTTCCTTACTCACATTCGACGACAAAGTCATTGATCGATAGTCGGTGTACCTAATTTGAGGAGATTATATTTTGACCAAGTATCCCCATTTGATAAGACTCATATGACCAACTGTAAGTTTGGTGATTCGACCTAAATATTTTATCGGTGCCGATACAATTACTACGTGCTACGTATACATTATTATAAATGTGCACTGAGGTACGACATAACTTGCTACGTGCTTTGAGTTTATATATTTTGGGTTATGCATCGAGAATGTCTCCTATACTATGTGACATGTGATATTATTATATTAATTCCCAGCACGGGCATGGTATGTGGATCAACTACCAAAGCGTGGCTAGGACTTGATTGATTGTTGCATCACGTTGGGTGAATCTAAATTGAACTGCCAAGTGACAAAGTGGATTCGTATCTAGCATGGACTGTACTATGGTACAACATATAAGGGGAGTAACATGTGACCACGCCATATGATTCTAACTAACTGTAGGGTTAACTAGGCAACTAAAATATATAGATCATTGGGAGGGAATGGAATCTCGAGATCGTGCCTAACTAGCCACCTATAGTCATTTGAATTAGAGTGTGCAGGCTAGTCCCCATGGATATTATTTAAATCCGTATTAGTGGATGGCAATATCCAACTATTATATGATACTATGTGTTCTATGTGACCTTAGTATGGTGGCCTTACGAGGGACCGGTGCATACTACTATGTGCTATGCGGCAATTTGTGGCTCAGCTAACCCTGCTAATTCTGGCTCGGCAAACCCTGCTAGTACCTGGTTCGATCTGAGGATTCCTATATACATAATATCTTTAGGATAAACCAGACTCCATGTATCAAGCCGTTGGATTGATGGGCCAATTAAATAAGTATGTGCTGGTAGTCTAGGGATATGAACTATTGTGGTGCGACGGTTCAACCCTTGTCCTTGTTTGGTTGTAGGGTTGGGCCAATGTATCACAATAGGTCATGTTCCAAAGCTGTATATTATACCTATATCTTAGCTTATATTAAGGCATGTGTGTCCTTGATCATATTGATGTGTTGTATCTTCGTCGTGTTCATAATTGGTTAGTCGTACCCTGTCTCGGAGTAATGCGGCACCACTTGTCCTTATTTGATCGTAGAGGTGTCCTACTACTACGATAAAAGGTAATACGCTTGCCATTGTGGCACAAAATTTCCTATTTTATATACTTTATTAGTTTTTGCTTTATTCACTTGTGCTCCTTTGTAGTACTTGTTATTGGTTCCTGACCCCCTAGTTTTGTTTGGCTAGGATTAGTAGTAGAGCCCGAGGATCCTGTCCTGTATCTAACCGATGGCACATACCAGGAGGATATCCGCCGAGGAACTTGAGTGGATTTCTTCTTCCCCACTATGAGTATTATTTTATTTTACCTCTTGGTGTTTAGCCGACGAGACTTATTATCCAGTTTATCTAGATATTAGTTCCTCTACATGATTGTATATTATTCAGACTGCGACTGACTTACAGTCATATACTCTTGGCAATGCACTAATGTGTCATCCTGTATAACTAGTTTCATGATCATTCTAATAGAACGTCAGGGACGCCTAACTGCTTTATTTTATATGTTCATCCTTATTATTTTTTGGTTGATGATTGAGACATAGATATTCTAGACCCTAGGTGACTTGATTATAGTATGCACCCCCTTGTCTCTTGACAACCTTAACACATTATGGCTTACTTTGGTATTCTGCAAGGCGTGGTTGGCTGAGTCACTCCTCTGGTCTCAATATTGGGTTCTGGGGAGTGCAAGGTTTTAGTGGTGGCCATTCCAGGTCTATCTTTTCATACTTGTGGGGTATCTTATTCTAGGTATCTCAATCAAAACTGTTTTCTTTAATATCCAAATTTCGTCTTCTTCGATATCGTGCTTGAACTATCAGCAGTTTGCTTCCTTGTTCTTTCATGTCCTATCATTTGATGTCTTGGTGTCCTTTCCTTCAGGGGCACCTCTTCTCCACTTGTTAGAGCAACAAATATGCTAGAACAGCTAGCAGAGGGATATTCCATTAAGCGCCAGCAAGAGAAAGTACTTCCTCAAGATCAGCATCAAGTAGAGCCAATGGGTGGGCAACACGTACCAGAGATCCCGGTACCCCAGGCAGTTCCAGTAACACTAACAATACTTGATACCCCGATACTGTTAGAAATTATCAGAGGTATGATGGCTACACAACAATATCAGATAGTAGTACAGCAGGACCAGTTGCTTCGATTACAGGAGCATAACGTCTTATCAAACCAATGACTGAAAACGGCTATGGAAGAGAGTGAAGAAGAAGATTATGGGACGTCATACAGATTCTGTTGACTCAACCCAAGCTATTTCGAAGGCACAGACGATGCTATTATGATGGATGCTTGGCTTCAAGACATTTAGATGATCATGGCGAAAGCTAAGATTCCAGCAGAAGAGCAAGTCAATCAAGTCCAATTACAACTACAAGAACTTGCTCGTGATTGGTGGGCAACGGAGAAAGTTGGCTTGAGGCAACCTATCTTTTGGGATAACTTCAGAACCAGTTTCAAAGCCAAGTATTTCGGAGTAATGGCGTAGTACATGCTGCAGCAGAGATTTATTAATCTCAGGCAATCCGACAGAACGGTGGATGGATATACAGCAGAGTTATGCAGGCTAAGCAGGTTTGCTAGAGCTATGGTGACTACGGAGAAAGAAAGTGCTATGAGATTCCAACAAGGGCTTCATCTTAAAATTTGGTATCTAGTTGAAGGATATGACTACCAGACATTCGATACCGTATCGATAGCAGCCATGAGACATGAGCTTACCATCCTGAGGTTAGATTCGAGGACTGGAGGATATAAGATATCTCATGCCCATAACACAGGTAGGGGACCAGCACCCGACAATCGTATTCTTGATTTGGCACCACGGGGGCCTGTGGCATCAGATGAGATAATGACAACTTGGCAATAATAGCCGAGACAACATCAACAACATCCAGTGAATCCAGTAGGATGTACCTATTATGGCAAGAGATGTCACACTTAGGATGTATATAGGATGAAAATTGGAAGATACTTGAGATGTGGGGGTTTCGACCACAAGATAGCTACTTGCCCACTAATACAGAGGCAGGGAGGATCTTATCAATAATTACCAGTGTTGCCAGCTCCAGGAGAAGTTCCGTATAAAGAGCCAGTTTTAGCAGTGTGGCCGTTAGCCCAACGTCCAATGTTGATGCAAGCACAGGTCTTTCACCCGAGGCAATGTTAGTTGGGTCAACAGAGACATCCTTATGATAGAGTTCCAACAGCTCCGAGACGTGAGCAGCTGAGTTTGGCATAGTAGAACAGATATTAGCAGAAGGTGGTCAAGTCGAAGGTGATATTTGAGTTCTTTCAGTTTTACCTATCTTTTGGGTTTCGTATACTCGACGAGTAGAGATGATCTTTTGTCTCACTCATCTGCCCTCGTATCTCGTGATACATGATGTATGTCATATATCCCGACTATGAAGGTACGTCCTGGGCAGAGTCCTATTGTTGATAAGTCATTGCTACCAATTTATCTCGAGACTTGATCCATGTCCATTTTGGAAGTCAACATAGGCCAGCGAGGACGGGTTCCTATTTTTGCTGACACGGGAGACAAATGTATCTGTATGTTCATGCTCTTTCTTTTTTTATTTGATTGTGTGGATTTCTTGTACCTTATTAACATTGCTATTGCTTTTATTTCATGCCTATTTTGTTATGCTTGGTATTCAGTTAGTTGTAATTCATGACATTCTATAGTTTATGAGATTTTTTGGATCATGATTTTACTGATTGAATCATGAGTCTTCTGCTTGGTCTATGAGTTTTCTTGCTTGGTGAGCAGCTCGACTAGCTTGGCGAATTCTGATGAAAAAAATTTTCTAAGGTGGGTAGAGATGTCACACCAATTTCCAGATTTGGTATTTCTTGAATTTATGATATTTAAAATTTTTTATGTAAATGTATTCATGTTGTATTTACATGTAGCTTCCTGGTAATCATGTTGTATTTATTTAATTATATTCCTGTTTATTATGGGAGACTGCCCGAGACCAGTAGTGAACACTTTGGTAATTTCCATAGACCCGTGCCAGGATCCGTATATAGGATGGATACTAGACCCGGTTCACTCTTAGAACCACTAAGCCTATTTTAGATGTTTGAGATTGGTTGGAGAGTGTCATGACTTAATTCTAGGGTTAACCTCATTTCTCCACTTGGTGTATATATATATATATATATATATATAGTTTTCTCTCTCCTCTCTCATTCTTCCTCATTTCGACTTCCTTTCTTCTTTCTTCTTTCTTCTTTCTTCTGTCTTCTTTCTTCTTTCCTCAAGAGCTCCCCTTGGCCGAAGCCCTAGCCCTAGCCCTAGCCCTAGACTTAGTTCTAGGAAGAGGTTTGTTAGTCCACCAAGGCATGTATATCTTGCTCAAAGTGGTGAAGCCATAGATTTTTGGATTTTTATATATTTGTTATTTTGAAATTTGGTTGATGGAAAAAATTTTACTTGAGTTACTGGCTAGGAGTTTTAGATTTTTATGTATAGATTTTTGTAGATTTGGGTTTCTATAAGTTTCCTTGGTTTTGATCTACTAAAACTAAGTATTTTGAAAAAAAATTAGTTGTTCCTTATGTTAGAGCATTTTATTTCAAGCATTTTAGCTTTTGTTTCACTTGATTTGGACTTAAAATAATATATTTTGAAGTAAACAATTTTTGGGTTTTTGGAGCTTTTTTTGCCATGGCTGAACTTGATGTTTGGAGAAGTCAAAGTTCGCATGCGGCCAGCGCAATATGCGATTAAGACTTCCATGCAGCATGATCCTTATGTGGCTGGACTCTTTGCTGCATAGCCAACCAGCATGCGTCCATCTTGTTGGACGCATGACTGCTGATTTACACAAGTGCCCTTGAACTCTTTGTGTTTTCACTCACAGAACGAATGAGAAATTTGCTAAGTCCAAAAGACACTCCATGCGACATCGGACTTATACGGCAAACAGAGCATGCAGCCACCTTCCCTTGGACGCATGACTCTTAACTTTGGCACATCTTTGCCGCATCCTTGGCGCATCTTTCTATAATTTTATCTTTTCTTCCTGGCACACTTTATGTTAAATCATACTTTTTGTCACTTTACTGACATGCATTTAATGTAGTAACTTAGGCACTTGTTCAAATGAGTGGACTTTGCCTGGACGCTATGCGGCACCTGCCTCATACGGCAAGCAGTCCATGCAGCATGGAGACATATGCGGCCAGCTCATCTATGTGGCCAATGCTTATGCGCCTGATCAGTGTATGCGGCCTGACCCATGCGGTAATCCATGCGTGCACTTCTTATGCGCAAATGAAATCCTATGCGACCCTAGTAATCTATGTACAGGTTCCATGATTTCTTGAGTTTAATTATTTTATTTGAAATATTTCTTTGTTCTATGTGGTTGGTCTTGATAACTGCTTGTTATTGATCCTAAGAAAGAATAAACTTGATAACCAGACTGTTCTAGACCTGACTATGTACATAGTATGATTATATGCTGTAGTATGTCATGTGGTAACTCAGAGTGAACTCAGATTACTTGATTAACTTATTCTTTGTTCTTCGGAAAGAGTGAGGGGCGTGGTTCTGCTTGGGAGACGATCTGCAATGTCGGATCTTGTTTGGTTTAAGGATTGAGGATCTACTCCAGAGTGGTTCATACTTTTTCCTTACTCACGTTCGGCGAAAAAATCATTGATCGATAGTCGATGTACTGATTTGAGGAGATTATATTTTGACCAAGTAGCCCATGTGATAAGACTCATATGACCAACTGTAAGTTTGGTGATTCGACCCAATTTTTTCTATCCGTGCTGATACAATTACTACGTGCTACGTGTACATGTATTATAAATGTGCACTGAGGTACGACATAACTTGCTTCGTGCTATGAGATTACATATTTTGGGTTGTGCATCGAGAATGCCTCCTATACTACGTGACATATGATATTAATATATTCATTCCCCAGCACGGACATGGTATATGGATCAACTACCAAAGTATGGCTAGAAATTGATTGATTGTTGTATTACGCTCGAGTGAATCTAAATTGAACTGCCAAGTGACAAAGTGGATTCGTATCTAGCGTAAACCGTACTACGGTACGACATATAAGGGGAATAACATATAACCACGCCATGTGATTCCGACTAACCGTAGGGTTAACTAGGCAACTAAAACATATAGAGCATTGGGAGGGAATGGAATCTCGAGATCGTGCCTAACTAGCCACCTCCAGTCATCTGAATTGGGGTTTGCAGGCTAGTCCACATGGATATTGTTTAAATTCTCATTAGTAGATGGCAATATCTGACTATTATATGATACTATATGTTCTGTACGATTTTAGCGCGGTGGCCTTACGAGGGACCGGTGCATACTACTATGTGCTATACGATAATTTATGGCTCGGCTAACCCTGCTAGTGTTTGATAATAAATGAAAGAAATTGAAACTAGGTTTATACGAAACCCTTTCTTTGTTTACAAACAAGAAAAAGAAGTATAATTAATCCTATACGAGGATGTTAAGTACAAAAATTTGATTCTGGGGAAATATTGCAATAGGAGTCTGATCTGCGGTCGATCACTTTGTCCCTTGGACCACACGATGACGAAGAAGTACTGTTGAATAAAAAAAAGAAGCTTCAAAAGACTGCAGAAAAGGTTAAACTCTCGTTGCCAAAGCTCTCTATAGGTGCTTTCTTGACCTTGACCTCTGTTATTTTTTGCCACTTGACCTTCGTGGCCGGAGGTCTCTATTTATACAGTTCAGCTACAGTCAGCGTAGAAACCGAACAGCGGAAAGAGCTGAACCTTTTATGCGACGGTTATAATAACTGCTACCCACGTATGAATGATCTCCTGAATTGGCGTGTGATGCGTGTCCCATTATGAGGTAATGCGTATAATCGCTCATCGAAGATCACGGCATGCAAGCCACGTAAATAACTGCCCCTCGCGTAGAGAAGGTTGGCATGAAAGACAAATAACTGTCACGTTGGCGTAAAAACCAGATAGTTATCTTGTTGGCGTAGAAGCCCAAATAGCTGTTTTGTTGGCGTAGAAGCCAAATACCTGTCTTGTTGGCATAAAAGTCAAATAGCTGTCTTGTTGGCGTAGAAGCCAAATAGCTGTCTTGTTGGCGTAGAAGCCAAATTCTGCATAAAGCTCGATATTGCATGGATAGGTAACCAGCATAAAGATAGCCAATTATCCTTCTTTGACTGAGGTTTTGAGCGTAATCAGGGCCATATAGCCTTATTGTGTACCTTGCAAATATAGCCTAAATTGGTATTTTTCGAGGAGATAGCATACGGCGTACTCCTATAGTTAAAAATATCCTGGTTGGCGTATTTCGAGGAGATAGCGTATGGCGTGCTCCTATAGTTGAAAATAGCCTGGTTGGCGTAATATGCAGGGATAGTGACGTGAGCATATTAGCCCTAATTTTAGCTCTCCCAGTCATTAAAAGTAGAACCAAATCTCGTGCATTAAATGCAGAGATCTGCCCCCATCTCGCGCATTAACTGCAGAGACGTGCCTCGAGTTCTGTACGAAGAACAGCTTTTGACGTGGCGGTTGGTTTCGTCTCATCCTGAGCGTAAAGCTCATCTCTGCCTGTGTAGAATAGGCAGCGTATTCCTTGAATGCGTAAACGATGTCTTATATCAAGGATTATGTCACTAGACGACAGTTTAGGGCTCTGTGCAGAGTCATCATTACAGCCGTCCTCTCGATCGTCGTGCAATACTCTTTGTCAGGAGTCAGGTTCATTGCTTCGTCTGACAGGTTCATTGGAGGAATACGAAGATTTCCTTGTACAACTTTCCGCTACATTAAAAGCAGACAGGTTTTACGCCGAAGTGGTGATGTAGCAACCTTTTTACGCCGAAGCAGTCTGGAAATACTGCTTTACGTGGGTTGTTCTGAAGCTTTGTTTATGCTGAATAGCATTGAAGCTCTGTTGTACGCCAATGGCTCTGAAATCATATTTTATGCCACACAGTGCTGGAGCTCTATTTTACACCGGCTTCATGCATATTTGGGGATCTTACGCGTACAACTCCCCAGTTTATTTTTTATGCTTCTACAGCTAGTACCTTGTTCGATCTGAGGATTCCTATATGCATAATATCTCTAGGATAATCCAGACTCTACCTATCAAGTCGTAGGATTGATAGGCTAATTAAATGAGTATATGCTGGTAGTCTAGGGATATAAATTATTATGGTACGACGGTTCAACCATTGTCCTTGTTTGGTTGTAGGGTTGCGTCAATGTATCGTAATAGGTCATATCCCGAAGATGCATATTATACCTATATCTTAGCTTGTATTATGGCATGTGTGTCATAGATTATATTAATATATTATATCTTCGTCGTGTTCATAATTGGTTAGTCGTACCCTATCTCGGAATAGTACAGCACATTTTGTCCTTGTTTGGTTGTAAAGGTGTCCTACTGCTCCGATAAAAGGTAATACGCTTGCCATTGTGGAACGAACTTTCCTATTTTATATACTTTATTGGTTTTTTCTTCATTCACTTGTGATCCTTTGTGGTACTGTACTAGCTATCGGGGCCTGACCCTACTGGTTTTGTTTTGCCAGGTTTATTAGCAGAGCTCGAGGATCCTGTCTGTATCTGACCGATGGCGCACACCAGGAGGATGTTCGCCGAGAAACTTGAGTGGGTTTCTTCTTTCCCACTATTATTATTATTCTGTTTTACCTCTTGGTATTGTTAGTCGGTTAATCTAGATATTAGTTCCTCTATATGATTGTATATTACTTAGACCGCGGCTGACTTACAGTCGTATACTCTTGATAATGCACTAATGTACCATTCTGTATAACTAGTTTCATGATCATTCTGATAGAGCGTTAGGGACGCGTAACTGCTTTATATTACATGTTCATCCTTATTATTTCTTGGTTGATGATTGAGACATTGATGTTCTAGACCCTAGGTGACTTGATTGTATCATGCACCCCCTTGTCTCTTGACAACCTTAGCATATTGTGCTTACTTCAGTATTCTGCAAGGCATGGTTTGCTGAGTCACTTCCCCGCTCTCCAGTATTCTGGTTCTAAGGCGTGACAACCTTCATTGCTGACACAGAAATAGAGGTTCGTACAAAGAGGTATGCATCACGGGCGAGCTTTCGCTTTGACTGTCGAGGAGGAGGAGCCAATTGGTGATGTCATTTTAGGTTCAGTCTACCTTGATTCTTTTCCATCTCAGGCTCTATTTGATTCCCGTGCTTCACATAGTTTCCTATCTGCATCTTTTTCTTTGAAGCATCGTCTTGAGACTGAACCGTTAGCGAGGACTTGCAATATCATGACCGGGGGTGGCATTATCCTGGTCAGTGATGTTTGCAAGGGTCGAAGAGTTTCTCTGGGAGGCTAAGAGTTGAAAGCATGTCTACTCGTAATGCCACTTCCAAGCTACGACATAGTACTCGGGATAGATTGGTTGAGTAGGCACCATGCTAGTATCGATTATCGTGGAGGCAGAGTTTTATTTCAGAAACCAGGAGTGCCAGGTTTTAAGTTCGTCAAAGGGGCAGCAGAGCAGAGCGAGGGAGACTTCTTTGGAGCTATGGTGGAAGAGCAGGAGCTGCCACATCCGTTGTTGTCAGAGTATATGGACGTCTTTCCGGAGGAGTTGTTGGGGTTGCCACCAGACAGATATATAGAGTTCTTTAAAGACTTAGTGATAGGTGCAGAGCCGATATCACAGAAGGTCTATAGGTTGAACAACAGCGAACTGGTAGAGTTGAAGAAGCAGGTGGATGAGTTTCAGGATAAGGGCTTCATCACCTCTATTTTATCACCTTGGGGTACTCCATTATTATTTATACCGTAGAAGGATGGGTCAGTACATGTGTATCGACTATTGGGCTCTCAACAACCTCACTGTCAAGAATAAATAACCGTTGCTGCGGATTAATGATCCGATGGATCAGTTGAGCAGAGTGAAGGTATTCTCGAAGATAGACTTGAGGTTGTGGTACCACCAGGTAAAAGTGAAAAAGGAAGACATTTCGAATATGGCTTTCAAGACTCGGTATTTGCAGTTCGAGTTGTTGGTGATGCTGTTTGGGTTAACCAATGCCCTGGCGGTATTCGTGAATCTGAAGAATAAGGTATTTTATCAGCACCTGGATCCGTTTGATGTTGTCTTCATTGATGATATATTGTTATATTCGAAGACCCAAGAGGAGCATGAGAAGCACCTGAGGATAGTTCTAGAGACCATCAGGAAGGAGAAGCTGTATGGTAAGCTTTTGAAGTGTGCGTTCTTTCTTGATAAGGTTGAATTCCTCGGACATGTGATTACAGGAGACATGATCTTAGTAGGCCTGAAGAAGATTTCAGCAATTGAGTCATGGTCTACCCCGAGTTCAGTGGTAGAGATCATAAGTTTTCTTTGATTGGCAGGCTATTACCGAAGATATGTTCAGAACTTTTTCAAGATTGCACAGCCGATGACTAGGCTAACCAAGAAGGACGTGGAGTTCGTCTGGACTAAGGAGTGTCCGGCTGCTTTTGAGGAGATAAAGAAGAGGTTGACTAGAGCTCCAATGTTGACGTTGCCATCGGGGACAGAAGGATTTTCCTATACAGTGATGCTTCGGGTAAGGGTTTAGGATGTGCGTTGCAGCAGAACGGGAAGACGATTGCCTATGCCTCCAGGAAATTACGCCCTCATAAAAAGAATTATCCTACCCATGATTTAGAGTTGGCAGAAGTCATTTTTGCTCTAAAGTTGCGGAAATACTACTTGTACGGAGAGAGCGTGGAGATATTTACAGACTACAAGAGCTTGAAGTATGTGTTTACACAGAAAGAGCTCAACATGAGGCAGCGGCGATGGTTGGAGTTGATGAAGGACTTTAACATTTGTCACGACCCGCACCCGCTTTTCGGATACGAGTGCGTGGCCAAGCCCAGCCTACGCTGCAGCATCGACGGTAGTACGCTGTCTATGGAAACAATGGTCCATCAATCCAAATAGATAATATTTAATCACAAATTCAAATCTATTGCTCATTCACAACATTTATACAGTTTTACAAGATTCTCAATTTATAATTTAATCATAACTCGGAAACAAACCCGCTAAACATCAAATCTAAAGAAGTTGCTAAACTATCTAAATTCTAACATTGTCCTCCACAAGCATCTCGATCTCTAACAAAATCCAATGAGCAAGATAGCAAGTCACCTAAAAATGTTTACCCAGTCAGGATGGAACGAGTACAACCCAATAGCAGTTTCAGTCAATTGACAAGTACTATGAAAAGTAAATAGTTATGAAATACTTGATGAGCATGTAATAATGGAATATGGTACATCATAGAGGAACAATTAAATAAGAAATAATAAAAGACAATAAAGAAGAAGAGAGAAGCATGTATAGACAAAAAAATATGTGAACTAGGAAACCTGTCATGCAAGTGTACAATCAGCAAGTATAGATTAATCCAGAATGACTACATCTAACTAGTGTTTTGAAATACCAAGTTGACATGTGAACGGCTAGGGGGTAATATCTGGCAAACCATACGTGTCGTGTGTAGCTGCTATTATTCCAGAAAGACCATGGGATGGAAAGGGAATGTTCACACGTCTCCTAGGTATTTTCCCGCCAAACAAGTACTCATGGATCCAAGTCCAGACATGAATAATCTCAATAGTCTAGAAGATGTCAACTGGCCAGAAAATACATTTGCCCAGTAATTCATTAGTCCAGAAAAAGTCAATAGGCTTGAAAATACATATCTCGCAAAAATGAATCCATACAATACCAATCCGTGTATCCATCGTGTCCGAAATCAGGTAAAAAAATACTATAAACATGCATCATAGAAAATATCAAATAAGGGAAACTCAGAGAATGTACTCGCCTGTGGTCCCTAGCTAGTACGAGTAGGAATCCAAGTCAAAGTCCAAATAGCCTATGTATTACGAATTTACCAAATCAAAAGATATTTTATTTTATTTTATTTAATTCTGAAATAGTTACTCTAAAATCTTATTTTAATCTTATTATTCTGATTTTTAGATTAATTCCTAAATTTTGTCCAAAGAAACTGAATTTTATCAACTCGAGACTCATGTCACGCAAATCGAGGCGATCTGTTGACCTAAAAGTCAACCAATGCAAACATGACTTTTATGTATTTTTTTTGTAGATTTCAGCATCATAAATATCCTTGATTTACGGCTCATCCGGATTCAAATTCATTTGGAAATTATTGCATATACAAAATTGTATTATGCAATAAAGGTTGATTGCTACCTAGAAGTTCTAAAGAATTAATATTATAGAAATATTTCGTATTAAATCTTGATAAAATTATATGTCAATGATCTTGACATTAGCTTTCTGAAACTTCAAACGGTTCATGATTCTGATTTCTGGTTCTCCCGAAATCGCAAAAACACTGAGACGCATCAATTTTTGGATATATTGTGCTCTACGACTTTTTTAGAATTTAATATTCAGAATTTCGTAAAAAAATTCTATATTTAGAAAACTAACCTTAATACAGTATTAACGCAAGAAACTGGGCCACATTTGGAGTCCGGAGCTGTGGGTAATGGCTTCTGGAAGATAAAGGAAACCCTAGATGACAATTCTCCAATATCAGCTAAAAGAAAATCCTAGAAATTATAAACTAAATACTATATATATATAGGAGAGAGAGAGAAGTCGCGTCTCAGAGTACGCCACATGGCAGCCATCCAATGTTGTTCGCTCGGATCGAATGGCCAGAGTTCAACCCGACTTGGCTCGGCTGAGTCCGAGTCGGATTAGGACTCGGCTCGTCTCGAGGTCGGCTCGATTGCACCCACGCCTACGGTCGCTCACAGGCGGGCCCAACCCAGTTTGTTACGGAAGGCTGACGGGTAGGCCCTTGTTGGCTGACTGGCCAGAATAATTACTTTTATGGATTTTCTTTTTCAGAAAAATAGTTTTTAATTCTGTTTTTCATAATTAACTCAAAATAAATGCTAAAAATAATCAGAAAATGCCCACAAAATTGTAGAAAATATATTTGATTATTTAGAACCTAAAATAAAAGTTTGGAATATTTTTAATTATGTTTGACACAAAAATAAATTCTTGAAAGTCCTAAAAAATTACTGTTACTAGTTTTTAAATAACCAACAAATTGTGACAAAATTTTAATAGCCCCAAATTAACCTAATAACAACATTTAAGCAAGAATTTCGTGATACGAAGGTTACAAGTCTACCCACCTTAAAATATTTTGTCCTCGAAATTTAAAATCCTCAATTATTTTTTTGACCATCAAAATTTTAATTTAACAAACCATATAATCATAAAGTAAATCCATATTGTAATTTCATAAAAATAATTCTCAAAATTCTAAAAACATCATATTCCTGAAAATCTTCAAAATTAAAATCAAATTGCATTCTTATCACGATCTCCTCCAAAATTTTAAGCTAATAACTAAATGCTCAAAAAAAATTAATGTCCAATACTCTAATTAAATCCAATCAATGCACATTTATAAATTTTAAAATCTCATCCCAAAAATATGAATTCAAATGCTAATCCATTAATGATCTTACTCCTAGATTCTTTTTCCACACAATACTCAAACAATATAATACTCACAAAATCTTCAAATGTAACATTCAAAATATAAATTTTAAATTTATATCTTATAGTCAAATAAATATAATGATAATCTTCTTAAATTTTTTAAATTTTAATAACAAATTCAATCATATCCTAATCTTCATAAAAATTTGTGCTTTAACAAAATCGTCAATTCTGCCATATTAAATTCTCAACGCTTTATTTAAATTAATATTTATCCTCAAAATTAAAAATCCTTAACAAAAAAAAAATTCAGCCACCATCAAAATTTAGGCAATATAATCATGAAGTCAAACCACTACTATAATCATGAAATCAACTACTATTGTTATTTAATAAAGTCCTTAAAAAATAACTTCATCCTCATGACTTAAAATTTTAAAGTAAATATTCAAAATTTGAATTGATCTCCAAAATTTTAAATCCAATAGTATTTTTCTCTTAAATCTGTTTTACAAGTCATAATTCTTAAATACAATCTAACATTATTTCCTTAAATTTTAAATCTCATTTATAACTGTCTTCAAAAATTAATAATTACATCCTTCAAATTTAATCTCATATTGAAACTTAAAAATTGGAATCTCATATTGTAGTCATTTCTCACAATAATTTGATTTGTCCCCGTAGCCATAATTTGTTTTGTCCTCATTACTATTAGGATTACTTGCACTATTACTTTCAAATAATTTTCGATCCATATTAACTGATATACCAATCTAATATTATCACACAAGGTAATTACTATTACTAGCACATTACTCAACTAATCCCTGATATAGAAATACTAGCACTCTTGATATAGTAACACTAGCTTCCTCACTACACAACTGTAAAACCCTTATTCCTAGAAATCGTATATACCTTTTTAATTATTAATTATTAATTTAATTATAGTAACTATGTGCTAATTAGGAGAAATAGATTTTTAATAATTTTTATTTTAGGTGTTCGAGCACTTAGAGGATTTATGGGACCATTAGAAATTTTTTGGAATTTATTTCATGTAGGAGACCCCTTGGACAGATGCTAGCCTAATGGTGTGCATTATTATAATCTATAAATTTTCTTATGAGTATATATATATATATATATATATATATATATATATATATATATATATATATATATATATAAGAAGAAGAAGAAAAGAAAAGAAAAGAAATAATAATAACTAATACTACTAATAATACTATTACTATTAACTAATACCATTCCAACAAACGTTAGCAACTTAGCAAGCAATAGCAAACCACTAGAAATCCATTCCAACAAAAGCACAACAAACCACATTACCTTAAATTCCACCCAGCCAACCCCCCCCCCTTTAGTCCGCGTAAGATTAACCGAACCGAACTCTCTCTCCTCTCTCCCTATTCTTATATATATATATATATATATATATATATATATATATATATATATATATATTTTATTTTTGTAAACCCTAAACCTAAAATCTTCAGACCCTCCTCTTCTCATCTAGACCTAGAGAGAGCCGTCACCGCAGCCAGAGAATCCCGCCAGGCCGTTCAAACCAATCCCGACGACCGCGACCCCGCGCACTGCAGATTCCCACACGAGGTACCTTTGTTCCGGAGTTGCTTTCCGTCGACTCGCTCAACCAAACGCTGTTCTGTCTTCACCGGTATGCTCACCCCTTAACCCTCTTCCATATCTGTATAATAGCAGACCTTGAACAACGTATATCCGTAGGCAAAAATAACGACCAAGTTGGCGCAAGCAGACCAAATTCTGGGATCGTAGAAAACTGCGGTGACCACCCATGTTGCCGAGTTTGTATCTCCCACCACAGAGATCCGAATTTGATGATTCTTTTTGGTATGCGTAGACCACTTGACCTAGTTTAATTTCTGTTAAATAACCTTAGATTATTAACTGCTGTTGACAGAATTAAATTCGTCACAAAATCCCGTGAACCCACTTTTTCCAAATTTCTAAAAGTTATGAAACGAGCACGCTCCGCCAAACGGGACCGCCCCGCCGTGTACCAAGTGTACCGAACGGTGCACGCACCGTAACCGGACACGTAAAAATTTGTGAAAACTGATTCGGAAGCGTGTGCGTGCTGGAATCAGCCCGTATCCACGGACAGACCCCGTGTCGTAACTTTTGTGAAAGTCGAGCGCATTTTGTGCATGCTCGTCAAATTGCGACGAAACCTGCGCCACTGGACTCGTGGTAACGCGCTGGTCCTGTGACCCAATTTTCACGTAATTCTGAGACGGTTGACCAAGTCGCCAATTGTCGGGCCCCAAAGTTGACTTTTTGGACGAAATTGTGTTTGGCTCATCGGAATCCACATTTGGACATACTGTTGGGTTCGTATTGACATTTAAAATTATTTGACCTATAATTTATCCCATTTAGAGACTGTTACCCTTGGCACACTTTTCGGTACAAAGTGGACCACACGTGGACCCCACTTTTACCAGAAATTACCGTTTTGCCCCTGTGTCCAAATTGGACGAAAGGGAAGTGCTTTTTGGCTATTTTGCTTATTCTGGGCACGTTGGTGATATTTATTTCAGCATCCGGAGATATTTGTTCTGCGACCATAGCTTTTGATCCTGTGCGTTTGACTTTTGGACAGTACACCTTGCAGCTTTCTTACCAGGCAAGATATCTTGCCAAATTGCTTACAGTATTTTGCATGCTTAGTATATTTCTTTATATTTATTGCATTTCTGTATATTTATTGCATGTGTAGTTCTTTGTGTCATTACTATATATTAGATATGCTGACACACACTTGCCACTTAGTATCATGAGAGGACAATCAATAGGCGTATGGGCTTTTAACCACTCTGATAAACCGTAGTATATAGTTCACACTACAGCGTGTGTCGTGCTGGTCGCTACCCCCATGGTATGTCGATTTCTGGAGTCTCGCTGGTCGCTACCCCCCCCCCGGTATATCGATTTCTGATGTCCATTGACGTGTGTGTGAGTTGTGGGGTAGATCGAGTAGCCTACCCTTGCCCATACGTCGAAAAGTTGTCCTCATTGCATTCATATAGATTATCTTATACAGCGTACTTATTTATTTTCAAATTATATGCATGTTTACTGTATTCAAGTTGGCTCGCTTTTCTGTATCTTGTTACGTCCCTCTGAGGACCTGGTCCTTTGTCAGGTGTATCTGTTCTTGAGTATTTGCAGGAGCGCAGATTGGATGACTATATATGTTTCGTGGATGTCCTTTCTTCGAGCCCGTGATTGCTAGCTGGTGTTCCTATATGGTGTTGTTGTGTTGTACTTATTTTGTATTTGCTCTTACATTCGAGTTGGCAGTGAATTTGTTTCCATCCAACTATCATCCTTAGATACTTATGTTGAGATCTAGATATATAGATGCTGGTTATTCATTTATATTAATTTTCTGTGGATGAGATTTAGATTGTACCCTATGACTTGTGACATGTTTATACCACTTGTGGATTGATTTTCATATTACAGCGTACGTGTGGATTTTGGTTTCCATATATTGGAGTTGCCATATCCATACGGCTGGCATGCTTACGTGTTCCTAGTCCTACATATTTTGGGACTGGGGTGTGACATATTTTTGTGATGGCCCATGTTGGTCGAGAGCATATTATCTCAGTTACGTTATTGTACCGAACAAGCCTGCACCTAGGAATAGAGTATAGGATCTCATCCACAATTAACTATGATTCATCTTCCTCCTATCTGTTCTATCTGAATAATTGCATCTTGCTTGATTCATGTACTTTCCTAATAGTTCTTTGAGTATAGCTTCCTGCTAGAATATAGGAACCCCTGTTATTAGGATGATGATTATGGTAGCACACCTTTTAAGAATACAACGAGAATATAGACACACCACTAAGATTAGAATATCTAGTGAACCCTAGAATTCTTTATCTCTAGAATTGGTTTACCATTACCCCCTTGATGTAATATGACGACTTGGGAGTAGTATAGATACTACTAGAGTTAGTTAGAAGTTTGACCATATTGTTTGACCCTAGTATTAAGGAACCAATAGAAATCCAGGGTTAAATATTAGGGCAGACCTAACACTTATGGTGAGATAATACTAGAACTATAAACTTAGATCATTGTCTTATTAGTAGCAGACAGTACCTTAGGAAGCCAAGAGCAATGAATATAACATTTCTCTTGATCATACCTCGAACATAGCAACTAGCATACCACTTTCCCTTAGAAAACCATGATGCTATCTAGAGCCCTCTATATTAATTTTATATATTATTCCTCTGCGACCTTAGCGTTCTCTAATTGCGCGATGACTAAATTTTGTTCCTCTATTCTTCATCTTTCAACTCGTGCCATCTGACAGTTCTGATTATAGACCAAGTAAATTTATTCTATTTTAGGATATATATAGCTTGCTAGGATTTTGGTTGTTACTCTTGAATTTTTTGAATTGTGTGCTTAGTAGTTAGAACTTGAAGGTTTAAGCTATTCTTGTAGATTGGGACCTGGTGCTTATCCCTTAGTTTTAAATTGCGTAACATGTTCCCCCACCTCGATACGAGTTAGATCCTTTCCCCTTGACGGCCAGTAACTCTTCTATCCTTACTATTGACACTTGCTCTATGAGCGCTATGATTAAGACTTAGGACGACCATGACCTATGTAATGAAAGAAGATACCCTAATAAGTACCAAGACCTCCTTCTCGTAGACCTTAACAGGAGTTTCTACGGTATCCTTATGGCAATTACAGTATTAGTTTATTGTTATAAGTTGGGTAGTATACCTCACAACCTAGTATCACATAGACTTTTGACCTATTATTGAAGTGTAACTGAATGACATTAATTGTGTGCTAGCATAAGAAGATAATGTTTCATCAGACTGTAGAGCTTAGAAGCCCATACCCCTATTTGGTCGACTATCGACTTAAACAAGGATTTAGTATAACCACTGTAGAGATTGTAAGAGTCTTATCTTCTTTGAGAACTGAGATTATTCTGTAACTTCTCTCATCATAATCTAGCGTACTTATATTTTCTGTACTACCTTGATTTATGCTGCTATTATAGCCTAGTTTTTGCAAGCTTATTCTTTTATCGAGCTTGCTCATGGCATATGTATTATTGGGTGCACACAATGATACAATTGTCTAATCAGAATCGGTGTATTAAGGTCTAGCTAACCTTAGTGCGCTTGGTTCGCTCTTCGCATGACTACTTTACGTGGATTGAGATATATGGTAGTAGACGGATATACTTGCCCTAGACATGTCTGACACATCGTATCGGTTACATAACTGTACTGATACGAGCATGTAAATAGGAAATTACCAAAAATAGGATTTTAATCCACAACTGTCCTGACAACTCTCTTTTCGAATTCTTTATTCTCTTTGAACTCCGTACTTGTATTATGTCACCTTCACCTTGAATTCTTTATTATTGCTCTCCGTCTTCCCCTATTTCGGAAAGACGAAACCTCGTGCTGGTATAAGTTGACACTAATAGTACCAGATATACCCCATAAAGCTAATCACATGACTTAGTGACTCTCTTTTATAATTGGTTAAGGGCATATCATAGGTAATATGTTTGGTGTTAAAACTTTGAGGATTGAATAGCATGATTAAATAATTTAAGGAATAGTTTTCCTAGATGTATAGCCTTAGGTGATAGATGGATAACTTTTAAGTTCAGTAGATTATGAACCCCTCACCCAAAACTAGACCTACTTGGCTGAGATAGTGAGACTAAGGTTAGATTGGGTCCAGTTAGAGATAGAACACGGTATTTTTATTTAATTTTGCAATTAATATATCACTTAGCGCACCTTACCGTGCTTCGATAATTGGAACACTACACTAGTCACTGCCTTCCTACAAATTCCACACCCTTATCCTAGACGTGTCCATCATCCAATTCTTATTTTTGTATAATTTTCCAATTGTTGGATGCTTTTATGTAAAAGAGCATTTAGGTGTCCACACCATTGGATATGACACATGAAGAAACCTATTTTTCGCTCATGTGGATTTTTCCATAATTTTTTGGGATGTGCAACGCGCAACATCGCCCACCCCTTTAAACTTAGCCTTACATTTTAAACAATACAAATCTTATACCACCCTTGACTTTCTACCATGGCTTAGTTTTAATTTCGAGGACAAAATTTTTATAAGTTGGGTAGAATGTAAAACTCTTATTCCTAGAAATCGTATATACCTTTTTAATTATTAATTATTAATTTAATTATAGTAACTATGTGCTAATTAGGAGAAATAGATTTTTAATAATTTTTATTTTATGTGTTGGAGCACTTAAAGGATTTATGGGACCAATAGGAATTTTTCGAAATTTATTTCATGTAGGAGACCCCTTGGGCATATGCTAGCCTAATGGTGTGCATTATTATAATCTATAAATTTTCTTATATATATATATATATATATATATATATATATATATATATATATACACAAATATATATGTATATATATATTTAAGAAGAAGAAAAGAAAAGAAAAGAAATAATAATTAACTAATACTACTAATAATACTATTACTATTAACTAATACCATTCCAACAAACGTTAGCAACTTAGCAAGCAATAGCAAATCACTTGAAATCCATTCCAACAAAAGCACAGCAAACCACATTACCTTAAATTCCACCCAGCCAAACGCCCCCCCCCCCCCTTTAGCCCGCGTAAGATTAACCGAACCGAACTCTCTCTCCTCTCTCCCTATTCTTATATATATATATATATTTTTTTTTTATTTTTGTAAACCCTAAACCTAAAACATCCAGACCCTCCTCTTCTCATCTAGACCTAGCGAGAGCCATCACCGCAACCAGAGAACCCTGCCAGGCCTTTCAAACCAATCCCGACGACCGCGACCCCGCGCACTGCAGATTCCCACACGAGGTACCTTTGTTCCGGAGTTGCTTCCCGTCGACTCGCTCAACCAAACGCCGTTTCGTCTATACCGGTATGCTCACCCCTTAACCCTCCTCCATATCTATATGATAGCAGACCTCGAATAACGTGTATCCATAGACAAAAATAGCGTCCAAGTTGGCGCAAGCAGACCAAATTCTGGGATCGCAAAAAACTGCGGTGACCACCCATGTTGCCGAGTTCGTATCTCCTACCACAGAGATCCTAATTCGATAATTCTTTTTGGTATGCGTAGACTACTTAACCTAGTTTAATTTCTGTTAAATAACCCTAGATTATTAACTGCTGTGGACAAAATTAAATTCGTCACAAAATCCCGTGAACCCACTTTTTTCAGATTTCCAAAAGTTGTAAAACGGAGCATGCCCCGCCAAACGGGACCCCCCCCCCCCCCGCCGTATACCAAGTGTACCGAACGGTGCACGCAGCATAACCGGACACGTAAAAATTTGTGGAAACTGATTCGGACGCGTGTGCGCGCTGGAATCAGTCCGTATCCGCGGACAAACCCCCTGTCGTAATTTTTGTGGAAGTCGCGCACATTTTGTGCACACTTGTCAGATTATGACGAAACATGTGCCACTGGACTCGTGGTAACACGCTGGTCCTGTGACCCAATTTTCACATAATTCTGGGACGGTTGACCAAGTCGCCAATTGGCGGGCCCCATAGTTGACTTTTTGGACAAAATTGTGTTCGGCTCATCGGAACCCACATTTGGACATACCGTTGGGTTCATATTGACATTTAGAGTTGTTTGACCTATAATTTGTCCCATTTAGAGACTGTTACCCTTGGCTCACTTTTCGGTGCAAAGTAGGCCACACGTGGACCCCACTTTTACCCGAAATTATCGTTTTACCCCTATGTCCAAATTGGACGAAAGAAAAGTACTTCTTAGCTATTTTGCTTATTCTGAGAATGTTGGTGATATTTATTTCAGCATCCGGAGATATTTGTTCTGCGGCCATAGCTTTTGATCCTGTGCGTTTGACTTCTGGACAGTACACCTTGCAGCTTTCTTACCAGGCAAGATACCTTGCCAAATTGATTACAGTATTTTGCATGCTTAGTATATTTATTTATATTTATTATATTTCTGTATATTTATTGCATGTGTAGTTCTTTCAGTCATTACTATATATTAGATATCCTGACACACACTTGCCACTTAGTATCATGAGAGGACAATCAATAGGCGTATGGGCTTTTAACCACTCTAGTAAACCGTAGTATATAGTTCGCACTACGGGCGTGTGTCGCGCTGGTCGCTACCCCCGCGGTATGTCAATTTCTGGAGTCTCGCTGGTCGCTACCCCCGCGGTATGTCGATTTCTAATGTCCATTGACGTGTGTGTGAGTTGTGAGGTAGATCGAGTAGCCTACCCTTGCTCATACGTCGAAAAGTTGTCCTCATTGCATTCATATAGATTGTCTTGTACAGCGTACTTATTTATTTTCAAATTATATGCATGTTTACTGTATTCAAGTTGGCTCGCTTTTCTGTATCTTGTTACGTCCCTCTGAGGACCTGGTCCTCTGCCAGGTGTATCTGTTCTTGAGTATTTGCAGGAGCATAGATTGGATGGCTATATATGTTTCGTGGATGTCCTCTCTTTGAGCCCGTGATTGCTAGCTGGTGTTCTTATATGGTATTGTTGTGTTGTACTTATTTTGTATTTGCTCTTACACTCGAGTTGGTAGTGGATTTGTTTCCATCCAACTATCATCCTTAGATACTTATGTTGAGATCTAGTTATATAGATGCTGGTCATTCATTTATATTGATTTTCTGTGGATAAGATTTAGATTGTACCCTATGACTTGTGACATATGTTTATACCACTTGTGGATTGATTTTCATATTACAGCGTACGTGTGGATTTTGGTTTCCATATATTGGAGTTGTCATATCCATGCGGCTGGCATGCTTACGTGTTCCTAGTCCTACATATTTTGGGACTGGAGCGTGACACAACATATGTCCTTAATGTTCTAGGGCACCAGCTTCATCATTAGATCACCTTATTACACTCACAAAACTCATGACCACTTGTACTTTCTATATTACACATGTTTTACTTCACTCTCAAAGGCAGGCATATGGTTCCATATCTCGATTGATGTATATATTTTTTCTTTTAAACTTTTTACAGACTGATACACTAATCCGTGATACAATATATATCTTCCATGAACAATCTTGATATTTCTCAACCAATCATACACCATTAGAATTTCTAATACTCAGGCTTCCACTTTCATGAACTTGCACACTGACACTCATCACCTACTGTGCATCATGCACACAATTTCTAGACACTTCTACCACCTATTGCTTCCAACACATCACTTGCCTCAATATTAGGTGATATACCTATCACTAGTCATATATTGGTACACTCCTATCTACTAGCACCAAGGCTCTACTTCTAAGTAAAAGAATGATGGAACAAATCCTACAATAACATAAGGGGATAAGTATTGAGATGATACTTTAAGAACCAATTTAAGATACAACCTAATAATCATACACGTCTGTCCGAAATTATGACACTCATAATCCTCGCCACGCCAGTAAGCATAGTTGCGATAAACGATAAGTTCCATAACTAAGTTATGCAAATCTATAATTATGTCATCTAGAATCCTCACCATGCCAACCGGTATGGCTGCGAGAAACTCTAAATTTCATAACTAAGATATGTACATCCGAAGTCAGGTTCCTACGTTTTCGCCACGACAGCTAATATGGCTGCGATAAACTCTAGGCTCCATAACCAAAGCAGACGTTTAACCTTTCTCATTGTCCTCATCAACATATGTCATCAGATGATACCATAATTTAGTTCGTAAAATTTATCTCGATATGAAATTAAACTCAACAACGAGACTAAAAGTTTAATTTAACAACCGATCACCAAGAATCAGATTCAATAACAATAACTGAGAACGGACGAAAATAAGGGAAAATATTTGAATTAGAATTTATAATAAGATTCTCAAGGGTCGTCACAGGAATCTCTCAAAATTTTGTGATTGAGTATCCCTCTCTCATCCTAGTATCCTATGTCCTATATCCTACTGCAGGCTCACGGTAGTACAACTAAGTCGTCGCACTACCACGATATCGCACAACTTGCGAAGGTTCACCTGCGTAAATATTGATTGATGATCCTAGAAATTTAAAGGTTAATTCCAATCTTCAAAGTAAATCCTACTAATTTATATTTCATAAATAAAATAAAAAATTCAAAGTCACATCCTCAAAATTTGAATTCCAAATTACTCCATCAATCTTATCCCTCGAACAAATTTAAATTTTGAATTCAAATTAAGTCCTTAAAAATCGAATTCAACAAGTTATAAAATCAATATTTGTATTGTTATTTTTTAGTTTAACTCAACCCATAAACTAAACCTCAATATTATATTGAACTCCTAACACTCAAATTCTCAACATTATCCTTGAATTTCTCGAATTATATCTCAAAACTTTCAAGATTATCCATAATTTTAAAAACTTTCAACATTATCCTCAAATTTTTTTTTTAATAATCAAATATGATAACTTCTACCCACCTTATAATTGTATCCTTAAAAATTAAATCCTCAAATTTTAACTCTTCAAAAAATTAAATAAAATGTATCATACTTTCCTAAAAATTAGAAATTCAATTAATAAAATAAAATTTTAATCAGTTCCAGAAATCTTTATAGCTTAACTATATTTTTTTGAATTGGTCTTCAATCTTCAAAAATTATAAATCCATAAAATCTCAACTCTTCAAATTTCTGAAAACTGAAAATTTAATTTCAAATTTTCAAAATATAAAGTTTAAATCCACATCTTGTATGCTAATAGCTCTAATGTTAATCTTTTGGAATTCCTTAAAATCATAATTTAAATAACCAATACTCTGAAATTTTAAATCAAATCTTCAAAATTTAAAATCTTTAAACTTAAACTTAAATCGACTATATCGATCTTCAAAAATCTAAAATTCAATAAATCTCCAACTTCTTATCTTTATCATCATTTACGTTGAAAACTATATATTTTTCTAAAACAAGAATTTAACCTTATTTTAGCAAGAAAATTATAATCATTAAACTAGATAGAAATTTAAATCTCAGAGCAAAGAATAATAATAATAATTCTTAGCTTCAACAATTGATTAACCCCAAAAAAATAATTCGTCAATCGAGAATTCTACCCCCATCTTTGGTCACTCCTACTTATCAAAATACCATAATATATAAAACTTAATTTTCTCAAATTTATCTACTTGAGTTTACCTAAAAGTTCAATATGTATATCTATTTTAATCACGTAGCCTATGTAATACCTTAACTACCCAAGCAATAAAATTGAAATATGGCCTTCCAATTGTATACCAAGTCCTAGCCATTCTCCTAAATTTAAATCAATCCTAATTATGAATGGGCATCTCCTAGTCACAGGTTCATAGTTAATACTACTAAGTTGAAGTACTAACCATGATATCGCACAACTTGCGAAGACTGACCTGATGGGCCACTATAAAAACTTGTCACGACCCACACCCGCTTTTCGGATACGAGTACGTAGCCAAGCCCAGTCTACGCCGCAGCATCGGTGGTAGTACGCTGTCTATGATAATAATGGTCCATCAATCCAAATAGATAATATTTAATCACAAATTCAAATATATTGCTCATTCATAATATTTACATAGTTTTACAAGATTCTCAATTTATAATTTAATCATAAATTGGGAACAAATCCGCTAAACATCAAATCCAAAGAAGTTGCTAAACTATCTAAATTATAATATTGGCCTCCACAAGTATCTTGATCTCCAACAAAATCTAATGAGCAAGATAGCAAGTCACCTAAAAATATTTGTCCAGTCAGGATGGAACGAGTATAACCCAATAGCAGTTTCAGTCAATTGACAAGTACTATGAACAGTAAATAGTTATGAAATACTTGATGAGCATATAATAATAGAATAGGGTACATCATAGAGGAACAGTTAAATAAAGAAATAATGAAAGACAAGAAAGAAGAACAGAAAAGCATGTATAGACAGACAGATATGTGAACTAGAAAACCTGTCATGCAAGTGTACAATCAGCAAGTATAGATTAATCCAGAATGACTGCATATAACTAGTATTATGAAGTACCAAGTTGACATGTGAACGGCTAGGGGTAATATCCGGCAAACCACACGTGTCGTGTGTGACTGCTATTATTCCAGAAAGACCATGGGATGAAAAGGGAATGTTCACACGTCTCCTAGGTATTTTTTTGCCCGACAAATACTCATGGATCCAAGTCCAGACACGAATAATCTCAATAGTCCAGAAGATGTCAACAGGCCAAAAAATATATTAGTCCAGTAATTCATTAGTCCAAAAAAAGTTAATAGGCCTGAAAATACATATCTCACAAAAATAAATCCATACAATACCAATCTGTGTATCCATCGTGTCCAAAATCAGGTAAAACAATACTATAAATATGCATCATAGAAAATATCAAATAATATAAACAATCAGAGAATATACACGCCTGTGGTCCTTAGCTGGTACGAGTCAGAATCCAAGTCAAAATCCAAATAGCCTATATATTACGAATTTACCATGTCAAAAGATATTTTATTTTAATTTATTTAGCTCTAGAATAATTACTCTAAAATCCTATTTTAATCTTATTATTCTGATTTTTAGGTTAAATCCTAAATTTTGTCGAAAGAAACTGAATTTTATCAACTCGAGACTCATGGCATGCAAATCGAGGCAATCTGTTGACCTAAAAGTCAACCGATGCAAACTCGACTTTCATGCATGGTTTCCTGTAGATTTCAGCATCACAAATATATTCTGAAATTTACAGCTCATGCGGAATCAAGTTCGTTTGGAAATTTTTGCACATCCAAAATCGTATTATGCAACGGCGGTTGATTGCTAACCTAGAAGTTCTATAGAATTAATATCATAGAAATATTTCATATTAAATCCTAGAAAAAATATATGTCAATTATCTCGACATTAGCTTTCCGAAACTTTAAACGGTTCATGATTCTGATTCCTGGTTCTCCCCAAATCGCAAAAACATCGAGATACGTCTATTTTCGGACATGCTGTGCTCTACGAATTTTCTAGAATTTCGTGAAATAATTTACATATTTAGAAAACTAAACTCAATATGGTTCTAACACAAAAAAATGGGCCACATTTGGATTCCGGAGCTATGAGTAATGGCTTCTGGAAGATGAAGGAAACCCTAGATGACAATTCCACAAAATCGGCTAAAAGAAAACCCTAGAAATTATAAACTAAATACTATATATATATAGGAGAGAGAGAGCAGTCGCGGCTTGGAGTATGTCATGTGGCAGCCATCCACTGCATCCCGCTCAGATCGAACGGCCAGAGTTTAACCCGACTTGGCTCGGTTGAGATCGAGTCGGATTAGGACTTGGCTCGGCTCGGCTCGGCTCGAGGTCGGTTCGATTGCACCCGCACCCAAGCCTACGGTCGCTGACAGGTGGTCCCCACCCAGTTTGCTGCTAGAGGCTGATGGGTGGGCCCCTGTTGGCTGACTGGGCAGAATAATTACTTTTTATGGGTTTTCTTTTTCAGAAAAAAAGTTGTTAATTCAGTTTTTCATAATTAACTCAAAATAAATGCTAAATATAATAAAAAAAAATTCAAAAAATTCTAAAAAAATATATTTGATTACTTAGAACCTAAAATAAATGTTTGGGATATTTTGAATTATGTTTGACACTAAAATAAATTCTTTAACATTCTAGAAAATTACTGTTACTAGTTTTTAATTAACCAAGAAATTGTGGAAAATTTCCAATAGCCCCAAATTAACCTAATAACAACATTTAAGCAAGAATTTCATGATACGAAGGTTACAATATTTCTTTGTAGTATCATCCAGGGCAGGCAAACGTAGTCCCTGATACCTTAAGCAGGTATCCAGTAGCTATGTACATGACGAGGGACAAATATTTATTGGCCATTCTTGATAGCTTGGTATTTAGCTGCTAGTTCCTGGATTTATGACACATATGTGATAACTTCAGGTAAAGTCAGAGTTGATGTACCGGATCAGAGCCATACAGTTCGAGGATGAGTCTCTGAGGAGCATCAAAGCGTAGGTCCGGATGGGATTGGCAGAGGACTTCAGTATTGTAGAGGATGGATCATTACGGTACGATACCAGATTGTGTGTGTCAAGTGGAGCGTTGCATGAGGAGGTTCTTCAGGAGGCGTATCGATCTCAGTACTCTATGTATCCAAGTGCCAAGAAGATGTATAGATACGTAAGAGAGCATGTTTGGTGGTATGGTATGAAGCGGGAGGTGGTGAGCTTCGTATCCAGATGTCTAGTATGCCAGCAGGTAAATGCGGAAAGACAGAGGCCAGGTGGATTGCTTCAGCCTTTACCCATTCTAGAGTAGAAGTGGAAACATCTGACGATGGATTTTGTATCAGGGCTTTCATGTTCTCCGGGTGGAAAAGACGCCATTTGGGTTATCGTAGACAGGTTGACCAAATTGGCCCACTTCTTGCCATTCAAAGTGGGTACGTCCACGGAGACGAACGTGGAGATGTATATGCGGTAGATAGTCAGATTGTATGGAGTTCTTGTGAGCATAGTCTCGGATCAGGATAGTCGTTTCATACCCCCCCTTCTGGAGGACTTTGCAGGCTAGCTTGGGCACCTAGCTCAAATTTAATACCGCATATAAACCTCAGACAAACGGGTAGTCGTAGAGGACTATCCAGACTCTCGAGGATATACTACGCACCTGTGTTTTGGATTTTGGAGGCACTTGGGAGGATCACCTTCACTTGGTAGAATTTGCTTATAACAACAGCTACCAGACCAGTATAGAGATGTCACCATTTGAGGTGCTGTATGAACGAAGATGCCGCACTCCATTATCTTGGGATTATGTTGGTGAGAGAGCCTTATTGGGACCAAAGATGGTCATGGATGCAGCTAAGAAGTTAAAGCTTATCAGGGATAGACTTCGGGTGGTGCAGGACAGACAACAGCATTGGGCCGATTGACACCGGAGACCTTTTGAGTTTGAGGTACAGGTTTTATTTTATTTTGCTTGTGATTGCTTGTTTTAGTATGAATCATAAGGCTGTGTTTTATTCTAGGTTGGCGATCTGGTGTTCTTAAAGGATTTCTCTGACACAGAACATAATTTGTTTTGGTGGAGGCGGGAAGCTTAGTGCATGGTACATCGGACCCTTCGGTGTTCTTGAGAGGGTCAGTGCAGTGGCCTACAAACTAGGCTTGCCGCCTGCTCTAGAGGGAGTGTACAACGTGTTCTACATGTCGCAGCTGAGACGGTAAGTGGCAGATCCTAGCCATGTATTCGATCAACCAGAGATCGAGGTGGTCTGACTCTCAGCTACCCAGAGCAACCCGTGAAGATTCTGGACCGCAGGGAGAAGGTGCTGTGGAACCAGACGATTCCTTTGGTATGTGTCGCGTGGAGGCATCACTCTCCAAGGGAGCCTACCTGGGAGCGATAAGCCTAGATGCACGAGCGATATCCTTATTTGTTTGAGCCGTGAAGTATAATTCTTTCTTACTTGCTATGATTGCTTGTTGTAGTTAGTTTCTTTCTTAAATTTTAAGAAGAAATTTTTTTTGAGGTGGGTAGAATTGTCACCCTCACTTTTCCAAATAGGAATAATTTAGTAATTTTATATAGTTATTTTATTTTTAGAAATTATATTTAATTATAGTGTTATATATATTTATTTGTGCTTGTATTAATTATTTATAGTAAGTGGGCTAGTCTATTAAGTAGACTTGACATTAATGAACCCAATTAGACTTGTCATGACAACTTGTGGGCCCAACATAGACTAGGTCCATTAGACCCATTTTCTCTAATTAATCAGGAGGATTAGACTAATTTGCATTAGTGTAGAAACTTTCCAAAATAACCATCCTTAATTATTTTCCATAATTAACCATGTAGGGGTAACTTGGACATTTGGAGGTGACTTGGAGAAGGGGGAATGGGGCCGGCCACTATAGAGAGGGCCGGCCACTATAGAGAGGTTATCCTCTCTCTATCCACTTTATTTGCCCTTATTTCCCCAATTCTTAAGATCCCTAATTCCCTTAATCCTCCATCAAATTTTCTCAATTCATTCACATTTCTTTCTCATTTTTACCACTCAATAAGATTTAGAGCTTGGAGTAGCAAGGAGCACTTGGAGAAGGAGCATTGGTGAAGAGATCGTGTCTGGATCGTGTCCAATTGTGTATTTTATTGAGAATCCATCTTCCAATAGGTATAGATCTGAATTCACCTTCATTCTAGCTTCTAAATCATGCATTTGACTCTTAGGAATACCCCAATGGTATAGGGCTACCTATAGGAAGAAGTCCTAGGCTAAATTATGGTTTATTATGATTTGTATATATATATTATTATTATTGTCAAGAAATTTGGATTGTGACTTCTCATTGGGATGTGTGTCATAATTTCCTAAGTGATACTCTATAAGTGTTTGTCTAAATGCCTATCATGTATCCAATAAATATATAATAGATGTTAACAAATGTTTTTATTTATAATAGTGTGTATATAACTATAATCTTTTACCTATATTTCTATTGGTGTTTAATTGAATGTAAGTTGGGATGTGAATCATTACCAGTTAAGTAGTATCAGTGATATTGTATGATATATCGGTGAATTAAGGCAGTTGGTTTTACTATCCAGGTTAAGGACTGTGTGTATGCTTTTAGACATATAGTGTGTGTGTTTTAGTTCTGGATACTCAAGCAGTGAATGGGGCTAATACTGTATGCAAGTGGTTGTGATTGAGAGTGGTGAGAGGAGGGTAGGCTACAACAAGGATTGTTGGTTGTAGTTGGTTCAATGTAGTGCACTTTGGGAGCTAACTATGGGGAGTGTCAATATGTACAGAAAAGGGAGAAGTTATAGCTGCACTCAAGTAAGATAGGAGTTCGGGCAAGGGATTGTGCTGGCCATGTAGGCTCGGGCAAGCATTGAATTGGAAGGATGTTGCAGTCCTGGACATGCTGTGCAGATAGTGTATTATACTTGGGGAGTTCATGTGTTGCATTGTTTGTGCAACAACTGCTGAACAGAGATACGGGTATTGGTTGAGAAGTTGGTGAGGAGCTAGGTTACAGGCAACTGCAACTTGATTTAATGTAGTACAGTCACTGCATTAGTAAGGTTGGCTGATGCCTGTGTCCAGGGAGTCTTGAAACTGCAGGTCCAGTTAGTGGATTAGTTAGCTTTTAGTATTATTAGTGTTAGTTAGTTTGGGTTAGTGATTGATATGTGTCAGTTTACCTATTAGAGAAATTATTTAGCATTAGTACGGATATTAAATTAATAATAGTTAGTAGTTTGCAGTTGTTATCAGATCATAATTGGAGATCGAGCATAGAAGGACCTGGGTGTCAGAAATCAGTGGATACACGAATGTGTATCAGTGATCGCATATAGTTATTGATGGCAATTGGGGTATGTGAGATGCAGTTGAGTATCATTGCAGAAAAGTAATATGGGGAAATATACTGAGATATTTTAGGGCAGTTTAGGGGGGAAGAAGTATACTTGATTATCTGAGTATTAGTGGTAGCTGTAGCAGCAACACTTATTGCTAGGTGTATCATGTAATAATTTTACTGTTAGAGTATCAGTATAGGTCTTGTATTAGAGGGTGAGATCAGTCCATATATGGACTAATTAGTATAACTGAGTGGAGGTATCAGTCCATGATACATTGATACTTAGTATCAGGATTAGTAGAAGGTTAGTTAGTTAGTGTATTAGTGACAGCTAGTTGGTTATGCATAAGTGTTTGTTGCTTACTTATATCTGGACCAGTTAGTTAAGTATATATATATATATATATATATATATATATATATAGCAGTTAGTTTTCTATATATTAGTATTCACTAAGGTACCAAGTAGAGTGTATTGGTATAGAATACAATTGAGTTCTGATATGTATGTTACATATATATCTTTTAGCTATAGTTTATAATATCTGATATATATATTAACTAGTATACACCTATGTCTTAAGTAGGCATATAGTGTTAATAGACTAGAAAAGATAAATACTCTTAGGTAATGGCTTAGAAACTTAAGTGTGACCTAGAACTCGCTATAATAGACTTGTAATCAACCTAGAAGCTAGGAATTGTCCTAGTATTGGGCAAAAGACCATGCAGTAATGTACTTTTACTTAATTCTCTTTCATTACACCAATTAACATAAAATTTTCCAAATAGGATTGTGAGACACCAGCTTGTGCATCGAAAGACACTTTGCTCAGGACCAGAGGCGAGTACATCTCTCTGTTAGTTTTAATTTCATGATAGTGTATGTATCACATATTCTAAAACTGTTTACTTGATTTTGACATAGTGGCTACACGTACTGGTACTAAATGGATCCTGTCATAGGATGTTATCCCCTACCGTGTTCATCGAATACTCTTTCACACTTATTTCATCATGTGTATCGGGTATTGATTATCATGTACTTCGTGTTCACACACAGCTCGTATTCAGTGTGCATATATTTGTATTCGTAATATAGCGTGGTTTGATCCATAAGTATTGGTTGGGGATAGGGGTGTAGGAGTTGGTTATGTGATCAAGCCCATTGTATTCGTGTACATGTTGATTGCATATCACACGTGTAATCGAGTTACTATATTATATTCGTGTTTAACCCAAATCGATCACATAATGAACTTGTATTCCAAGGCACTTTAGCTAATGTTATCTTTTTCATTAATTGCAGTCATTTTCTATTGCATGTTATTTACTTCCAGTATATTACTTGTTTACTCTAGTTCATTTCCATTTCATATTACTAGTTATCTTGTATTCTTTTTTATTATTTGTCATATATTCTCTATCATATATTTTGAATTGCTTTTAGAGTTTTGTACTTCGCTCCTTTCTTGATTAGATATATTTTTCAGATGATTGACTAGAGGAGCTGTGTCCCACTAATTACGGGCGCAGGATATTGAGTCATTAGGGGATACTCCCCTAGAGCAGGAGGACCTAGTGCTAGTGATCAAGTAGGCCTAGTTATATTTTTGGGTATTATATTAGTCTCATTCCTAGACTCAGGGCATGTATATATTATTTTTGGAGTGGCTACGTCTTGACTTATGGATTTGGACTTGTGGATGTATTGTGACTCTTATTTCCTCTCTTTTATTTTATATCGTGCTTTCACCCTCCTTTAGATTTATATTATGATTGAGTATTGTTTATCATTAGCATATATAATATTGTTCCTCCTTTTGGAGTTGAGAAAGCATGACAGGTGCCCTTTCATATATCGTGCAAGATGTGTAGATAGTTATATTGACCCAGACAGCGTTCTACCGCCGATGTTGCAGTGTAGGGTGGGCGTTATTCACGTACTCGTGCCCCTACACCGGGTGCGGGTGGTGACACATACTCCTAATGGCAATACAAAAAGTCCTAAATGCCCCTATTAATTGTCATGAAGGTTTAATTAAGTATGGATAATTAGTTATAGAGAATGTTCTACTCTAATAGAAAGAATATTATATTCATTCTCCATAAACTAATAAGTCAAACCATGACTAAACTAATTAATTGAACTAGTGGTCATGTCAAGTCTAGTTGGGTCCATTTGCGCTCACTAGCACAAGTATAATTAATAGGCTAACTCAATAATAATTTTAACTATATTAAATATATATATTAGAAATACCAATAATAAGAATTGATAAAAATATCCCTCTCTAGAAATTTGATGGTTACACGTTTAGCTGCATAGATGGTCTGCTGCCTTGAATCGTATCAGGTCCTTACTGTCCCTTCCTTCCCGCATAAGTGTTTCAACATATATTGCGACATTAGCAGTTCTGTCCTCTTTATCAGCAGTTTTGTCTTCTTCGTCACCTGGATTTTCAAAACTACTTTATGTGCATGGACCAATATTTTTTATGTTTTTAGAGACATGATCATTTACTTTATGTTTTGCCATATTCACATGAGATTCAATTACACCAATGGTGGTGTATTACAAACCCATCGAAAGACAAGAGAATTATTCTAATGTGAGATTTTTGCTCCCTTCCAAAATTAGATGTGATAAATAATGTCTCTTTGTTGTTATCATTTTAAGTTTCTGTGTATATCTTTGAAATATTAGATGTACCCATTTCTGCATATATCCTTGAAACTTAGTAAATTATTTTTGGAACTGCTTGAATATAACGCATTCTACAAATTGATTTGAGTACCATTAGGTAACAAGATGTGTGCGCTTCCAAAGCCCGCATTTATATGAGCTGGCCCAGCTATAGTTGACACTTTATGCATGTCAAAGACTAAATTTAAGAAAAACATTTTATTCATCAAAATCGAATGTGATATGGCGCTTAAAAAACACACGTCCAAGTTATTTTTCTTTCTTCGTATATCCATACCTTCAATATGAAGCAAAAGAAAATTTATGAACATATTTTCTATCTTACATAAGTATAACAAAATTAATTAAGTATACCAAATGATCATATTATTGAAATGTGACTCCAAATACATAATAACAATTTATAATAAAGTACTATCATGGCCTAGACATTCCATGATGGAAACAAAAAACAAAACATGACTTCAAATATAAATAGTTCATAAGTAATTATAATAAGACATAAGTTGACCGAGTGCTCATTCAATGGAAGATGGATTTGCCAGCATCTCCTCAAATTCTTCCTTGGTAACCTAATTCAAGTTTTGATCCTCAAAAAAATCAAAATAAATCAAATGAGTGATGTCAAGTAGTTGATTAGTTTCCCAATATTCTATTATATTTGTTTCCATTTTCTTGGATTCTTTGAATTTGTCAACCTCTTCTTGAGTAGCTCGATATTACTTAAACAAATTTCCATCTTTGTCGCATTTATGACAAGAATTACCTTTCTTAGAGGGTGTTGTCAACTTGTTCCATTTATTCTTTTGTGAACAATTGTTTCCATATTTGTAAGGATGATAACCATGACCATATCTTCCATAATTTTTCTCTTCCATGCCCTCTCCCACATCCTCCACCATGATCTCCGCTATTACTAAATTGGCATTTGTCTCAAGAATAGCCATTGACCCAATTGGTTAAGAGTTATGGTTTTTTATGAAAATATTGCTATTTGCCTTCATTATAAGGAGACAAGTGACAAATTCAAAGTATTTTCTAAAATTTCTTTCACGGTATTGTTCCTTCAAAAGCACATTACTTGCATTAAAAGTGGAGAGTTTTCTCAATCATTTGAGCCTCTGTTACTTTTTTTTTGCACAACCTAAGGCGAGAAACAATATTAAACTGAGGAGAATAATATTCTTTAACAGTTTTTGTCACGTACCAACCCCAAAATATGGAGGACCAGAGTAGGTGACAATATCCAGCTACGTATCAAGTGGTACCTGAAATCCCGAAGAAGTATCCAATCACATCAACAATACTATCTACAAAAATATGAAAGAATATGTAGGACCAGAGTATGTGGCAATATGTAGGACCAGAGCCTCAAATACGTATACGCTATCTAGATGATATAATAATCTATAATTCCATAATCACATCCATAACTCTTTCTATAAAACTATGAAACTAATGATAAAAATATTTGCGGTAGAATAAAGGTGGCATCATCTAGTGATACCTGAAATCTCGAAGTAGTACCTAATCCTATGTTAGCATTCAACAATAACATAAAAAGGAACCAGGTCCTCAGAGAAACATAACAAGATACATAATAACATGCTGAATGAAGTATAATTAATAACATGGAGATTCATACAGGATACAACTATAACATGTGATAGTGTATACTAATACTAGCCAATCTACATTAATGCAATTGAGGACAACACTTGCATGCATAGGATCTGTGGATAAATATGATAGGCCTAACACTCATCTACGGCTAGAACTTATTTGTCTAAAAAAGACATCTTGATTGCATAGCTTTGAATAAACGCCAAAGGCTAACTATGTATATCTTCAGAAAAATTAAAAAAGTTCCCATACGTGTAGTGATTGTCCTCTCTACTCAATAAAACTAAACAGGTCAAGTATATCATGCCAAATTAGGAACAACTATACAAGCAACTCAATAAAACAAGTAATATGAAAGTAATATGAATATATGCGTCACAACCGTATACTGTGCCAACATGTCATAACAGGTTAATAGGAAATATCATGATAACAACAAATCAATGGAATAGAAACATAAAATTCAAATAAGGGCAATTTGATATTACCCCCCTCTTAGATTAAGTATATTGATATTACCCCACTTTTAAATTAGGTATATTGATATTATCCCCTATAAGATTAAAAGTTGAGAATACCCCCCTGAAAGTGTTGTTAAAAACCTGAAAGTGTCGTTAATGAGTTTTGAAAGTGTCATTAAAGAGTTTTTAACAACACTTTTAGGGGGATATTATCAACTTTTAATCTAATAGGGGTAATATCAACATACCTAATCTAAGAAGAGGGTAATATCAAATAGCCCTTCAAATAACAAGTATGACGAAAGAACAAGCTACATCATATAAATACTGTAATCATAATGAAAGATATACTTGCCTCGGTTTGTCCAATTTGTGCTAAGATTATGGTGTCCAAGTCGTATCCAGGCATAGGCACGATCTATACAGTCCTCAAAGCCACCAGAACCCAAAAACAGAGAACCAAAAGTCACACAAGAACTATTGCTAATATATAATTTATAACTCCTTCTATAATTATTTATAGGACACAATCCTTATTGGATTTTATTGGTGGAAAGTTTATATTCTCTCTCGCTCTCTCTCTCTCTCTCTCTCTCTCTCTCTATATATATATATATATATATATATATATATATATATATATATATATATATATATATATAACCAAAAGCCACACAAGAACTATTGCTAATATATAATTTATAACTCCTTCTATAATTATTTATAGGACACAATCCTTATTGGGTTTTATTGGTGGAAAGTTTTTATTCTCTCTCCCTCCCTCTCTCTCTCTCTCTCTCTCTCTCTCTCTCTCTCTATATATATATATATATATATATATATATATATATATATATATATATATATATACTTTTAAGAATTTTTTATGAATATCCTAAATAAATATTTAATATACTCATATTGTCACGCCCAGTACCAAAATACGGAGACGGACATGGCCATCTACCCCGTACAAGGTACTTTACGTCGTACGGCGATCACGGATATAGCTAGACAAGGAAGTGCATACTACAATCAAGTCACCTATGGTCAAGAACATCTATGTCTCAATTATCAACCAAGAAACAATAAAAATGAACATATAAGATAAAGTAGTTAGGCGTCCCTGACGCTATAGCAGAATAATCATGAAACTAGTTATACATGATGGTACACTAGTACATTGCCAAGAGTACATAACTGTATGTCAACCGCGGTCTGAGTAATATACAATCATATAGAGGAACTAATGTCCGGATAACCGACTAACAAGTATTGTCAGCTAAATACCAAAAGTTAATACAAAATAATACTCATAGTGGGGGAGAAGAAACCCACTCAAGTTCCTCGGCGGACATCCTCCTGGTGGTCGCCACCAGTACATGAGAGGA